>JAESUZ010000358.1:637500-955527 GCA_017311185.1 Proteles cristata cristata | reverse complement strand
GAGAGAGAGAGAAAGCGTGAGCAGGGAGGGTCAGAGAGAGAGGGAGTCACAGACTGAAACAGGCTCCAGGCTCTGAGCTGGCAGTCAGCACAGAGCCCGACACGGGGCTCGAACCCACGAACCGCGAGATCATGACCTAAACGAAAGTCGGACACTTAACCGACTAAGCCACCCAGGCACCCCAATAGTTTTTAAATTTATTTTTGAAAAAAACAGAGAGAGACAGAGCATGAGTGGGAGAAGGGCAGAGAGAGAGAGGAAGACACAGAATCTGAAACCGGCTCCAGGCTCTGAGCTGCCTGTACAGAACTCGATGCAGGGCTCTAACCCACAAACTGCGAGACTATGACCATGAAGCCGGGCACTTAACCGACTGAGCCACCCAGGCGCCCCTAAAAATTTTTTTAATGTTTATTTTTGAGAGAGAGAGACAGAGAGAGAGACAATAGTGTGAGCAGGAGAGGGGCAGAAAGAGAGACACACACATAGAATCCAAAGCAGGCTCCGGGCTCTGAGCTGTCAGCACAGAGCCTGATGCAGGGCTCGAACTTACAGTGAGATCATGACCTGAGCTGAAGTTGGATGCTTAACTGACTGAGCCACCCAGGTGCCCCTGTGAGATTTTATTTTTAAGTAATCTCTACACCCAACGTGGGGCTCAAACTTACAACCCAGAGACTAAGAGTCGCACGCTCCATTGACTGAGCCAGCCTGGCACTACCTTCATCCTTCTTTTAATGGCTTCATATTATTCCGTTCTGTGATACACCGTATATATTTTTTATCCAGTCCTCCACCGACAGATAACCACTTGAGATCGGTTCTATTATTATCTCCACTTTACAGAGAGGCAGTCGAGGCCCTGAGAGGTTCACTGGCTCCACGGTGGGTGCTCAGCTAGTGTGCTGTGGCGTGGGAACCCCATGCCCTTAACCGCTCACTTGACTCTCCTGCTTTTCCTGGATTAGCTTCCAGCCCTATTCCTCCATCACTCTGACACCCTTAGCAATTATTTCGCTATCCTTTTGTTCACCCAAATGACACATATTTACAAGCCCTGATCATGTGCCAGACACAGGGCTGGGCCCAGAGGATGTGGAGGGACATGACAGAGAAGTCCTCTGCCGTCAAGGAGCTTACAGACTCAGTCTTTGTGCGTTTTGTAAGCCACCTCAGATCTTCCACGGAACAACGCAGAGAATTAACGAAGGAGCCTGGTCCCTGTTTTTCCTAATGAGGAAACCAAACGTGCCAGCAAATCACTGTTGCAATCCTGTGAGCTGAATACCGTAACAGCCTGGGAACCCAAAACCCTGAACTCGGCCGGCCCCGTGCTGGCCCCATCCCTCAGCCTGGCTCGCCTCCAGATTCCCATCTCAATGAAAGGCCCACCCCCAGCCAGTGCGAAAGCCCTCTGCTTTGGCTCCTCCCACTTCCGTCCCCAGGTCACCCACTCCATCGCCTGAACACTTCTGGACTCTGCCCAACTTCGCTCTCCATGGCTACCAGCCTTCCTCGGTTCTTAGAGAAGCTCCCCGGCAACTTCCTCCCTGGTCTTCCTGTTTCCCCCCACTGTCCATCCAGCAGGTGTGTCGCTGTGTCATTTCCCTGTTCTAACCATCTGAGTCTTCCCTTTGTTGTCCTTGCGCTAAAAATGTCCTGGTGGCACAGCCAGTAGTTAGGGTCATGGGCTCTGGAGCCTGAGTCCCAGCTCTGCCGCTTAATAACCTGTGTGACCTTGAACGACCTACTTGACCTCTCTCTGCCTTCGAGGAGGCAAAATGAGATATACGATAAATGAGAATGATAAATGACAATGGGATAAATCAGATAATGAGAATAATAGCCCCTACTTTATATGGCTGTTGTAAGGATTAAACGTTAATGGATATTATAATGATAAGGCCCTTGTGATCTGGACCCTGCTCAGTTCTCCAGTCTCACTGGTTTGTATCTCCCTATAAATCAGTCGAAATACTTTTTTTTTTTTAAATGTTTTATTTATTTCTAGGAGAGAGAGAGACAGCGTGAGCAGGAGAGGGTCAGAGAGAGGAGTCACAGACTCTGAAACAGGCTCCAGGCTCTGAACTGGCAGTCAGCACAGAGCCCGACGCAGGGCTCGAACCCACGAACCGCGAGATCATGACCTAAGCGAAAGTCGGACGCTTAACCGACTAAGCCACCCAGGCGCCCCAGTCGAAATACTTTTGATTTCCTGAAAGCATCAAATTCTCTCTCTCTCTCTCTCTTCCCTGCAATCCCTCGTTGCTGAAGCTGGACCTGGGCCCCAGTTCTTCTTCCCCACTGGATCTCCAAAGCTGGGCACACAGTATGTTGAGTGAATGTATGAATGAAACAGGCATTGCATTTGGGTTCTGATGGATGAGTAGGAGTTTTCTAGGTAAAGAAATGTTTGAGGCAGGACTGCAAAAGAACTTGCTCCATCCCAGTGCTTGGAGAACAGAAGGGAAGTGAGACGGGAAAGAAAGGGTGGGTTCAGTCCAGACCTTCCTCTGTGGGCAGAAGATAGTCATGAAGGGAGGGCTTTTGTACAGTGTGGAGGTCGCTTGCAGGAGAGACTGAGGCTAGGAGCTGGGGTGTGTGTGGCTAAGCTCCAGGGGAGCAATGGAAGGGCCTGACCCAGAGCAGTAGCAGTGGGAATGGAATGAAGAGGGAGGTTTGAGAGATGGAGAAAAAGACTTAATATCATCTCCTGATTACTTTTCCTGAATACCTCCTAGAAATGATATTAGGGGATTGTGGGAATAAAGAGATGAAGTAGCATTTCCCCGCTGTCTTCAAGTAGCTCAAATCCTCGGAGAGGCAGACAGACCTAAAAATAAAAATATGAATGCAGAGAAGGCCAAATTAAGTATCACAGCAGCCGGCCTCATACAGATATCTCTACACGTGTAAAATCAGCAAATCGAAGCCCCATGCATTTCTGAGTGCCTGTCATCTACCCCCAAGGCTTTTTTTAAGTTCTCAATTTTTTATTTGGTTTAAACGCACCACAGTATATTTCCACAGTCCATCAACTTTGAGAGGCAGTGTGGAGGTTTAGATGGGCCCTTTTCAACCACTTAGCAGCCCATGATCTTGGCCAAGCTACTGAATTGTCTCAGCCCAAGTCCATGTTACCTATCACATGCGGATGAGTGAGGATGGCACCCCTGGCAGCTGAGAAAACAAAATGGGGCTGGAGGTGTGGGTGTGGCAAGATCCTGCAGGGTCTTGTGAGGTACGATGAAGGTTTTGGACTTTTTTTTTTTTTAATGTTTTAAAATTTATTTCTGAGAGAGAGAGAGGCAGCGTGAGCAGGACAGGGTCAGAGAGAGAAGGAGACACAGAATCTGAAGCAGGCTCCAGGTTCTGAGCTAGCTGTCAGCACAGAGCCCGATGCAGGGCTCAAACCCACAACCCGTGAGATCATGACCTGAGCCGAAGTCGGATGCTTAACCGACTGAGCCACCCAGGCGCTCCTTTCTTTTTTTTTTTTAAGTAATCTCTAGGGGCACCTGGGTGGCTCAGTCGGTTAAGCATCCAACTTCAGCTCGGGTCATGATTTCAAGATTCGTGAGTTCGAGCCCCGCATGGGGCTCTGTGCTGACAGCTCGGAGCATGGAGCCTTCTTCCGATTCTGTGTCTCCTTCTCTCTCTGCCTCTCCCCTGCTCATACTCTCTTTCTCAAAAATAAATAAACATTAAAAATGAAGATTTTTTTTAAAAAATAAAGTAACCTCTAATACTCCAGGTGGGGCTTGAACTCAGGATCTAGAGTTCAAGAGCCCAATGCTCCAACCACTGAGCCAGCCAGACACCTCAAGGTTTTGGACTTCATTAGTTCAGTGGGAAGCTACGGACATGGTTTTTTGGCCCCAATCTATGACCACTTTTCAGTTGAGATGCGATCTGCCTATAATTACATGCAAAGATCTTAACTGTTGAGTTCAATGAGTTTTGACAATTGTGTACACCTGTGTAACCCACCCCCTTAGAAGATCTGAACATTTCTATCACCCCAGAAAGGTCCTGCCTGCCCACTTTCCAGTTAATTCTCCTGCCTCCAGGGTATTCAAGGGTTTAAGCATAGGGTGCTGGCTCTTGAGAGGACCCCTCAGGCTGCAGCGGCGGCTCAGAGCTAGGCCTGAAACCCGCCAAGGAGAGAGTACTACACAGACCAGGTGAGAGAAGGCTGGAGCGCGCCGAAGTCGCCTAGCAACCGGCGTGCGCGGTCAGAGGATTGACGGGCAGACGGGGAGGCCCCGCCCCACCTTACGTCACGTCGCGGGGCGGGCAAAAGCTTCTTATTGGTCTGTTCTCCGGAAGCGAGGGGATTCGGAATCTCGCCCAAAGTCGGCGGCGCGTGGAAGCGCGGTGCGTGGCGGTGGCTCGTGGCTCGTGGCTCGTGGGGGCTTGGTAGGGTCGTGCGGCGGCGCTCGCACCCTGCCACCGGAGCGAGGGTGCCTCCCGCTGAGCCTCAGCTTCCTCTCTGCAGAGGCTGAGCGCGCCGCACACGGGCTACTTGGGGCCCTGGCGCGTCGCCCCACGGCCGGCCTGGGTTGACGGGGGTGGTGGCGGAGAGTCTCAGCATTTGGGACGGGACCGAGGGGGTCCGGGAAGGCCCACCGCCCCACACCCGGTGCGTGCCTGGCGCTCCCATTCCCAGGGCCCCCGCGCGGGCCGGGATGTTCGTCCTGGTGGAGATGGTGGACACCGTGCGGATCCCCCCGTGGCAGTTTGAGAGAAAGCTCAACGACTCCATTGCCGAAGAGCTGAACAAAAAGTTGGCCAACAAGGTACTGGACCCACGGGGTCGTGGACAGGCCTAGGCACCGGAGGGCCCAGCACTGCCCACCCGCCCGCTGCAGGCCTGGACTTGGTCATGCCAAACCTTGGCCTTGGGCGGGTAGCTTAACGTCTCAGAACTCGGTTTCTACACCTGTGCATGGGATGTGAGAGGGAATCAAAAAGGAGAACTGGGTTTGAAAAGGGCCGTTGTAACTGGGAAGTGCTGGATTCTACACTGCCAAATAACTTTGCAATCTTGGGCAGATCACTTACCCCCCTCTGGGCCTCAGTTTCCATTTGTAAAATGGAAAGCACAGTGGCTGTCTGACCATGGTTGTTTTTGTGAGGATGGACAGTGGTTTAGAGTTCACTGTCAGGAGGTTTATCCATTCATTCCTGCAGAAAATGATTTGTGCGCCTTTTATGTGCCAGCCCCGCACGCCTTAGTGCCAGCGAGTGCGGGGCCTTCCCACTGCCTTTTCTGTAGTAAGCCTCCCTCAGTTACTCCATGTCATTGTCACTCTTTCCTTCTTAGCACTTACCAGCACTGTTTTCATATTTATTTACTTGGTTACCGCTTTTCTTCTCGTCTCCATGAGGGCAGGGACCTTTGTCTTTTCCCTCCCGGGATCCCACATACTTAGCCAGAGCCTGGCACACAGTAGGTGTTCCATGATTGCCTGTTGATTGTATGAATGAGGCAGATGAGGTTCTGCTCTGTCGTGTGGTGGGAACAGCAGACCTGAATGAGAGGGTCCCACAGTTGAGTACGTGATGACAGGTTGAGGTAGACGCTGTGAAGGACAGGCATTCACGAGCCTGCGGAATGAAGGAGAACTCTGCGTACAATGAGCGGCAAAAGAGGCTTTGCTAGGGATGTGGCACTTGGGTTTGAGCTGAGATCTGATGGTGAGAAGAGGAACTAACTAGGGGATTTATTTTTGAGGATGGAAGAGGTCTGGGCAGGCAAAGGAATCCACATGTGCAAAGGCCCTGTGGCAGGAGGGACTATTTAACCCATCATAACATGGAGGAGCCTGGTGTGGCCTAGGCAGAGGGAGAGAGCAACCTGGAAAGGTGGCAGGAGCCAAGCCACACAGGGCCTGAGGGACATCATGGCGGTATTGGTCTTCATCCCTAGAACAGTAGCAGGTGATAGGCTGAGAAAGAGCCAGCAAGAGGAATGTTGGCTGGTTTTAGACAGGAGGCCAGTCCCTGCCACAGAGGCTGAGGTCACGGAAGGGAGGTGTACAGATCTAGTGAGCTGTTGGTGGAGAGAACTGATGAAGACCTTAGTGGATGGCTTCTGGTTACTTTGTGAGGTAGAAGGTAAGCGGGTCTGTGGAGGGATGAAGTGTGAGCATCATGGAGAAAGAAGGGGTGAAAAGTCCACGAAGGGAATGTAGTCCCTTTGGGGTACAAGTCCTTCAGTGACCTGGTGACATAGGTCTTCTGTGTTTGAGTCATTTGAGAGGAAGCTGCACAGAAGAGGTCCATGGTGCAGCCAAGGGCACAGATCTCGTGCTGCCAAAGCCAGCCGGACTCTGCGTCGTGGTGAGGTCTGTCCAGGACTCGCCCTCTGAGCTTGTTGGTTATCCTTGAACAGTCCTTCAAGGTCTCTAATTGGGAGGTGATGACGCTGGTGGCAGATAAGCTGACACCAGGTTGGCCAGTGGTTTGGAGCCCTATGGGGTGGGCATGGGGGCGTGGGAGGCTCTCTGCCCTGTCTCAGGGCCTTGGCCCTCTGTCACTCTGTAGCCTCAGTCCCTGTGGCCACCGGTGTGTGTCTGATACTTTGTGAGCAGAATGGGGACTAGCCAGGACTCTGACGCGTACTCTGAGCTCTAGCATGGACCCAGAGACTTTGGGAAGCGTAGGCTTGCCCAGGGTCCCCTCCTGGCAATATTATGATCCATGGTTGACTGTTAACTACTTCCAGCATGTGAGCCAGGCACTGGCTCAGGGGCTTCCCATCCATGAGGTCTCTTTATTTAATGAGCCTGCAGCCTGGTAGGTTCATTTTTGGGAAACTGAGGCTCGGAGAAGTGACCTTGGAGGTCACAGAGTGGGTGATGGAACTGTCACTGTAACCTTGATCTGCCTTGTCACCAAAGGCCCTGATCTTTCCAGAGTTCCACGTGCTTCCGAGGCTCCTTACCCGTGGTTGCTTCAGACAGTGCCCCGACTCCTTTCTAGCTGTAGAAGGGCATAATCATACCTGCCCCGGGGGGTGAGGGTCTCAGGAGAGAATGCTGGGGGGCTGGGCCTCTGGGTCACTGCGTGCGTGTGTGTGTGTGTGTGTGTGTGTGTGTGTGTGTGTGTACGTACACGTACGCGGATGCACACAGGTCGTGTACAACGTGGGGCTCTGCATCTGCTTGTTCGACATCACCAAGCTGGAGGACGCCTACGTGTTCCCAGGGGACGGCGCATCACACACCAAAGGTGGGTGCCCTTTCCTCCTTGGTGTTGGGTTTCTTGGGGTTTGGTTTTGGCTGTGGGAGTGAGTCCTGGTCTAGGGATTGGGGGACCCGAGGCCTAGTCCTGACTCTGCCAGGAATTGGGGCAGAATCTTCCCCTGTCTGGGCCTTGGTTTCCTTACCTGTAAGGAATGGTGCACCAGCTGACTCTCTGGCTCTGAGACTGTGGCCGCGTGGCTGTGCCCCCTTTGGTCTTGTTTGTTACTGAGCGCTGCTCGGCCTGGCCGTCTGGCTGCTCGGCCTGGTTGGGGGTGGCCAGCCAGACGAAGGCCCTTGGAGTGGTCGTTGCTGGGTTAAAAGTGTGGCGAGTGGAGGTATCTGACTGGCTCTGTCGGTAGACTGTGCAACTTTTGATCTCAGGGTTGTTAGTTTGAGGCCCGTGTTGGGCTTAGAAATTACTTAAAAATTAACTCTCCAGGGGCACCTGGTGGCTCAGTCAGTTAAGCATCCAACCTTGACTCAGGTGAGTTCGAGCCGCACGTCAGGTGAGCTAGAGGCCCGCTCAGGGCTCCACACTCTATCTCCCTCTCTCTCTGTCTGCCCCTTTCTCACTTGCGTGCGCCCACGGGCGCACTCTCTCTCTCTCTCTCAGAAATAAATAGGGCCACCTGGGTGGTGAGTTCGAGCCTAGCATCCGGTCCTATGTTGATGGCTCAGAGCCTGAAGCCTGCTTCCAATTCTGTGTCTCCCACTCTGCCCCTCCCCTGCTCATGCTTGCTCGCTCTCTGTTTCTCTGTCTCTCAAAAATAAACATTAAAAAAAGCAAAATTTATTTTACTTATTTTAAATAAATAACATTTTTAAAAAGCTCCTTAAAAAATAAAAGTGTGGAGAGCAGAGGGGAGTGCACCTGTTTCCTGGGGAGGAGGCTGGTTGAGGGTGGGGGACTTTGAGGGGCACTGTGGACAAAATGGTTAAGCGTGGCTTCTGGATTCACATTCCATCTCTGCCACTTAACTTGCTGTGTATCCTGTGCAGAATATGTAACCTCTCTGTGCCTCTGTTTCTTTGCCTGTAGAATGCAGTTAACAGTAGATTTTATATTACAGGACTGATGTGATGAATCTATTGAGTATGTGCAAAGGACCTTGGTTCTTCTGGACTGGCTTGGTCAGGGCCGCCTGTAGGGTGTGGGGGCAGCCGTGTGTGTCTGGAGGCTGGCACGGTAGCTTGTGGGGAGGGATGGCTCATCTCTGCTGCCCGCGATCTCCTTTTTGCTTAGGGGATACTGGGCACCCCAGGGCAGCTGGAGCCCCCCCCTCCCCCGCCCCTGTGCAGCGTCTGCTTCTATCCCGTTGGCCAGAGCAGGGCACGTGGCGAGGCAGGCACCGGGGATGGGGAAAGAGCCCCCGCCCCTTGCGGGAGGAGCTGCAGTCACACGGTAAAGGGGTGCGCACCCTGGGCGGGGAGGGGGGGTGCCAGACCTGGATGTGTGCAGGGAGGGTCACCTTGGCTCCAGCTCTAGGGGAGGAGGAGGGAGTGGGGCGACCTTCACTCTCCTCCCTGCACCCCACTGAATCAGGAGCAGCGGGCAAGGGAGCCGCTGAGGTAGTTTGGGGCGAATCTGAGCCGTGGCTTCGGGCAGTGAGGCCTGGGGCAGTGAGGCCTGGGGCAGCGAGGCCTCGGGCAGCGAGGCCTCGGACCTGCCAGATCACAGCCTCTGGGACAGAGCGCGGAGCCGGTGATGCGAGGAGCCCATCCTGGTCGGCCTCGGCACAGAACGTGCCACGAGGCCGCCTTGTGGTGTCTGGAATCCAGAGACTTCATTAATTCACGGAGAGGTTAGCGTGCCCAGTGGATGGTCCTGCGAAGTGGGCTGTGTTTGCAGGACCAGGAGCATTTAGCAGAAAATAAGACGTGGATATGAAAACAAGACCGTAGGGCCTCCGTTTACAGAGAAGGATGCCCTCAAGCTGCGCCCAGGCGTTGCCTTTAGCTGGTTGTCCAGGTGGGAAGAGCCACCAGAACTTGAAGGAAAACTGGGAGAAAAAAAGTTAAAACGGAGGAAATTCTGTTCTTTGGTTGTCTCTGCCTCTTAGTGTAAGATTTCCATTTTGGGTTTTCATTATCCCCCGCCCCCAGTTCACCCTGGCCCCCCTGTTTCTTTGGGAATGAGGTGTGAGGCTTAGGGCACCCTCCTTGGCATGTCACATGGACCTGGATTTGAATTCTGGCTCTGACTTACCCCCCACCCCCCCATGCAGACCTTGAGCAGGTAACTCTCCACCTCTCTTGGCCTGGGTTTCCTCATCTGTAAAATGGGGTTGACACTTGCAGCTCTAAAGCTTCCTGTGGTCTGCCAGGCATTGTGCAGGGTGGCGGCATTATTTTGTCGAGGGGATTGGTTGCCATGCTTCAAGGCTGGTCCTCGACCCCGACCCCGTTTCTGCTGCCTCCCACCCCGTGGCCGGGCTGTGGCCCGGTGTGCTGAAGGAGGCCTCAGCCTTTGCTTTGAGGACCCTTTTTTTTTTTTTTTTTTTAATTTATTCTGAGCGGGGGGTGGAGGGGAGAGAGAGGGAGAGAAGAATCCCAAGCAGGCTCCTCACTGCCAGTGCAGAGCCCGACTTGGGAATGAAACCCACAAACCGTGAGATTGTGACCTGAGCTGAAGTCAGACGCAAAACCCACTGAGCCACCCAGGCGCCCCGGAAGATTCCTCATTTGCTCACTGGCTTCTGCTGCTTCCGCCGACCCCCCCACCCTCACCCCCACCCCCGCAGGCCAGATTGCTCTCCCTCTCCACAGTGAGCTCACAAGATGTCAGCCTTTGTGGTTTGTGAAGCTGGCCCCAGTTGTCCAGCCTGCTCTCTTGTCACTTGGGGTGTGGTTACCTGGCACCAGTCCGTGTTCTCCGTGTCCCCCAAGCCCACTGGGCCCGGCGGCCTCCTGGGGAAGCCTCTCCTGTCGTGCCTCCACCGGGGGGGGGGCGGGGGGGGGTTCCGGAGCAGCCTGACTTCATGCTACCATCGGCTTTGTTCTGTTTTCTTTCTTTCTTTTTTTTAAGTTGTGATAAAGTACATATAACATAAAATTTACTGTTTGAACTATTTTTAGTGCGCAGTTCAGTGGCATCAAATACATTCACATCGTTGTGCGACCGTCACCAAACTTCATCTTCCCAGACTGAAACTCTGTCCCTGTCAAGCATTGACTTCCCCTTCCCCGCTCCTCCAGGCCCCGGAAACCTCCGCTGTACTCTCTGTCTCTACAGGTTTGACTGTTTCGGGTACCGTGTAAGTGGAGACATACAGTGTCTGCGCTTTGCAGGAACTCCCGTGCATCCCAAGGCAGCCCCGCTTCTGCTGGGACAGATTTTGCCCAAATCCGCACCTGAGAACAGATCTTCCTCTTAATGATCCTGCAGACCCCCCCCCCCCCCACCTCCGCCCCTTTTGGCTTTCCAGGCTTCTTGTCTGCCCACTGAACACGCTGGAACCTCAGGTGGGGCTCCTGGGAGGCAGCTCGAGAGAGCACGGTCCCGGGCTGGCCTTCCCCCTGGTCCGTGGCCTCCTTTTTGTTTTTAATTGAGATCTAATTCACGTACCATAAAATCCACCCTTGTAAAGCTTACAATTCAGTAGCTTTCAGGATATTCACAATGCTGTGCAGCCATCACCACTGTCTAATTCTAGAACATTTCATCATCTCAAGAAGAAACCCAAAGCTGTCAGCAGTCACCCCTTGTTCTCCCCTCCCCCCAACCCCTGGCAGCCGCTGATGTGCTGTCTCTGGATTTGCCTGCTCTGGACATTTCACATAAATGGAATTACACAGTATGGGATGTGGTCTTTTGTAACTGGCGCATTTCACGTAGCGTCGTGTTCTCAGGGTTCGTCTGTGTTGTGGCAGCTACCAATACTCCATTGCTTTTTAATAAGAAATATTCCATTATATGGACAGGCCACATTTTGTGTATCCGTTCATCTTGTTGGTGGACACTCGGGTTGGCCACCGTGTGCTTTTGGGTGTAGTTGTTCCAGACTGGAGCTCCCTGGGCACAAGACCACATGCTCTTCTGCCCCTTAAGCCCAGTGCCCAACAGGCCCTGGCACGGACTCGGTAGAGGCTCTGTGGGGATTTGTTAAACTGAGCTGAATGTTGGGTCATATGGGGGACAGGATTTTTCCATCCTGTGGACAGGTGACCCTTGGCTGCCCTCATCTGCTCTCCGCAAGGTCAGCATGAGGCTCTCGTCACAGGGAAGGAGGGGGTGGGGTACCAGCCGCCCCTCTTCTTTTCTCCTGTTTCCTGCCTGGTGGGCCCACCGAGAAGCAGCCTGGCAGCGAGCTGGGGGTACAGGGGGCCCTACTGTCCTTAGTGAGATGTTGGAGACCAGGCAGCCGCGGGTGCGAGGGGCAGAAGCCTGCGTCTGAGGATGCAGTCCGTCCCAGGAAGGCACATTCCACCCTGTGGCCTTGTCTGGTGGTCCAGGAAGCCTTGGAGTCTTCCCGTGGCAAAACAGGGCAGAACAGCTGTGTGGCTATGAGCAGGTTACCCAGCCCCTCTGAGCTGCTTCTCCAGCCTCACAGTGGGGAAGCCTGATGCTAATACGCATTCGCATTGCTGGGCGTGACCAGCAAGCAAGAAGTAGCCTCATAGTTATTCTCCAGCCCTGGCTGTGTGTTTAGGCCACGGGTGGTCACCCCATTTGGGGCTTTGAGGGGCAGGAGTGATGAGATAATGACGGGCACAGACCCCACCTGAGGTTTTCCCATGGGTCCGGCGAGTGGGGAGCACCTAGGGCAGGGCCTGAGAACCCACAGAGGCATTTTTGTCGGGTTATGGCCTCTGCCTTCCCCTGGCCCCCCTCAATTGCAGGGCTTTTTTAACATCATGTTCCAGGTCAGAGCTTTGCCTGGGGCAAATTTTCCAGTCAGAGGGAGATGGGGGACTTGTTTCCAAACCTGGCTCCCTTTGCCAGTTACTTCCGCCCTTTTTAGAATTTAGGGAGAGTCTAGAGGAAGGGTAGGATAGATTCTGGAGTCACTCGTGGCCCAGAATCTGGGTTCAGAGTGACTTGTCTGATGGGTTTGGGGGCCAGCCCTCACTTCCAGGGCCACGCTGCGGCCTTGTGGGAGACTGGGCGTGGGTCCAGTGGGACTGGGTGTGCACTGCCCAGCAGACTCCTGGGCAGCCACGGGGCCTCCAGGTCAGCGGGCTGGCCAGTGGGGTCAACGCTGGAAAGCCTGGGCCACCCCAGCGCAGCCAACACCCCCCCCCCTTGCGCCTGCTGGTCACTGACACTCTTCTTTCATTTCCAGTCCATTTTCGCTATGTGGTGTTCCATCCCTTCCTGGATGAGATTCTGATCGGCAAAATCAAAGGCTGCAGCCCAGAGGGAGTGCACGGTAATGGGGGCCCCGGCTCCACGAAGTGCGGGAGCGCGTTGGGGCAAGTGGCCAGGCTGGCAGTTCTCCCTTTGGCTTCTGTCTGGGCCACATGGTCAGGGGAGGGGTCAGGAAAGCTCGTGGGCAAGGGGAACACGCAGCCCCGTCGTGTGGGCCTTCCCCACGAGGCCCTAACTCAGCACCTCAGGGTGGGCACTGCAGCTGGCAGACAGGATTCGGGGTCCCCGTTGTGTGTGGTGGCTGCTCGGGCTGTGTGAGTGGCATTGGCAGAAGTGTGGGGCTTTGAGGTGGGGAGGGACTCAGATTTCCATGGCAACCACCATCCCTGTCCCATTCTGTAACTCTCTTCATTTCTTCCAGTCTCTCTAGGGTTCTTTGATGACATTCTCATCCCCCCAGAGTCGCTGCAGCAGCCAGCCAAGTTGTATCCTCCCCGGGTTAAAGTGGGTCACAGGGAGCTCAGGTCTTTTCTAGAGGAGAGTCCCCGCTCCTTGAGGCGGCCCTGAGTCCTGTGATCTGATACTGCTGACCTCTGTGCCCACCCGCCAGCTTGCACACGTGCTTTCCTCTGTGGGGCCTGGTTGGGTAGGTTGTGTTCCGTTCACTTCCGGGTCACTTCGGTTCTGTCGTCCTCTCAGGGATCATGCCGAAGCTCCCCTGCCTGGCTCGCCTCCCCTGAGATGCACACAGTACCACTGGCTGACATTTGAGGGCTTCACTGTGCCTGGTCCTGGGCTGGGTCGTTTCCTTCTGCTGGGTCCCCCCAGTGCTCTGCCCCAGCCTTCCCCCTGCTGTGCTGAGGTGTGTTTCTGCGGGTCCTCAGCCTGCTGCCTGGAAGGGACCCCGTCTTGTGCCCAGCAGGGGACTTGACACGGAGGGGTTAAGGCAGGACTCTTTGCAGCATGGCCGCCAGAGGGCGCTGTGGCTCCTCAGAGTGCGCTGAGGGAAGGGGTGGGGCTTTGCAGTTCCGGGGTGCTGCCCTCACAGGACCGCGGTCAGACCCGCTCTGCCTGGGCCTCTAGGGGCCAGGGCCAGGGCCTGTGTGTGACTCCCGGGCTTGTCAGGAAGCCTAGCCCTGGCCGGCTGGGCCGCTCGCTGGCCGTGGGCCCTCACGCATGCGACCTTCCCTCTGCCATGTCTGTCCTCCTGAAAACTGGGGAAGTCCTTGTGCTGCATGTGGGTCACGGTCACAGGGCCTGGATGGGAAGGGGTTTGGAGGCACACTGCATGGAGGACATGGGACAGCTTCAGCCAGAGCTCTAGGACCAAGTGTGCGGGTCCCGGGGAAAGCACTTTATGACCTCCTCGCTATGGCCCTGTGAAGGCAGGCCTTGCCACAGTCCCTGTTTTACAGGTGGGGACCTGAGACACTGAGGTTGGGCCTGGCCCAGGTCGCAGCTAGTGGAGCTGAGGTCTGAACTTGGCTGAGAGGGTCCGGGCAGGGCAGCGAGAGGCCCTTGGCTTTCCTGCCTCACGAGGTGGGACTCGCTCTGCCTTTGAGCCTCCTTCCTGCGCTGGTGCCCTGAGGATGTGTGTTTCCAGGCGGGGCCCTGGGGCCCCAGCGTTCCTGCGCCTCACACCACGCTGGGCCCAACCTTGCCTTCCGCACACGGTGTGGGCCTGCCTGTCCTCGACCTCTCAGCCACGGTGATCTCATCCTAGGACTGGATTTTCCTGGGGGTGGGTGTTGCAGGAGGACCCCCCCCCCACACCCGCCGGCTCCCCCTGTGCCTGGTTGTTGCCTTGACCCTGCGCCCCGCCCAGCGACGAGGCAGAGCAGGTGTGGGTGTGGGAATACGAGACAGAGGAAGGAGCGCACGACTTGTACATGGACACCGGCGAGGAGATCCGCTTCCGGGTGGTGGATGAGAGCTTTGTGGACACGTCCCCCACGGGGCCCAGCTCAGCTGAGGCCACCTCTCCCAGTGAAGAGCTGCCAAAGAAGGAAGCTCCATACACGCTTGTGGTGAGACGTCCTGACGCCACTGCCCAAACCACGGGGACGGTGCGGGAGGGACACCCTGGGCGGTGGATGGGCGCGGGAGCCGCTGCTTGGACGTTCACTCCAGGTTCGCCGCCGCGAACCCCTCTGCCTGCAGATCCGGGTGCAGGTCCGTTTGGTTTTCAGGCAGCTGCTTCTCCCTGGGGAGCCCGCTTCACAGGTCCCGGGCCAGGGTGTAACACTTGTGAGTGAAGCTGCGTGGCTGCCAGGGAGGGTGGGACAGTCAGACCCCCGACTGACTGCGAGAGGGACGGGGTCCACGTTGGGGGACCAGCTGCTGATAAAAATGGGCCAAGGGAGAGAGACCAGGGAAGGGGCTTGGGAGCGAGTCAAAGGTGGGGCAACAGGGAAGGAGGGCCCGCAAGGCTGCACCCCTCCCAGACCCTGCGTGGGCGTGAGGCGGCAGGGGAGCTGCGACCAGCCTGATCTGACTTGGGTCCCCTCATGGGGTGAGACGGTGATGGACGAAGTCAGGCACGCTTCAGGGGCTTGCTGGGGGGCTTTTCTGGTCTAACATATGCTGCAGGTTGTTCGCTTTGGGGGCCGCCGTTCATTGTCAAGGCCATCGCCTCTGTATTTGGAGGCTGGGGCTCACGACTCCTAGGATTTCCGGCAGGACAGCGCATGTCCAGCACTGGCCTGCCGGTGCCCACGTTTGGGCAGGCCTGGGGGCGAGGAAGGGTACCCGACTGAGCCGAGGCCTTGGGGCAGGAGGGGGGCGCCTGAGCTGTGTTCCCATACAGCAGCTGGCGCCTCTGGGCTTCTCTGTCTCCTGGCCGTTGTGTGCTCGGGTCCCCATTCCCTCTGCCAGTGCCAGGAGCCCAGAAGGAAGGGCCCCTTGGCCTCCTGCGGTGGCTCAAGCTGTGAGGTGGATGACATGTGCCTGTTCTCTGTCTGCCCCTGGCAGGGATCCATCAGCGAGCCGGGCCTGGGCCTCCTCTCCTGGTGGACCAGCAGCTAGCCCTGGGGCTTGGACGGCGGACCCCAGCCCCGGGGGAAGGCAGTGCCGCTGACCACGCTGACTGCCGACCTGAAGACCCCACCCCAGCCCCGGGGAAGGTGGTGGCACCAGCTGTGGGGACTACAGCAGCTTCTGCGGGTGCCGAGGAGCAGAGTGTGCACCCCACCAGACTGTCCCCTCGCTCGCCATCCTGGCCCTGCTCCTGGAGCTACCCCTGAAGTCCCACTGTCCCTGTGGACCTCTGCCTCTTGGTGACAGCAAAGTAATAAACAAGGGCAGCATCAGTCAGGGAGGAGCCACCTTGTCTCCGTGATCTGAGGTCACCGCGTTGCCACTGCTAGGACAGCGCATCCTTCCTCTCGCCAGATCACTGCTGAGAAGATCTCCCTCTGGTGGCAGGATGTGGGGGTGAGAGATCGTCGGCATTGCAGGCTCTGGGCTGGCGGAGCCTGGTGGCTCCTAGAGTCACCAAGAGTGAGGGGCTGGCCAGGGGCAGCCGCCACCTGTTGACCAGCATCTTGACCTTTCAGGAACGACCACCTTTTTTCCCACCAGCACATGGAAGGTGGGGGCCTGGGCTTAGATGGCCCAAGGTCAGGGCTGGTGAAGGGCCATGTCA
Organism: Proteles cristata cristata; assembly: GCA_017311185.1. Lineage (NCBI taxonomy): Eukaryota > Metazoa > Chordata > Mammalia > Carnivora > Hyaenidae > Proteles > Proteles cristata. The sequence continues at coordinate 939,326 of JAESUZ010000358.1, read as the reverse complement.
CCCCTCCCACCAGCGGTACAGCTGTCACTTCCAGACCTTGGCTGAGTCAGGAACACCTTGTGGGTCTGCTGGTGATGCCCTCCCGAATGAGGGCAGACACCACGCTGTTGACTCAGCTGAATGGCTGTGCCAGGTTCCTCCCGCCCCATCATTCACTTGTGCACGACCAGCTCGCTTGTTAGATGTCAGGCAAGTCTTGAGGTGAGGAAGGGCTCTCCGTGGGGCCTGCCTCACACGGGCACCGAGCATGGAGGTGGAGGTACTGCTGGTGGACGTCACTCCAGGGAGCGTAGTAGCTTGGAACAGTGCTTGTCACCACTTGGTGCTAAGGGGCTGTGACCTTGGACAAGGTGGCCTCTGAGAAGGGGTCTGTGCCCCGCCTTGGGGTGTTTGGAGGGCTGACTCCACACCCAGGGGAAGGGGGGCTGGCTCCGACTTGGGCCCAGCCTCCTGGCACCCAGCTCCCCAGACAAGGGGAGCCATGTGGGGGAGGCTCCACTGTGGGCGGAAGTGGGTTAGGGCAGGGCACTCAGAAACAGTAGAAAGTCACCTCTCATGGATCCTCTGCTACACGTGGCAGGTCAGCCATGGCGTGGTAGTGGGAGCCCCTGCTCACTGGCCACAAAGACCCACCCCGAGCCCTGGAGCTGGGAACGGTACAGACACCACCACTCACACACCGGAACAGTCACTGAGTTTGGATTCTTATTTTCCTCATATGAGCGTAAGTTTCTTTAAAATCTTTGAGCCACCAGTGAAATGATGAGGCGGGAAAAAAACTTTAGATGGGAGTCTTGTCATCAAAAATAAATACAGTTGCATGGAGTTGCTCAAGATCTGAATCAGACTAAAAATGGGAAGACAGGGCTGGAACATTCTTTTAAGAACCCCGCCCCCACCCAACCGTGTGTCCCTCTGCCGGCTGAGGGAAGGGAGGGCAGGAGGCCAAGGCTGGATGGGGGCAGATCCAGTTCTGATGACGCGCAGACTGCCCCGGGGACCCTGGAGCTGGGTCCACAGAGTAGGCGGACAGGGTGGCGTGGCCGGACCTTACTGCTGCTGCAGCTCCTTCATCCTGTTCAGGGCGCTGCCGGCACGGAACCACTCAATCTGGGTCTCGTTGAAGGTGTGGTTCAGGAGGATGGTCTCCTGTGTCCCGTTGGGGTGCTTGATGATGCATTTCAGGGGCTGAGAGGAAGGGGGAATGGCTCTTAGGAACATGACCCTCGGTTCTGCTGGAGAGTCAGAAAGGTAGGGCACCCCCAGAGTAGACCGGCAGGCAGACCCAGGTCTAGGCCAGGTCTGAGCTGGAGTGGCCATGGTCAGACCCAATGGCAGAACTCTCAGGGCCACGTGGGCCCTGCCAAGCCTGAGCTGGCTCGCCCTCTGTCTCTGGGAAGACACCTCCTTTCTGAGGGGGGTGCCTGGAGAATTTAAGGGCCCTACCAGCTGGAACAAAGGCTCATGGGAGGAATAAGTGGGGCCAGAAATGGGTGTAGAAGGAAGGGAAGCGAAGTGGCTGTCCCCGGCCCACCCTCCTTCCCTGGCCCCCTGACCTTGCCAGGAGCGAAGTCTTTCAGGCCCTCGATGGTCAGCTTGTCCACAGGGTGAATCTTATTGTAGTCGGCGGGGTCAGCAAAGGTGAGAGGCAGCAGGCCCTGCTTCTTCAAGTTGGTTTCTAGAAGGCAGAGCCAATCTTCTCTGCACAGGAAACCTCACCAGCCCAGAGAGCTTCCTCTTCTAAGCCCAGTGAGGGCTCTGGGAGGGGCACCCTAGCCTGCCCTCTGGGGTCCTCCTGCGAGAACCTGCTGTAGGCATGCTGGTTTGGGTCTTGGCCTTCCTGACACAACATCATGATCAGAAAACCATCTGACCGTGTGCCCTGGATTCCACTTGCTTGGGTCTGCAGGTTTGGAAGCAAGACTGGGGCTTCCCGAGATGGGAAGCTGTGGGCACCACACTCAACACGACTCACAAGGGGTAGAGACTATGGTGGGAAACGGGAGCTACGGACATGGCCTGGAAAGCAGGTGTGTGGCTTCAGGGCTGACTCGGCCACCAGCAGGTTGGGTGACCTTGGGCGGCCCGTACAGGAAGTGGGTGTGGCTGGACCCGGCTCTAGCTTACCATGGATCCTGGCGAAGCTCTTGGTGATGATGGCCCGGCCCCCGAGGTGGCGAGGCTCCAGTGCTGCGTGCTCCCGGCTCGAGCCCTCCCCGTAGTTCTCGTCTCCAATCACCACCCACCGGATACCGTGTTTCTGTCAGGCAAGCGAGGAGGGTATGAGGGCGAGGAGGCAGTGACCCCCGGCCTGCTGCCCCTGGGCTTCCTGAGGTTCACAGGTCAGGCGGCTAAAAAGGTCCCTCCTTACCCGTTCCCCAAGGAGGGGCTGGTGAGATCAGAGGTGAATTAGGCCCAAATCAGGCCCTGAGGGGACACAGGTGACCAGACACAGGCCCTGGCCATCTGGAAGAGGCCCTGGGAGGTGGTGCAACCTACCCAGGAGTGCTCAGCGTGGAGGCAGGCTTTCAGGGGAAGGCCACAGTGTGGGACTGGAGCCCAGAGCAGGCGTGTACGGGGATGACACAGGAGCGCCCCCATAGCACCAGGGCATCCTTCAACTGCACAGCTGTTGGTGCGGGCTCCTGGAGAGCACCCCTTCCGTGCGCCCCCACCCCTGCCCCTATGGACCGGGACCCACCTTGTAGTAGCGGGCAGTGTCCGGGACAGGGCCAAACTCCTGGGTGACAGCATTGCGCACGGAGTTGGCCTTGCCGTTTTCGATGTTGATGGCACCGATAAGTAGGTTATTGGAGATGTTGTCCAGGTGCCCACGGAACTTGAGCCAGGGGCCGGCAGCAGAGATGTGGTCAGTGGTACACTTCCCTTTGACCTTGGGTGGGTAATAAGAGTGGGTAACAAGAGAGAACTAAGGTCAGGGCGTGCCATGTGCATAAGTGGATGAAGGGAGAAGCCCTCCTGCAGGCAGACAGCAGGCCCAGCAGCCGGCCCCAGGAAGGGTGACAACAGCGGCTTTGGCTTTGGACACTAGGTCTGCAGGCCTGGTGCTGCCACAGTTTGTCCACGAGGGCTCAGGCAAGACGGTCACCTACCCTTCAAAGGCCCTGTGGTGCTCAGGGGCTTGTCCAGGACAGGGCACTCACAAGGACAAAGGCTGGACAGGCAGGGCAGGGGTGTCTGCTCACTCACGCTCAGACCCACGTCCCCACGTAAGTGGTGCCCAGGCTGGAATAAGCTACTGACCTCATGCTGGACACAGAGAAGCCCAAGGATGTGTCCTGCTCCTGGCTGGTGACCAGCTTTTTCTATCATGCGGGCTTAATACTGGCTGTGTCACTGCCTGGAGACTCTTAGTAAACAGCGTGAATTCATGTCTGACGGGTAAGGGCTCCGGCCGCACCAGAGCCTTGTGTCTGCTCAGCTCCCACACACGGGCCATGCCAACTAATGCCCAAGGGTGCGAATGAGGAGTTGATGGCTTTTGGAGCCTATCTGGTCAAGCCAGAGGCGCGGACCCTGCTGTGCAAGGTCACGTGTGCCCTTCCTGCCCTCCCTGTGCTGCATCCACTGCCTGTGGCCGCCGGAGGGGGCCGTCACCAGCTGCAGCAGATGGCCGAGAGCCCCAGACACAGCTGGCCAGATCCAGCCCGGCCTGGCACCGGGCGGTGGAGACGGGGCTGTGGATACCCTGTCTCCTCTCTCAGCAGCCACGCCTCCCTCCCTCCCCTGACCCTGGTCCTGACCTTCCTCCCTGGGGCCCAGGCGAGAACATGTGATTTCACAGCCCTTCCTGCTGCCAAGGGGAGGGCCCCCTGACAGGCTGGGACCGTTCTGCCCATCCCCCGCCCGTGTCGCTGACCTTGATGAGGATTTGCAGGTCCTCCAGGTCTTTGCCATCCCACTTGTCAAAAGGCTCCAGGAGCTGCAGGCGCTGGCTGGTGGGGCTCACATCCACTCGCTGCCCGCTGCTGTCCTTGGGAGGGTGCTGGTAGGTGTCCTGCCCAGGGTCAAACTCCTGCAGGAGACAGGGACGTGCTGGGTGCTGAATCCTTAGTCCTCACGCAGACGGGCTCTTGTGTGCCCCATACCTTCCCCTCTGGTGCAGAGCTGCCTCATTCTTGCTAACTATGCCATCCTGCCTGCCCGGGGGGGTGACAGGGCCAGGAAGCTGGCATGCTGGGAAGGAGTGCCTTGGCCACACAGCAACAGGCAGGGGCCCGCGGCAGGCCTGCAGCAGCTAACAGCACTGGGTGGCAGTGCCTGCTCACCGCTCGGGGAAGCTCGTCTGCATCTGGGGCCTCCAGCTTGAATTTCTTGCCATCCTTGCCTGTCAGGAAGTCGGTCTCTGGGTTGAACTTGAGGGTGCCCGCAATGGCCAGGGCTGTGACGATCTGGAATGGAGGTGGACCACTGCTGGTTAGTACCAAACACCAGTCCCATCCCCGACCCTGATGGGAGCCCAGACATAAACGGAGAAGAGCCCACGTATATGGAAGCTCTCCACAGTTCGGTCCTCCCTACAGACACCAAAACTGCAAGAACATCTCTGGGAGCACGCGCCACTGGGCCTGGACCTCCGTGACTTCCTCAGGGACAGCGTCTCCCCTCAGGGGCATGCGCCTGGCGCAGAAACAATGCTGTGACCAAAATGTTCCTAAACGGGCAGCAGAAGGGGCACCTGGGTGGTTCACTTGGTTAAGTGTCTGGCTTCATTCAGGTCATGATCCTGTGGGTTCACTGAGTTCGAGCCCCGCCTCAGGCTCACTGCTGCCAGCTCAGAGCCTGGACCCTGCTCCGGATTCTGTGTCTCCCTCTCTCTTTGCCCCTCCCTCCCCCTCTTGCATTCTGTCTTTCTCAGAAATAATTTAACATTAAAAAAGGGCAGCTGAAGCAATGGACGGCACCACCTCTTCACTTATTTTTAGCAAGTAAAAGTATTTCTGGAACACTCCTTTAAAAAGACAAGAAAGACTGGCCATGTGCTGACAACGGCTGAGGCCGGGAGCACTTGGCTCAGTGGATGTTCATCATAACAACAAGAGGCCCTTTCCAGACTTGTTCACGTAATCCCGAGAGGACCCGGGGCACAGAGAAGGAAAGTGACTTGGCCAAACCCATCCGGCCAGGAAGAGGCAAGGCTGGCATTTGTCCTGGGTGATGATTCCAAGCTCCCGCTCAGGGCCATACCTGGGCCAAACAAGCAGCTGGGGCTCCTGGGACGTGAGGGGCCAGGCAGGGAGCACCGAGGAAGTAGGACGCCTGAGCCCTGTGGCTCTAGGTTTCTGCCCAGACAACCTCTTGCTCTGTGATGCCAACCCTCCCTCAACAGCCCCATGGGTCAGATACCCTGTTCCAGACTGTTTCCCCCACTGACCCGCCAGGGGCAGGGTCCCAGAGGTAGTCCCGGGCTATGGCCGGGCTGCGCAGTCTCACCTCTGGGGACGTGACGAAGGCATGGGTCTCAGGGTTTGCGTCATTGCGGCCTGTGAAGTTCCTGTTGTAGGAGGTGACGATTGTGTTCTTCTCCCCCTTCTTGATGTCCTTTCTGCCAGGTCAGAGATAGGGTTAAGTGTGTCTGCCTGAGTCACCTCCTCCCTGGGACTCACGCATATAGAGCAGGAGGGAAGCTGGGAGATCACAGGGGTTTGCCTGAGACCGCGCCTAAGACAGGGAGCTCAGACTGAAGCCTGAGTTTCCTGACCTGGGGCCACTGCTTCCTTTCAAATGTTTCCATCTGAGCCCCTGGCTGCATCTGGCTTCAGCCAGCAGCCCAGTTGGTCTCACGGCAGGGCTCTTCCTCTTGCTTCCAGCCCAACTTTCCAGTCCTGCCTAGAAAAGTCTAGTGTGCAGCAGCCCCGGAAGCTACAGGCTTGGGGCTGAGTCTCTTCTCACCACCCAGTAATGTTTCCCCTCAACAGCTGGGGCCCCATACCCCAGGACACCAGGGGCTGTCCCATCGAAGGTGTGCCTCTCACCTGTCCCACTGGCCAATGCAGGGGCCACAGGCATTGGCCAGGACGATGCCGCCCACTTCCCTTAGGATTTGTGCCTGCGGAAGAGAGGATGGGGAATTGTCAGGGGCAGGCTGGAGGCTGACGGGAAAGGCTGGTTTGGCAGCCTGAGGGATGAAGAGCTGTACCGGAACCCTAGGGTGGCTGTGGGGCACCTATAACCACCCCAGCTGACAGGACTGTGGCTTGTCCTGCCCGAAGTCACACTGCTCAGCGGTGGGGAGGGGGAGCCCGGGGCCGGGGGAGTGGGCACTCACATAGCCATCCCGCTCAATGGTGGCCCGGATCTGCTCAGAGCCCGGTGTGATGGTGAACTGGGACTTGCACTTAAGTCCATGAGCCAGCGCCTGCCTGGCCACGGCTGCCGAGCGCCCCATGTCCTCATAGCTGGAGTTGGTGCAGCTGCCGATCAGACCTGGTACATTGTGGGTAGTGAGGCCAGGAGTCAAGATCAGAGGTCTCCACCTGACATCAACTATCTAGACTTGGTCAAGAGTTCACCAGCTGTGCTGGGCCTGGGGCTGTTCTAAACGGAGAGAACTTGGAAGCAATCCAGCTGCCTAACAATAAAGGACGGGCTGCTCTGTGGCCCAGCCACTCAAGGGAAGACGATGTGCCAGTGAAATGACACGAACACTGAATCGGAGGGCTCACTCCAGAATATTAACAGTGACCGCGGCTGGATGATGGCTTTTAAGAGATGCTAATTTTCCTCTACTTTTGAATATTCTGTTTTTTAATTGCTTTATAATCAGGGAGAAAGAATTATTTTCAAAAATGTATGACAGTTATCCAAAAAGTAAAGACTGGATGACATCACACATTGTTTACAGATATCAAGACAGTCTCATCCGAACAGCAATTTATTTATAATTAAATCACCAACATTTTAAAATATTCACTTAATCTGAGAAGGGTGAACATGTTACACAGCACTTGTTTTGTGCCGGACACTAAAGAAAGCTCTTTGCACATATTAACTCATCACCTCTCCCAACATCATTAATGGGTAAATACAGTATCGCTCTCATTTTACAGACACGGGATCAAGGCACAGGTAGGTCAGGTAACTTGCTCAGAGTCACCCAACGATGTAGCACCGGAGCCTCCTTCCAAGCGAGGCCGCCTGGCTTCAGGGTCCATGCTCCAGTCACACTGTACTGTGACAGGAGCAGGGGCCCGTCATCCCAACCTGCTAGTGTATCTTTGTAATGTGAAATCAGGCAACGAGGGATGCTGAAGTTGTTGTGAACAGGGATGTAAACAGGGATGATGAAGTGTTTGTAAAGCAAAAACAGACACACATCAGCATGTACACACACACTCAAACAGTGTACCTCAAAGAACTCGTAGAGCTGGTTTCTGGTTGGGGGTTAAGATTAGGAGTCTTTAAAAATTTGTTTTGTCAACATGTTCTACAATAATCATGTTTCTTTTATACCAAGAAAAGGTAGTTTTTTTTAAAAAGCCATAAGGAAGGAACCAACTATTTGAGAAAGTGCCTGGTACCTTTAGAAAGCGCTCAGTGGCAAGCACATGGTTAACCCAGTGGTCTGGAGCCCTGATAAACCCACAGGGTGCAAGGTACTCACCCACTCGGATGTCCAGAGGCCATCCTTCCTTCTCTGCCACAGTGCCCACCTCTGCTACGGGGTGAGCCAGGTCGGGGGTGAAGGGCCCATTGATATGAGGCTTCAGCTGAAGGAACAGAGGGAAAGGGGAGGGGTTAAATCTGTTCTTCAGAGGCTGCCTGACTCCCACTCAACCAAGTCCTCACAGAGGACCGGGAAGGCCTACTTATGGCTCAAACCTCAACCCAGGAAAACACCCAAGCAGTGGGCTCTATACAAGCGCCAGCTCCAGGATCCCTCCAACCCCGTAAAGCTGGTATCCTCTCCATTCTGCCGATAAAGGAGACTGCGTGCCTTGCTCAAGGTCACAGAGCTAGGAGGTGGCAAAGGCATGGAATAAGTCAAGGAGGTCAACTTCCTAAGTCCATTATCTCCTACAATGTGATGCTTCTGTAATCTTATGACAAATATAGACCTAAAGCCAGGTACTTTGTGATAATACCAAAACATGCAAACACTTAGCAAAGTGCCTGGCACACCAGCTCTCGATATTCTCAATTCTTACTATGAGAACTGATGCATTCAATTCCCGTGGCCACTTGAGATTTTACACATGATAAACTAAGGCCCACAGAGGTTGAGTAACTTGTTCAGGGTCACAGGCTTAAGTGGCAGAGTCAGGACTTAGGATTTGAATTCATGAAGACTGGCTTCAGGGCCTAAACCCTCAAGCACTCCACTTCGCAGCTTCTGCTCCTCCAGCCTGCCTTCCCTCTGGCCTTCCAGATGCTTACTGTGGCCTGCAGGTCTCAGGGTGCCAGACCTTGCCCAGGCCTGGGAACTTTGGGCCGTGACTGAATTCTGACAAAACAAACTCCAGGGCAAAATTGTGGTTTCGGCTAACGCTGAGGTGGACATAAACTGAGCCAGTTTCTGAATCGCCAGCCACAGCCAACACTCCCACCCAACCGCAGCCTGATTTGGGCAGGAGTGTGCAGGGGCACTGGGGAACCAAAGGCCCTCAGACTCCTATGAATGGGCACACAGGACCCAGCAGGGATCCCCACATGGGGCCTGAATGCCCCACTCTCAAAAATTCCTTGGTCCCACCTCCTTCCTTACCTCATTGAGGTTAATTTCAATCAGTTGGTCATAATGGCAGCCCGGGTCAGGTACCAAGTGATCCTTATATTCATCAGCTAGTTTGGCAATGTCTGAAATCAGTAAGGTAAGGAGATTAAAGCATGTGGAACAGAAAACAGTCATGAGACAGACAGAATGACCAACCGACTGACTATCCATCCATCCAAGCCAGTTACCTGGCACCTGTTAAACTGGACCCTGGACACTGAGCAGACAAAGAAACAATAAAAACAGCACAGGACACAGTGCCTGCCCTCAAGGACCATGCAATCTAATGAAGGAGCTATCAATGAACTGGTATGATATGATACAACAGACACACACATAGGGACACAGAAGCACCAACCAAGGTTCACAGTCAGGGAAGGCTTCCTGGAGATGAGAAGTGTTGAGTTTTGAAGAAGTTACTTGACAATGAAAGAGAGGCACAGGACTTCCAGGGAGGACTTCGTGTGCTCAGCACTTGGATGCAACTGGACAAGCTGTCCCCGTGACCCTTGGCCTCTGCTTCCACCAATCACCCTTGCTCATCTCCCTTCCGGAGCCCCAATTATCCCTCCCACGGGCCCTATTTCTGCCTCTGAGCCTTAAAGAAGCCAAGCTAGAACCTCAGGGAAACTGTGGGGGAGGCTGGGAAAGTGGTTCTGGTTCCAAATGTTTTTTTCCTTCTCCCAGGCAGGAATCATAAACAGATCCATGTCATTCCTGCAGCTTCCTGTAGGGGGCACCAGGGACCAGACCAAAAAGACCCCACACTTTGCCCTCCTTTCAGGTGAAACTAAATTCCAATCTCAAGGCAGGGGGATTTCAAAGTTAGATGCCAGGCCCTTTGAGAAGCTGTTGGAGCTGCAGACACGCTACTCAGAAACACATAACACACATAACTTCATACCCCTTTGGGGGCTTCTCAGGGCCTCTAAAGCCAATCTGGAAACACCAAAGACCCCTGCCCTAAAGGGAAAGGTGTAGCTCAAGGGTCTCCATGCAACATGACTGCTCTGAGGACCATCCTGCCCCCGCTGGCTCACCCTCCCGGCCTGTCTTGCTCAGGTACTTCTTCATCCTGTGGTTGTAAGGGAATACCGACGTGGTGGCCCCGATCTCTGCGCCCATGTTGCAGATTGTCGCCATGCCTGTAGAGGAACAGAGCTGGTGAGGCTGGCCTAGCAGCTGGATATGGGCCCTATATACCTGCCAGGCGTGCACACGCATCTTCACACCAGGGAGCTGGGGTCACTCCTTCCCTCGCTCGTGCAGCCATCTAGTGGCAGCAAGCAGACTCGCCCCTCGTGGCCCACAGTTAAAACCAGGGCCAGTGAAGAGAACACAAGGTTCAGCCCCTACCATCCGGGTTCTAGTTCCAGGCCCTTACTGTGTCCATCTTGCAGGTGAGGGAACTGGCTCAGAGAGGTCCAAGGTCATGCCATAAAGCAAATGCAAGTACTGCCGTTCAGGTCTAGGTCCACCTGCCTGACGTCCAGGCGTGCCCTCTTTCAGCCACACCAGTGTGATGTGGAAGTGTCTCTGAGTCTCAAGTTTTCCAGCAATAAGACTGGAAACATGTCCACTGTCCTGACCACAGAGCCTCACACAGATATGGCGCACCTTACAGATATCCTGTCTCTTGAGGTTTCTGCGACATGGAACCACGCTTGTTATCAACTTCGAAACTGAGCTGTCCCATGGTAGTAAGGGCTACCTGTATGAGGGAGCCCCGGTCTCTGGAGATGCAAGAGCAGCTGAACAGGAGCCCTGTGGGCCGCTGTGGGGCTGAGGCAGGCACCGCGGGAAGTCTGGACCAGAACATCCCTGAGGCTTATTCCAAGTCTTCCTGCATAGCCTGAGGGCCCAGGCATTGAGGCCAGGTCACCAAGAGTGATGAGAAGGGGCCCGCTGCTACTTGGTCTTACAGCCTAGGAGGTGATAAGTCTAATCCAAGGAAATTGAGTGAGGCTCCAGGGAAGATGTGGGGCCGAATGAAGCCCTGGTTTGGATTCCCCATTCCACCACCCCCATCCTCTCTGGGATTCCCTTTCTGGATCACCCCAAGCAGCAGGGAGGTACCTGCCTGACACTGGAAGAGGCCAAGATCTCTTAGACTAGATGAACCTAATCTCCCCCCACCTCTAGGTGTCCATCAAGTCCCCAGACTAGATGGATACTCAAGGGAAGGCCACTGACTCCTTCCATGGACCAACTGCTATAGCCCCATCAGGCCCTACACAGGCTGCGGGCCGCGTTGCACACCCGCCCTTCTCACCAGTGCAGGAGATGGAGTCTACGCCGGGCCCGTGGTACTCCACAATGGCGCCCGTGCCACCCTTCACTGTGAGGATACCCGCCACCTTTAGGATCACGTCTTTGGGGGAGGTCCAGCCAGAGAGCGAGCCCGTCAGCTTCACACCAATCACCTTGAATAGGAGGGGGGACAGCAGTTACAGGCACTATGTGCCATGCTCCAGCCAGGAAGCCAAAGCATCTGCGTGCCAGATCCCCATTTCTGCTCATTTACCCCAGCCTGTCCCCGCAAAGAGACTGGGGTCTGAACTATTCCCTCATCCCTTTTGGGGTCTCACAGGCTCCCATTCATCCCCACCAACCGCCCCTGAAAGAACGCTTCCCCACTCCTCACCTTGGGGCACTTCAGCTCCCAGGGGATGCCAGCCATGACGTCCACTGCATCAGCACCCCCAACTCCGATGCAGATGCCCCCCAGGCCACCGCCATTGGGGGTATGGGAATCAGTACCAATCAGAAGAACCCCAGGGTACGCATAGTTTTCCAGAATGATCTGGAAAAAAGCAAAACAAACCCAAGATTTTCAGCTCACAAGCTGTCATCAGAGAATAGAGGCGGGGACCAAGAGGGGTCTGCAAAACTGCCCCCGGGCCATCCCCAGGCACACCTCCAGGACAGGGCCCCTCGGGTGTGGCTGTAACCCGAGCAAAGGAGGTTAGAGAAGCGAACGGCTCCATGAACGGTCAGGCCTGACTATCATGGAAACCCCAGGGCCCCTGGCCTGGGACGGACCTCTCCCAGCACACCCAGCAAGGTGCAAGTGATACTGACTCTCGGAACGCAGAGAGTTAGCAGACTGGTTTCTCCCTAGGAGGGCGGCAGCTGGCTGGGAGAAAAGGCCAACACGGAGGAAACTCTGAACAAACAACTGTTGGATAGGACACTGCTCAGCTGTTTCATTTCTCTGGCCTCCTTGCCCCGGCCACAAACGAAGATTTAAAACTAGTTAATCTTGGGGCGCCTGGGCGGCTTAGTGGGTTGGGCATCTGACCCCAGCTCAGGTTATGATCACATAGTTTGTGGGTTTGAGTCCCACATGGGGCTCTGTGGTGACAGCTCAGAACCTGGAGCCTGCTTCAGATTCTGTGTCTCCCTATCTGCCCCTCCCCCGCTCACACTCTGTCTCTATTTAAAAAAAAAATAGACATTAAAAAAATAAGATAAAATAAAACTAGTTAATCTCTAAGGTTCCTCAAGGTGTTAAAAGTTTGATCCATGAAGACCAGACACACAGAATTCAGTGTGGTCTACAGAGTACAGACCAGGAACATGGCCCATGTCCAAAAGGGAGAGGGACCTTGGGTCTGTACTAAGGAAAGCGTCACAATGAAGTTGGCTGTGCCAGTGACCTCTGCGGTCAGCCGGATATGGCTGTGTGGATGGGGGTGTGGGTGAGGGATTAGTGTACTTAAGTCTGGACTAATATCTAGAACATAAATCTGGAAATTCAGCCACCCTTGGGGTGCCCCAGCTGGCTCAGTGGGTACAGCATGCAACTCTTGATCTCAGGGTTGTTAAGTTTGAGCCCCATGCTGGGTGTAGAGATTACTTAAAAGATCTTTTTTTTTTTTTTTTTTTAATTTTTTAATGTTATTTTAAAAGTTTATTTCTGAGAGGGGCGCCTGCGTGGCTTAGTTGGTTAAGCGTCTGACTTTCGCTTAGGTTATGATCTTGTGGTTCGTGGGTTCGAGCCCCACGTCGGGCTCTGTGCTGACTGCCGGCTCAGAGCCTTGAGCCAATTTCTGTATCTCCCTCTCTCTCTGACCCTCCCCTGCTCACGTTGTCTCTCTCTCTCTCTCCTAGAAATAAAAAATATTTTTAAAAAAAATTTATTTCTGAGAGAGAGAGAGAAAGAGAGAGCATGAGCAGTGGAGAGTCAGAAAGAGAGGGAGACACAGAATCTGAAACAGGCTCCAGGCTCTGAGCTGGCTGTCAGCACAGAGCCCGACGTGGGGCTCGAACCCACGAACCGTGAGATCATGACCTGAGCCGAAGTCGGATGCCTAACCAAATGAGAGCCACCCAGGCGCCCCTAAAAGAACAAAATCTTAAAAAACAAAAACTCAGCCTCCATCTGCACAACACATGTGCACGCCGAGGACTCACTCCGCAGCCACCTGGCCCCAGGCCCAGAGCTAGAAGGGAATAAATAAGCCACGGTCTCCATCCCCAGAGCGCGTGGTCCGGTGGGGGGAAGCACCTGGCACATCCTGTGGTCATCATGTGAAGGGTCCCACAGAGGATCACACAAGGGGGCTCCAATGCCAGGCACCGGGGAGGACCACACGGGGGCACACGGGGAGGAGCCTCACAGAGGTGACCGAAGGCAGAGATGTGGAGAAGGAAGGACGTGCCGGGCCTGGGCACAGGAGGCTCAGGGCAGAAGGAAAGAGGTTAAGGTTTCGCTTGGGAGACTGGTCTGGTAGATTAAAGCTGCCGATGGCCTGACATCAAGGGAGAGAGAAAAGCAAAGCTACACAGAGATCACGTGATTCCTGGGAATTTTCTTCCTAAAGGAACAAATCTCAGGCTTAGCTGATGGCCAGCGGCAGGTGTGAGGTGCCATCACTCATAGCCCCACGAGCTGCCAAAAAGTCCTGGGTGTTTGGAATGAGGTGGAAAGGGGGACACCTGGGACTGGGGGGCCCTTCTTGATAAAGTCTGAAGCCGGATCTACCGACTCCCTAGCCCTGCTGTGGAGAGGCCTCCTAGCCCCCGCAGACTGACGGGACCTGACGTTCGCAGGCAGTCCCCTCCTGGCAAGGGCAGCGTTTTGAAAGGGCAGAACAGTGACCCGTGGGCTCTGGTTTCAGAGCAGGGCAGTGCTGGGAGCCCACGCAGGGTCAGATTACAGCCTGACTCAGCTCATCTTGAGAGAGGGATGGAGGTGGGGAGAAGGGGCACCTTGGGAAGGTGCGAAGAGTCAGGTCTCACACGTACGGGATGGATGGCAAAGGGCACACAAACGAGCGTCCCACACACACCAGTCACCCTGGATGAAAACTGAGCACCTATCTCCTCAGAAACAGGCGCACACAAAATCGCCCATCAGAAGAAAATCCATCCTTCAGGAGACCCCAGAACTGGCAGAAACAGCCACATGACCTATGGTGTCTCCATCCTACACGATACCACAAAGGGGTCAAAAAAAAAGCCCCCGAGGAGCGCTGTGTGCACTGAGGGGAGACTCCTTGGTGTGACAGGAGGCAGGCCAGCAGCACGCAGTGCGGAGCACTGGCTCTGGGGCCAGACTCCTGGGTTAGCCAGCTGTCCCTGGGCATGGGGATTAACTCCTTTGCGCCTCAGTTTCCTCATCTACACAGCGTAGATCATGAACGCACCCACCTCACAGAGTTGTGGTGAACAGTGAGTAACATAGTATCTGTCGAGTGCCAAGTCTAGTGCCTGCCACACAGAATGTGCCCATCGAATGTGAGGCACCCACGCAACGAGGAATATCATTTGTGGAAAAAAGCAACACAAAAAATAATACAATCCCCCACCCCAACTCTCCCGAGCCTCTGGCCTCCTGTTCTACAGGCCAGGAGACGCTCTCTGGTTCCCTCAGGTCCCCTCCCCCAGAAGGGCAGCCAAGCCCTGCTTTACCTGGTGAATGATTCCAGAGCCAGGCCTCCAGAAGCCCACGCCATACTTGGCACCCGCAGTTGCCAGGAAGTTATACACTTCCTGGTTTATGTCCTAGTGAGACAAATCAATAACCAAAGCATGAGTAACATGGTTTGTGTCTGGGACGGCCCTGCTTACCCACCCCCGACTCTGAAATGCTGGCACTATGAAGGCAGGCCCTCTCCTGGAGGTCTTCTACAAATAATTCCGAAAGGGCCTGGATGTTGGCTCAGTCTCAGCTGGCTGGTCTGGGGAGAAAAGCAAGGAAGCAGGGACGGAGCCTCAGTTCTGTGACACCTGGCCAGGGAGCGGTTCTGGAACAAGTCCCTTCCCTACCCTTATCTTAGTTTCCTTATTTGTAGAAGGAACTCAGCTACATCATCTCCAAGGGTCCCTCTGGCACTCAAGTCCTCAGCCAAAGCCAGCAGTGAGGGGCACACCCACCAGGACCATCTAACTGGGATATGGTGTTGGGGGAAGGGGCTGTCAAAGGGAAACAGGGGGATCAAGTGGACATTCCAGCTCTGATGTAGCTCGGGCAAGGTGTTGTTTCTCCATCTAAGCCTCAGACGCCTCATTTGAGGCAATTTCAGATTCTGGATATTTACTGAATGCCCACTGCACTAAACATCCTCACAATCCATCCCAAGAAACAGGGAAGGTATTGTCATCAAGGCCATTTTACAGATGGAAAAACCAAGGCTCAAAGGTGAAATATCTTGCTGGAGATCCCAGAATTAAATCCCAGGGTTTGAAACCAGGCCTGTGCAACCACATTGTCTGAGAGCTGCATTCTAATATAAAATAAAGCCATCTCCCCTTATAGGGAAGAGGGCGCCTCACAACACCAGCATCTGGCATGTTGTAGGGGCTCCCTACTTGATAATGTGTTTGATGGGCCCCAAACAAAAGACTGTCAAATGGACCATGTTCTGAAATGCAGGTTTCGACAAAACAACGGGCCGGGCCAGGCAGACTCTGCCTGGAATTTGAAGGTGACTTCCTCGGTGGGCATGAACGGCTTCCCAGCTCAGCTGATGTGAGGCCAGGGTTTATCGGGAAGACACGGCACACTCCTGGGCAGGGAGACTCAGTGACGAAAGGGATGGGACCATGGCGGGCTGCAAAGGGTCCCAAAGGAGGAACGAGGCAGTGAGACCTGCTGGCCTCTGGGCACGGGAGAGACTCACGCTCCAAGGCAGAGGGACTTGCTGTCACCTCCCTGGGCCCTCAGTAAAACACCCTCAAGACCATGCAACTCCTTTCATCTAAACTCCAGCCCAACCATGTGTCCTTCTAAGGCCCGTCTGGTACCCCAGGCAAAAGAATAGCACACAAAAAACTTGGGGCCCAGAGACATCTCGCTCTGATTAATAATGAAATAAATATGCCAGCTTCTTCCTTCAAATCCGTCACCTGTAACATGGGTACCCAGGGCAGGAGCAGTGGCTGTGTTCCGGGTTGTAAAGAGGCAGGCGTGGCAGAGGACAGAGTTGGGCAGCAGTGTCTCTGGCTAAGTGACCCTGGATAGGTCATTCAGCATCTCTGGGGCCCCGGCCAGAGGGACTCTTTATTTACAAATATACGTCAATCTGAACACACACACACACACACACACACACACACACACACACACACACACACACACACACACCCCACACACACACCCCACACACACCCCCCTGCGTAAGCCCTTCAGGGACTCCTAGGATGGCGCCCATTGTCCTCAAGGGCCCCCCCCTCCCCACTCCTACCGCCCTCTCTTCCACCCAGAGCCCCAGCCTCCTGGCCCTCTTTCAACTCCACAAATGCATCCAGTTGCTTCCTGCCTTGAGATCTTTATATACACTGTTCTGCCTAGAATGTTCTTCCTCAAGTTAATACCAGCAAAGGTTTTTGCTTACATATCCTGTCCTAAAGAGGCTGTCCCTTTCCCCCAGAGTCTAAACTGAATGTCTTTCTTACACTCTCACGGTCCTATGTCTTCCCTTCATAACATTTATAAACACTGGCAATTGCCTATTTGTGTGATGATTTAACATGACTCTCCCTCCTTGTTCAAGAGGGCAGGGCCCCTGTCTTGTTCGCACAGAATCCCCAGCATCTAGCACAGTACCTGATATACAGTTAGTGTTCAATAAACAATCGTCAAATAAATGACGTCAAATAAATGACTGAGCCCTGAAATCCTGGATTCTGTGAATCTCATCTCCAGAAGGCAGATTCTGAATCCATAAAGGGAGGGCCAGACCCTGAAGGCGGTGGTGGCCCTGCTGGGGGCAGTCATCTCGGGGCGGCTCCCAGCCAAGCCCAGCTCTGGGCACCGCAGGAGCCCCTGGACCGCGACCATCCCCACCGCGGCTGACACGGTAACCTCTGGCCCAGCGGGCTGGGCTTTCAGCTAAGTAGAAAAAGAGCCACCAGCAACCAGGACACAAACTGGCAGGGCAGGGTAGGAAGACAGGGCTCCAGTGGGAAAGCTGAGCGTTTCCCATGGGTCTGAGAGGCGCTAAAGTTCCGCTGACCCTGAAGCTGGAGCACTTTCAAGGGCAGCCTTGCGGGCATTCAGCTCCTGCCAGCGGCCCCCGGGAGGGAGCACCTTCCACTGCGGGGTGGGGGGTGGGGGTCCAGGGCTGGCAGAGGCACAGGCAGAGGGGCCCCAAGCAGAGCCTGGGGGGAGGAGCAGGACGGGATTTCATTAGGGAGGGTGTGAGGAAGTTAAGGAAAAAACTACTCACTGTGGCATACAGCCCCTGCTACATCGTTAAGCAGACTCCCAGAAGAAAGCCCCCGGAGGCCAGTAAGACAGGGTGCTGGGGACATGGCACTGGCCCCAACCACGTCCCCACGCAGCCGTGGGACCTCAATGCACAGGGCCTCGGCCACCTCGGATGGACAACGAGCCCCACCACACACCCGCCTCCCTGGTGGCATCCTTGGGGCTTGGCCGAGCGCGTGAGCGAGCGCACAGCTACCCCGGCAGAGAGGGAGCCGCAAATGACCCTCTGCGGAGCAGCTGGCGACCTGTGTCACAGCCTGCTGTTTCTAACGTGACAGAAAAATAACCACACAAAAATACCTACAATGTGGTATGATTAAGGACAATTTATTTGGGTTTTGTTTACTTTTAGGCCTTCTGGGTTTTCTAACATCTTCACAACAAGCAAATGGTATTTTCAGAGTCAGAAAAGAGCAAAGATGTTTTTAAAAAGACTGAACCAAAGAACCGGTTAGAACTGGACGGTGATGCCCAAGCTCAAGGGCTTTGCCTCTCATCCCATGTCACAGCCACCCACCCCCCAACCCGGATGCCGCCTTCGGCTCACCTTGGCCCGACGCAGGTCTTTCTCACCCCCAACCTGGGCCTCGATCAGGTGATCGCAGTGGATGGTGGACGGCACTGCCACCTTGGGCAGCCCGCTGCTGATGAACTGCAGCATGGCCATCTGGGCCGTGGCGTCCTGCATGGCCACACGGTCGGGCCGCAGCCGCAGGTACGTCTTGCCCCGCTCGATCTCCTGCTTGGCTGGGTCATCCAGGTGTCCATATATGATCTTCTCTGAGAGGGTCAGAGGCCGGTTCAATCTGCAGGAAGAGGAAGGGGTGCCGGCTGCATGATGCCCTGCCTGCCTCTCTGTCACCTGGCAACTTTGAGGGTGGGCACGAATCCATCCCTCTGGCACTCGGCGCTCACCAGGTGCTCCAATATGACTTGATGAATAAGGAATGACAGCATCACCAGAGGTGAGCAGGGTGGACATCTGTCTTTTCAGCATACGGATCACTATTATCTGACGAACACCTACTACATGTGTGCCTCTATTTACCCCTCACTGTATCCCTGTCATTTAGTTAGACAAGCAAGAGGGAAGGGAGGCTCAGCAGACTGGTGGGGATCGCTCAAACTCACAGCCAGGGTCTTGCTCTGGATCCTCTAATTCTCTGTCCATGGCCACCTCCCCTGTGCCCTCAGCCCCACTACGGTACCGAGGATCCCACCAGGAGCCCCCAACCCACAAATGCAGCCTGCTGCTTACACTACTGTGTTGAAGCCCTTCCCATTAGCCCCCTGGTCCAGCGCCGTTCACCCAGCACTGCTGTCAGCTCTCAACAACAGACACCCTGCTGCCCCCTGCCCCCAGCCCCTCACGAGACTCTCCTCTCAGCCCTACCCCTCCCTTCCCCGTCAGGGCCAAAGTGGCAGTCCAACCCTGGCTCCTGGGGAGGCACATGCCCCTGCCAGGCCTCAGGCGGCCTCCTCCTCGGCAGCCTCCCCCAAGGCCAACTGAGCTCAGTGCAGGTCAACCCTCAACCAGCCACCGAGGCTCCCTGCTGCCACCCACGCAAGCGGCCTGCCCAGTACTGCAGAGCAGCCTCCCCTCTGCCTGCCACAGCTGCCCCAGCTGGACCTCACCCTTTTCCTCCCAAACCTGAGGACTCCCGGGAAGGGGCGCAGTTCCACTCACACCCAACGAGCCAGGAGAGAAAAAAGTATCAGACTAAGGAGTCAGAGGCTCTGGGTTTAGCCCTGACCCTATTACTAAACCCACTGGGTAACCAGAAAAGCCACCACTCTTCTCAAGGAGCTCGCCTCCCCACCTCTGAAGTCCAGGGCTTGGCCTAGACTAAGGTAATAGATGGTGCTCCTTCGGCACTTGTTTTTAAACAGCCTCCCCGAGGTGTACCGGCCAGTCATGAACTGCGCATATTTAAAGGACACCACTTGCGAAGTCTTGACATAGCGACACGCCTGTGAAATGGTCACCATGGTCAAGATAATGAACACATCCCCCAAGCATCCAGTGACCTGCTTTCTGTCACCACAGACTCATTTTCTCAGGGCACTTCCTCTTCACTCAGCACGGCTTGTATGCACGACATCACAGCCTCACGATACAGATGAGGACACGGAAGCCCCGCGAGGTGAGGCAGCCCCAGGTCATGTGCTGACAAGTGGCAGAGCCAGAATGCAAAGGGCCAAACAGCGTGGCTCTGCTCTCCATGCTCTTTATCTATATAGTTTTGTTCTGTTTTGTTTTTAGTAATCTCTACACCCAATGTGGGGCTTGAACTCACAACCCCAAGATCAAGAGTCGCATGCTCCACCGATGGAGCCAGCTGGGCACCCCATCCATGCTCCTTAAATTGCCCCATACTGTCCCTCCATAATGCCTGGAAACTCAGAACCCAACCTCCAGGAAGTGTTCGACTTCTGTCATTACTGTTATTGCCACTGCCACTGGGACTCTGCTGGGAAAGCAGAGAAACTTCCTTCCGATGACCTGGGTTCTAGCTCCTCACCCCCACATTTATCTAACCCCTCAAGAGCAAGAGCCCCCTAAGGAGCTAGCTCTGTGGGCGATGGCAGAGCAAGTGGCAATTCTGAAAATCTCTACAGTTCCGCTGTCATGAGAACCTTGAATAAAAATAGCACTGGCCTGAGGTGCACCATGCCCCGCTTTATGGCAGCATCTCCAAGGCTGGGGTACGGGCAGTGACTCACTGCACAGAGCACAGCCCCCCTTTCTGGGCCCCAGGGGAGACGGAAAATAGCACATGGGCTTTAAAACCAAAGACCTTGACAGCAAATGCCCAAAGTTGTACAAAAAGCCTGACAATGACAAAAGCCTAAGGACATGTTCCTCACCGCATTTCCTTAAGGATTAACTAATAAGGATGGCAAAGTGGGTCCTCTACGTCCATCTGTCCCTCTGCTAAACTGGATGACACAGACCTAGTTTCCCAAGAACAGAACTGGGCTCCTTCTGTCACAAACACAGAATAGAGTTTGGAGAAAGAGTCCCTCTGCAAGTCCCCCGGCCTTCTAAATCTTTTGTATGTTTGTTTATTTGAGAGAGAGAGAGAGAACGCGCGCGAGCGAGAGAGCCACCCAGGGAGAGGTAGGGAGGGAGACACAGAATCTGAAGCGGGCTCTAGGATCTGAGCTAGCTGTCAGCACAGAGCCCGACGCAGGGCTCGAACTCAAGAACCACGAGATCATGACCTGAGCTGAAGTTGGATGCTTAACCGACTGAGCCACCAAGGCACCCCAAGTTCCCTGGCCTTCTAAAACAGCCTTATATTTTCTTCTACTGATCTGTTTTGAATAGCCTCACTTCTAACAAGCTCCCAGGTGGTGCTGATGCTACCGACTCACAGACCACACTGGGAGGAACAGGGCCCATACCACTGAACGGGGATCAGGGCCTGGGGGGTTGGTAGTTTAGCTTCCATGGCGGGGAGCCTGGCTGGGCTGGCTCAGTCGTTGGAGTGTGCGACTCAATCTTGGGGCTATGGGCTCAAGCCCCATGTTGGATGCAGAAGTTACTTAAAAATAAAATATTTTTAAAATAAGTAAATAAAAGCTTCCAAAATGATTCCAATGTGCAGCCTAGACGAAACCCAAGAGAATGCTAGAACAAACACTGGGAGGCAATGGAGCCAGACAGACCTGGCTTGAGTTTGGGTCCAACCACTCAATAGATGTAGGACCTCAGACCGGGTACTTCCACGATCTGACACTCGATTTCCTTACCTGCAAAATGGGGAAATAGATATAATAACAACCAGTAGGGGTTGTTGAGAAGACAAGAAACGTATGTGAAGTGCCTAGAATAAACTGCACACTCAGGAAGCCACGATTATTACAGTTGTCCTTGACGACCATTAGTCAGTTCTTTTTTTTTTTAAATTTATGTTTTATTTATTTCTAGGAGAGAGAGACAGCGTGAGCAGGGGAGGGTCAGACAGAGAGGGAGACAGAGACTCTGAAACAGGCTCCAGGCTCTGAGCTGGCAGTCAGCACAGAGCCCGACGCGGGGCTCGAACCCACGAACCGCGAGATCATGACCTAAGCGAAAGTCGGATGCTTAACCGACTAAGCCACCCAGGCACCCCTAGTCAGTTCTTACTATAATTAGGTGATGCCATGCAGGAGGCTGCTGGAGATAAAGACTACGACGGTCCCTACCCTTAAAACCAAAGTGAGGACACTAGTACAGAAGAAGCAAAGTGGCAGCAGCAAGGGAGCGTGGGAGTATGGTCAGAGCGTGGGCCAAGGGCAGGGAGACTCACCGTGTGGCCCTGGGCAAGCTGCTTCTCCACCTGAGCCCATCCCTCAGCTATAAACGGGTATCCTCAGATCTGTTCTCTTACTCCTAGGGTCACGACCACCAGGTGGGTGAGAGCCCAGCCAATCTAGAGGCCCAGGGGCAGTGCTGGTTGCTACGTACTACCAGTCCGCACGCCTGGTCCTCTTGTGGCATCATCCTTCCAGCGCCAGCACCTGGCCCAGGACCCGGGACACAGGACAGCAGTGCAAAAGTGGCTGCCATTTTACCAAACGAGGGAAGAGGGACCAGGAAAAAAGATATGCTCAAGACCCTCCTTAAGTTTTCTTCTGGGTCTCAAGGCTGAGCTCTCCTCTAGGACTACACACTGAAGAGGAAATACAGATATTTCTCCAGCCTGTGGGCCTGGTGGATCCAGGAGGGCCAGCTCAAGGTCAGCAGTCCGTCTTGGAAAGGGTAGCTGGGAGGTTCAGGCACAATGCCACAGAGTGTCTGAGACCTTCCCTGTGGCCCAAATCACTAGGTTTCTGGTAAGAGATCTTTTCTTGGCAGAGAAGACTGAGGCCCACCACTAATCTGCAACATCCCTTCCTCAGCAGGGAACTTTGTACCCTAAAGGCCGCGATCCTACCGCCATCACCAACCATCCATTGCCAAGCATCTCCCATGCTACCTGAAAGGGGCAGGAAGCAGAAGCAGCCCTGTGATGGTCTCTACAGCTCCCCACACCAACCCCCACCCCCGCAGCCTTACCTTTTGCGAACAATGTCAATGTTCTTCTCTAGCAGGTCATATTGGATGTACTCATTGGGCTCAAAGTGGCTCATGGCCACCTTGGCCCGTTGGCACAGGACTGAAGCCACATGGTACTGCCGTACACCGAGGGCTTTCTGCAAAAAGAAAGACAACAGCAACTGTCAATGAAGTATTTAGGGTGGCCCACCCCAGAGGACAGCTCGTGTGGTGAAAAGAGCAAGAAGAATCAAGAGCTCACCAGTGACTGCAACCTCCGTGTCCTCCTCTGAGACAGAGGGTGACAGAGCAGCCATAGGAACACCGCCCGTGGCAGGAGACAGTGCAAGAGATTTGTAGTCAGAATTGCTGGGATCAAAGTCAAGTTCTATCAACCTAAAAGAATCCCCATCATCTGAGCCCCAGAGGAAACGGGCAGTGGGGCTGTCACTGGCTACAGTGATTACCCAGGGCCACTGGGATGCTTAGCTACGTGGAGGTCCTCATGAGGCTGTAAAGCACTGTCCAAATCATAGCTATCCCTCTACCTGCACAGTATGTTCCTTGAGGGTTGGGATCAAGCTGTATTATATGTCTTACTTATTTCTGTGTCTGGACTACCTGGCACATAACAGAGATTTGATGAATAATTATTGAATGGATGGAAAAATGAGGAAAATGCTGTGCATGAGTTTCAGACGTTTCCTTATCCATCCAAAAGGTGGCCCCCTTGAATGTGCAGTGGACTGACTCCCTCCTAATGGCTGGAAGGAGGCATAAGTGAGGCTATGTGGCTCCAAGACTGGTCATGAAAGGGCAGCGTGGGCCTAGCTCTCCCACTGGCTGCTTTAGGAGAAGACATTACTGTGTTGTTAAGACACTGATGCAGTGCCAGGAGAGGTCCACTTAGGGAGGAGTTGAGGCTTCTTGCCAACAACCAACACCATCTTCCACGAGAGGGCTGCCGTCCAAGGCCAAGCCATCAGGTAACTGCAGCCCTGACCAAAGTCTGCACTGAAATTTCTTGAGTGACCTCGAGCTAGAATCACCCCGACAAGCCACTCCCAAACCTGATCCACAGAAACTGTGAGAGGGAATGTTTATTGTTGTTCTAAGCCTTTAAGTGTGGGGACAATGAGTTCTGAAGTGACAGATAAATGTTATGCTGGGGTCTGTTAGTTCATTTTAAACTGTGATAACCTTCACAGGGTACACTGTGATCAGGGAAGAATAAAGGAACCAAAAAAAAAAAAAAATTAGGGAAAGAAACGGCTGCTTCCCTTCCCGGTGATGCTCCCTGTCTAGAGCAGAGGGTCATACTGAGGCAAAGCTTCAAGCCACCACCCCAGGCCCTCTTCTTCATATCACCAGAACATTCAAATCCAAGCTCTACCAACCCCGGCACCTGAACCAGTACAAGGGCACAGCTGCCATTTCTCGTCACTCATTAGTGACAGCCAACCACCCTGACCACCATCCACCTGCCCACCCTTGCCTTCCAGCAAGAGGTCCTCACTATCTGCCCCCCGTGGTAACAGATGACACAGCAAAGGACTTTCGACAGCCTGGGCCCGGGAAGAACTTGGCAGACTGCGGCCACAGCTCTAACGGCGGCTGTGACGGCGGGGCCCCAGCACGAGGTGGGGGAGTGGGGAGACCACAGCCTCAGTCGGGCAGCCAGTTACTATCGAGTCATCTCAGTCAATTCACCCTTAGCATTGTTCCTTCACAGAGCTACTGTGGGGACCAGGAGAGGTTACATAAAGTACTTGGCACAGTGTCTATTATTACCCCTTGAAGGAGAAAGCATACAAGCTGTTCTGCAACTTGCTTTTCCTATTTACCAACACAGCTTAAGTGTCTTTCCAATGTCCGTATACAGATCATTTTTTTTGGAAAATAACTATTCTAAGCTTAAGTTTCCCTAGAAATAAAAATAAACGTAACAAGAGGGGTGCCTGGGTGGCTCAGGCAGTTAAGTGTCTAACTCTTGATTTCGGCTCAGGTCACAATCCCATGGTTTGTGAGATCAAGTCCCGAGTCAGGCTCTGCGCTGACAGCACAGAGCCTGCTTGGAATTCTATCTCTCCCGTTATGCCCCTCCCCTGCTTGTGTGCATATGCACTCTCACTCTCAAAATAAATAAACTTAAAAAAATAAATAAATTTAACAATAGCTAGTGTCTGGCCCAGAGTAGGTAAAACAATTAGCCGTAATCAGAACAATAGTGTAGAGAAAAGGTAAAATCCCAGATTCTCTATAGCAAGGGAATACTTAAGAATCCACAGACAGACATCAGAATCTGAAAAAGAGGCTGGGGGCACCTGGGTGGCTCAGTCGGTTGAGCATCCAACTTCAGCTCAGGTCATGATCTCGCAGTTCATGGGTTCAAGCCCCACAATGGGCTCGCAGAGCCCACTCTGGATCCTCTGGCCCCCTTTCTCTACCTTTCTCCCACTCGGTCTCTCTCTCAAAATTAAAAAAAAAAAAATTTTTTTTTCTAAGTAGGTTTAAAAAAAATGCTGACTGCGGGGAAAAAAAGACAACACAGTATGTTCTCATATAGAATACAATCTACGGGTAAGAGAAAAATATTTACGGGGCGCCTGGGTGGCTTAGTCGGTTAAGCTTCTGACTTTCGCTTAGGTCATGATCTCGCGGTTGTGGGTTCGAGCCCCGCGTCGGGCTCTGTGCTGACTGCCAGCTCAGAGCCTGGAGCCTCTTTCGGTCTGACTCCCTCTCTCTCTGACCCTCCCCTGCTCACGCTGTCTCTCTCTCTCTCCTAGAAATAAATAAAAAACATAAAAAAAAAAATTAAAAAAAAAAAATTTACTAACGCCCAGTGATGCCGGCACTGTGCTAAGCACTTTGTGTGTATTACATCACCTCAGCCTCACAGCCACCCAGCAAAGCGGCTCCTGTGACTAGTCCATTTTCCAAGTGAGAAAATGGAGGCTTGCGAGAAGTAACCAAGGCCACAGAGTAGCAAGTAGGACTCGAATCCAGCCTGACTGACCCACTTACTTGCTGGGGCCCCAGGCAAATTATATAACTCCCTAAGCCTCCCCTACAGAATGGAGATAAACTCTGTGGTTAATAACGGATGAAATCACTGCGTGCTCAATCCTTGATCACGATGCGCTCTGCCTTCCAAACATCTGTGCACAACAGCCAGCACTGGTCGAGAGGACTTCCTGCCACGACAGACACGTCTTAGATCCACACAACCAATACACTGGCCACTAGCCACGTGGCTGCCAAGCATGTGAAGCATGGTGAGTGCAGCTGAGGAGTGGAGTTTTTAATGTCGGTTGATTTTATTTATTTATTTATTTATTTATTTTTAAATATTTTTATTTATTTCTAGGAGAGAGAGAGACAGCATGAGCAGGGGAGGGTCAGAGAGAGAGGGAGTGACAGACTCTGAAACAGGCTCAGGCTCTGAGCTGGCAGTCAGCACAGAGCCCGACGCGGGGCTCGATGACCTAAGCGAAAGTCCGGAAGCTTAACCGACTAAGCCACCCAGGCGCCCCGGTTGATTTTAACTTAAAATGAAGTTGCCACATGGGGTGGCTCAGGTTTATATACTTTAAACAAGAAGGGAAAGCACTTTTAGGAAGTCCGAACAGCTTACATGTTCATTAAGCTCCCACCCTTTAAAGACTTCTATTTACTTAAAATGTTTATTTATTTAATTTTGAGAAAGGGGGGGGGGGCAAAGAAAGAGGGGGAGAGAATCCCAAGCTGGCTCCGTGCTGTCAGCACTGAGCCGAACGCAGTGCTCAACCCCACAAACTGTGATATCACGACCTAAGCCAAAATTGAGTCAGATGCTCAACCGACTGAGCCATCCAGGTGCCCCTATTTTTTTCTTTTGTATTATTTATTTTTTTAATTAACTTAAGTTGAGGGGGGAAGCAGAAGGGGAGAGAGAGAATCTCTAGTAGGCTCCGTGATCAGAGCAGAGCCTGATGCAGGGCTTGACCCCATGACTGACCGAGCCACCCAGGCTCCCCTTACTATTTATTTTATTTTAGAAAGAGAGATGAAGGGGGCGCCTGGGTAGCTTAGTCGGTTAAGCGTCCGACTTTCACTTAGGTCATGATCCCGCGGTTCATGGGTTCGAGCCCCGCATCGGGCTCTGTGCTGACTGCCAGCTCAGAGCCTAGATCCTGTTTCAGAGTCTGTGACTCCCTCTCTCTCTGACCCTCCCCTGCTCACGCTGTCTCTCTCTCTCTCTCTCTAGAATAAATAAAACATTAAAAAAAAAAAATTTAAAAAAAAAAAAAAAAAAAAAAAAAAGAAAGAGAGAGGAAAGCACTAGCAAGGGAGAGAAGCAGAGGGAGAAGAGAGAGAGAATCTTAAGCTCAGCACAGAGCCCCAATGCAGGGCTCGATCTCACAACCCTGGGATCATGACCTGAGCCGAAATCAAGAGTCGGACACTCAACTGACTGAGCCACTCAGGTGATCCAAGGCCCTTTTCCTACAAAGGTGCTTTAATGCTTTTAAGTTTGGAGCACCACCCACACACCTCCCCACACCAGTTCATCATCCTGCATAACCACCCAACCCATTTCTGAATAATTTCAGAATATTCTCCTGCACACTCAGCCAAACTCTGCTTCCTTGCACAGTCTGCTTTTCAGCTGGGGTCCACCCTTGAGGACTCAACCTCTCTTCCTCAGGATGGCTCCCAGGCTTCCCAAGTTTGTTAAAAATACGTAATCCTACACCCTACCCACGTCAATGACTCAGTCTCCAGGGGTGGGGTCCCTCACCTACTGGAAGTCAGCCATGCCCTGTCGTCTTCTCTAAAATCTCGTCTTGGCCAAGGGCAGCCCAGAGTTTTTTTCAACTATTCCTTTCCATCCCAAGTTTCCAAATTCCGCAACAACCCAACCACGTCCCATGCTGAGGGCAAAGGCTCATCACCTCCTTTCTTGAAGGCTATTATCACCTCTGACAGCCCACCTCACTGCTGACACACACATCACTTCCAGACACCCTAACACCCAAACAACCATCTTCCTCATCGACCGATCGAGCCATGCTGCATTTGTAGCCTTGGTTTTTTCTTTTCTTTTTTTATGTTTATTGATTTTTGAGAGATAGATACAGTGTGGGCGAGGGAGGGGCAAAGAGAGAGGGGATAGAGAGAGCTGACAGCAGAGAGCCCGATATGGGGCCTGAACTCACAAACTGTAATATCATGACCTAGGCTGAGGTCAGATGCTTAACTGAGCCACAAAGGTGTCCCTATTGACTTGGTTTTCTGCGCAAAGCTCTACCTTAATCTTGATTTAATTTCACCATCAGTTTCTGTCCATCTCTAGCCCCTGCAGTCCATAGGAGTCCTGGTCAGTCACCTGTGTCCTGACAGGCTGGCTCTCCCAGTGTGTGTCAGCCACAAACACAGCACAACTCTCAGGCTGTTCATCCAAGCCTCAACACCAGTGCGGGCTCCCCAGGGCAGATGACTGGTCAGGTCAACAGTGGTCTATTTAACGATGCTCCTGAAGTCCAGGTCCTTCATCTATTGCAAGAGCCACCTGACTGTATTTATTTAGGGGTTTTTTTTTGTTTTTTTGTTTTTTTAAGTAGACTCCACGTCCAATGTGGGGCTTGAACTCATGACTGGAGACTGAGTCACATGTTCTACCAACAGAGCCAGCCAGGTGTCCCAAGAGCCACTGAAGTGAACTGTCAATAAGGCCTTGCTTGTTTGGTTGTTAGGGACAGCCTGGCTGACCTGCCAAATTCCCTGCAAAAATCAAAACTCGCTCTCACCAATCTATCTACTAATCCCAACAGAAAGTGAAAGATGTTCGATTTGCCGTGAGATCTTACACAGCTCACTTCATCCCTCCAAGCCTTAGGTTTTAACACAGAACCTGAAATCTCAGCCTTGCTCCCTGAGAGCAGGGCTGAGAGAGGCTGACGTGCATGAAATGTCACGTGTAAACTCTGGAGAGCTGGAACCACATTAATATGCTTACCCCAGAGGCTGACTTCAAAGGCAAGGACATCATGTATAACTCAATCATGAGCCCCACAAATCTCATATGTAAAATGAAGAGTAGGCCAAGGGTGACCACCCCCTCCACTAAGAATAAAAGCAGCTGTTACTTATTAAGCACCTGCTCTGTGCCAAGCACTTTTTGTGCCTAATTTTGAATTCCTGTAACAACAGTGCCAGGTAATTGTTATTCCAGTCTCACAGATGTGGGAACTGAAGGCTACAGAAATCACATACTGCCAAGTGGTAAGCAGTGAATGTGGGATACAACTTCAGGTCTCTTTCTGAGACAGGTCAGTTCCCCTGGATTCTGGCACTCTCTCACCTCTCACAGCTCACCCTTTCTCACTGAAGGTGGCACTGTGTGATGGGTCGTTTGGACTGAAGATCTGTACTCAGACTGCCCAACCCTGCACCACCACTAAGCTGCGACAGCCCTGGACAAGTTCTTTCGCCTTCTCAAGCCTTAGTTTCTCCACAGAGAAAATAAAACTTCATAGTGTTACTTAGTACTAAATAAAATAACCTACATCAAGTTCTTGGCATAGAGCCTGTTCACATAATACGTGTTCATTTCATGTCATATTGTGTAATTTTCCTTCATAGAGGAGACGGCTGAAAATTAGATGTGAAGTTGTGTTCCTTTTCTGGACACTGGCAGAAGCAGTGGGTCTCTTCTGCTTACTACAAATATAAGCTTTAAAGGCTCTCTTGGGTGATGAAAATTTTTCAGAAGGCTGAGCTCATCTGGGCCTTTGCCATTCCGGGCCCTCTTCTGATGTAGTCCAATGGTGGCAGAATTTTCTCCTTGGTTATTTGCCCTCCAACTGTGGCCAACTTATTACAAAAATCTAAGCTGATGGGGGTGCCTGGGTGACTCAGTCAGTTAAGCATCCAACTTTAGCTCAGGTCATGATCTCACGGTTCGTGGGTTTGAGCCCCGCATCGGGCTGTGTGCTCACAGCTAGCTCAGAGCCTGGAGCCTATTTCAGATTGTGTATCTCCCTCTCTCTCAGACCCTCCCTTGCTCACGCTGTCTCTCTCTCTCTGAGAAATAAATAAAACATTAAAAAAAATTTTTTTTAATACATTGTTGTTTAAAAAAAATCTAAGCTGATGGTTTTAGGTGCGTCTCTTCCTTCTCTCCTGCAGAGGACTTGCAATTTGTTAGAATTTACCTAGGAAAGCCATTCGTCCCTCTGAAATCCTTCCTACTTATGGTGTCCTGGCAGTGGGACCTCATCTATTTGGTGAGATCAGTAATTCAAATTTGCTTTTCTCAAAGGTACCAAATGTGTTGAACTTCACTGGGCAGTAGTTATTCTAAAGGCATCTGCCACAGGGCCTTTGCACATGGTATTTATTCTGCTCAGAAGGTTCTCTGCCTACCCTCATTCCAATCTGCTCTTTGTCTAGGTCACTCCCATTGATCCTTCAAGTTCCAAATAAACAGGGGCTTCTTCCTGAATTCCCAGCCTAACCAAGTCTTCCTATTATCCATGCCCACTTACTACCTCTTGACATTCATTTGTGAGATGGTATCTGTCTCCACTAGTTTGGAAGTTCCACTAAGGAGGGGTTGTGACTATTCAAAATGAACCCCCCATGCCTCAACACTAGGTCTGATACATAGGAGGTGCTACATAAATGTCAATTAAAGCAACAAATGTTGCTTCTGCTTGACCAGCTAGCTCTTCCATAATGGGCAGGGTTAAATAAAGAGCAGGTTGGGTTAATTTTGTGAGAGCAAACAGTTAACAAGGCAAATCAATAATTTACTAGTCTCAGATGCTTTTGGTTAGAGTATAAACAGGTTCAACATTTTTGAAACACAAGTAGGCAATACCTATTAAAATGTAAAATGTTTCTACCCTCTAACCAGTTTTCCTACTTCCAGGAAGTTAGCTCACAAAAATGCTCACATAAACAAGCACTGACACAGGCAAGGACATTCTCTGCAGCACCATTTTTTTAAAAAATATTTTTATTTATTTCTAGGAGAGAGAGAGACAGCATGAGCAGGGGAGGGTCAGAGAGAGAGGGAGACACAAACTCCAAAATAGGCTCCAGGCTCTGAGCTGGCAGTCAGCACAGAGCCCGACGCGGGGCTCGAACCCACGAACCGCGAGATCATGACCTAAGCGAAAGTCGGACGCTTAACCGACTAAGCCACCCAGGCGCCCTCTCTGCAGCACCATTTTTAAGAGAACAATCCAACTGTCCAAAAATAGGGCAATGACTGAATAAATTCTGGCTCATCCACCAAGGATGCCATATTTTTTTAACCATTTTTTTGATGTTTTACTTATTTTTGAGAGAGAGAGACAGACAGACAGACAGACAGCGTGAGCAGGGGAGAGGCAGAGAGAGAGGGAGATACAAAATCTGAAGCAGGCTCCAGGCTCTGAGCTAGCTGTCAGCACAGAGCCCGATGCGGGGCTCGAACCCACCAACTGTGAGGTCATGACCTGAGCCAAAGTCGGACACTTAACTGACTGAGCCACCCAGGCACCCCAAGGATGCCATCTTATAGCTGTTTCAAAAGTCTGGCTCAAGGGTGCCTGGGTGGCTCAGTCGGTTGAGCGTCCAACTTCGGCTCAGGTCATGGTCTCGCAGTTAGTGAGTTTGAGCCCCAGGTTGTTTCTGTGCTGACAGCTTAGTGCCTGGAGCCTGCTTTGGATTCTGTGTCTCCCTCTCTCTCTCTGGCCCTCTCCCCTGCTCACACTCTCTCAAAAAAAATGAATAAACGTTAAAAAAAATGAAATGTTCAAAACCAAAGATAAATATTCTTGCAGACTCTTTGCTGTGGAGTAAAAGCAAACAGATCTTTTTGTAAGGCACTTGTCAATATGAAACCAGCAGGAACATCTATATCCTCTGAACCAGCAATTCCATATCGAAAGTTTATCCTTGAGAAATAATTCTAAATATGAAAATGACACTATATGTGTTGAACAGGTCAGTGCACTACTTATAGCTGCTAAAACTAAAAGCAACTTAATATGTATAATTACCACTCAGTAGGAATGATGGTTTTAAGCACCACGTAGCAAGAGGAAATTGTCTCTAATATGTGAAAAAGCACGTTTTAAGTTACGTACACACTTGACTACAATGCTATAAAGCCAATATTCACAGGGGTAAAAAGACCAAAAGGAAATGCACCAACATCATAAAAAAATGTTTGGATTAAGGGGTGCCTGGGTGGCTCAGTTGGTAAAGCATCTGACTCTTGATTTCAGCTCAGGTCACAATTTCAAGTTCACGAAATCAAGCCCCACATAGGGCTCCACACTGTCAGCACAGAACCTGTTTAGGATTCTCTTTCCCTCCTCAACAGGCAAACGCTCACTCTCACTCAAAAAAATTAAAATAAACTTTAAAAAAAAATGGGTTAAGATAGAAAATCATTCTCTCCTATAATTCCCCTAATTTGTATTAAGGTGATGATGTATGGCTGAAAAGAGTTGACACCAAGCTGTTTTCAGCTGGTGTAGAAAGAGATGGGAGTCCCCTAGTGTCACTGTATTTTTGTCCTCAAACCCTAATTTTGCAATCCAACATTCTGGTAAAGGCATCACACCCAAAGAGCCAAGGGGTGTGAACCTCATGGGCTACTTCCCTATGAGCAGATTCAACAGTGATAGCCCCCATGTGACAAGAGGGAACATTCAGGGCATGGCAGTGCAGAGATCCGGCCTCCTAGCTCGGTCACTAGGTACCCTAATAGTAAATCCAGGTTTTCTGTGCCCACCTTTCCATTTCTATGAAATGGGAGAAGTGGATCATTCCAGCTGCATCAAAACCACCTGAGAGGTTTCATAAACACTTCGTCTCTAGAACCTACCACACCTAGACCTCTCAATCAGAATCACCTGGGATGGAGGGGCACCTGGGTGGTTCAGTCGGTTAGGTGTCTGACTTCGGCTCAGGTCATGATTTCACAGTTTGGGAGTTCGAGCCCCACGTTGGACTCTGTGCTGACAGGTCAGAGCCTTGATTCTGTGCCTCCTCCTCTCCCTGCCCCTCCCCCACTTGTGCTCTGTCTCCTTCTGTCTCAAAAATAAATGTTAAAAAAAAATTTTTTTTTTTTTTAAAGAATCAGCAGGGGTGGAGCCTAAGCATCGGAAAAGACTGTCAGGCCGCTCTTGATACTGCCGTGTCTGAGAACCACTGGACTAGATGTCCTCCAAAGTTCTTTCCAGCTCAGAGTCTATAAATATTCCTCCCCAGCAAGCAAGCTCTCAGACAAACGTGTGTATTCCCCAAAGACCCAGAGGAAAATGTAGCAATGTCAGGACAGATTTATCTGCACCAGGGAAGAAAACTCCCAGAGCTCAGGCTTTACTCAATTAGCCATGGCCTTTGCCTTCGTTTACACACAGGCGAGGACGCAAAGCTATGCGTATATGTATACATAAAATGTGCCTCAGTGTGGTGCCACAGAGGGTTCAGAACACTACCTGCTTATTATTAGCCCCCTCACTGGCCCAGCTGCTTACTCATATTTTAAAATACTCATAAAATAGAATAATCTGTCTAGACTACTTCATTTAACAAACAACACCATCCCAGGTGCCAAACAATGTGACCACATGGCTTCCAAACCTTTCCAAGTTAAGGCCCACGAACAAAATAACTTCTTTTGGACATCACAGCTGGGTACGCTGACCAGGTTGCTGCTGGGAGCAAAAAGCTGGGGGACAGGGGAGGGGTCCCTGATGTCTGCATAGCTGTGTCCCATTTGCTACAATGCACCCGATGAAAGCTCAGCTGTACCCACTAAACTCTAGCCCACCACCATGCTGTCCCTACAGTCAGGACCACAATCTGGGGGGATAAGACAGACATGAAATCAAGAAGTGTAGTAGTGTCAAAGTTGCTAGTGTAGACATTAGGTCCAAGATCCAGTGAAGGCATGGATACAGGAGTGGTGGTCAAGTGAAAAGGAGCCCAAGACCCTCTCTAAGATCATGTTCAAGCTCAAAGACAACTGACTACAGATATAAAACCCAGAGAAATGGCTCGGCCAAAATCACGGCATTTATGGAGAATCATCGTGGAAGGAGGAAATTATTGAAAGTCCATTGTATCCTTGTATAGCTCTCAGGACAGTCTTAGCAACTTCCAAACATTGGCCATAGGATGTTCTGAGCTAAAAGGAGCCTTAGAGAGGGGGCTTTCACATTTTGAGAACATACACACACACACAATACATTTTATGTTGTGATCTACCCCACAGATACTGCCATGGTGGTATAACTAAAGTTTCACTAAGCAATACGTGCCATGTGCAATACATGCCGATATATACTTTTTTAATTTAATAGGCTCCACTCCCAATGTGGGGTTCAAACTCACGACCGTGTGATCAAGAGTCACATGCTCTATGGACTGAGTCAACCAGGTATCCCTAATGCTTTTATTATACTATTATTTATACTGTGGTAAAATGCACATAAAATTTTCCACCATATTCAAGTGGTCAATTCAGCACATGGGCAGTGGAATCACCACTATCTGGTCCCAGAACTTGTCTCATCATCTCAAAGCAAACCCTATACCCACTCAGCAGTCGCTCCTTATTCCCTTTACTCTTCTTGCCCCAGCCTCTGGCAACCCCTAATACATCACCTCCACAGATCTGTCTGTTCTACACAGACATATCTATATACATACACGCAGACATGTATAAATCATACAATAGGTGGCTCTGTATCTGTTTTTTTCCTTTAGCATACTATTCTATTTTTTAGCATTCTCTGTATCTGTTTTTTTCCTTTAGCATACTATTCTATTTTTTAGCATTCTATTTTTTAAATTTTTATCTATTTATTTTGAAAGAGAGAGAGAGAGAGAGAGAATATCCCAAGCAGGCTCTGCGCTGTCAATGAGGAGCCCAATGTGGGGCCAGAACTCATGGAACGGTGAGATGGTGAACTGAGCCGAAACCAAGACTTGGACGCTTAACCAACTGAGCCACCCAGATGCCCCTAGATTGTCTTTTCTTGAAGGGAAGTTGCACCCCATTAATTTCACAATCAGGTAATAGGTCAGAATAGGCAACTTAAACAATACCTTACAGAACTTCCAATTTTAAAAAATGAGTTACAAATGTCAGAGCCAAATAGCCGTAAGGTAACTCACTCGCAGTTACCCTAAGCCACTGCAAAGCTTTATCAGGATCTCTGCAGTGTTCAGTCCGAGGTGCCACAGGCACCCAAACTTCAGCTTGACCACTTGATGCCTCTCTGCACACAGCTATCCTCCAGGAAAACGGGAAAAATAAAGACAACAAAGCAAGTGTATAAGTCAAATTTATTAATTTTTTGATGTCTTTATTTATTTCTGAGACAGAGAGAGAGCACGAGCTGGGGAGGGGCAGAGGGAGGGAGACAGGAACCAAAGGAGGCTCTGCACTGACCGCAGAGAGTCCGACACGGGGCTCGAACTCAAGAACCATGAGATCATGACCTGAGCCGAAGCTTAGCCAACTGAGCCACCCAGGCCTCAAATTTATGAATTTAAAACACATCTTTTGTTCTGAATCTTGCCTTCCTATACCTTTAGTGTTAAAAAGTCCCTTTCTTTTTAAGAAATGATGCTGATTTAGAAAGAAAGAAAGAAAGAGACAGAGAGAGAGGGAGGGAAGGAAGGAAGGAAGGAAGGAAGGAAGGAAGGAAGGAAGGAGGCTGATAGTGGAAAATTTTATGTGTGGCACACAGGCAGGGGAGGTGTCGTTTCGGTATCCTTACTTGGAGAAATTTAACACCTGCAACCCCGAGTGGATCCCCTCAATTCTGTGTGCACATTCTGGTGGTAGCCCACAGCTTCTCCAGAACACGATGGTCAGTGGGGGGCAGGTACAGTCACTGGAGAAGATTCGAAGAAGAAATAGTGAGGATTTTAATTTTACCCCTAGAATCTCAGTGGCAGCCATACAGGAGAAGGGATGAGCACTACTGACCGGGGAAAACATGTTTCTTCACTGCTGTTATCTCTGTGCCTGCTCCCTCCTACCACCAAACCTTATTCATTTATTCATGCATCTGTCTACCCATCAAATAGTTATTGAGTGACTTTTGGGTGCTAGGCACTGTTCTAGGCATTGGGGATCCAGCAGTGAACAAGACGATCCTCTTGGGCCCATTCCTGGGCCTTGGAGGAAGTCAAAGAGAGATGGGGCGGGGGGGGGGGGAACCTTAGTCAGACACTGATAAGTATCATGAGAGAGAATAAAGCAGGAGCAAGGGAAAAAGAGCCAGGTCAGTGGGAGAAGGTGCGATTTAAAATAGGACAGTAGAGGGGCGCCTGGGTGGCTCAGTCGGTTGAGTGTCCGACTTCGGCTCAGGTCATGATCTCACAGCTTGTGGGTTCGAGCCCTGTGTCGGGCTCTGTGCTGACAGCTCAGAGCTTCTGATTCTGTGTCTCCTTCTCTCTCTGACCCTTCCCTGCTCACGCTGTCTCTATCTCTCTCTCAGAAATAAATAAAACATTAAAAAGAAAAAAAATAATAATAAAATAGGATAGTTGGGGAGCACCTGGGTGGCTGTCAGTTAAGCGTACGACTTCGGCTCAGGTCATGATCTCATGGTCCATGGGTTCGAGCCCTGCGTTTCAGGTTCTTTATCTCCCTCTCTCTCTGACCCTCCTCTGCTCACACTCACTCTCTCTCTCAGAAATAAATTTTAAAAAGAATTAAATTAAATTAAAATATAAAATAATAAAATAAAATAGGATAGTTGGGGGGTGCCTGGGTGGCTCAGTCGGTTAAGTGCTGGACTTTGGCTCAGGTCATGATCTCACGGTTTGTGGGTTCACGCACTGCATCAGGCTCTCGGCTGCCAGCACAGAGCTGGCTTTGGATTCTCTGTCTCTTTCTCTCTCTGCCCCTCCCCACCCCTCCCTCTCTCAAAAATAAACATTTTAAAAAATTTTCCAATAGTTGGGAAAGGCTTCCATGAGAAGGTGACACTGAACAATGACCTGAGAAAAGGTACAAGCCAACTTACAAACTGAAAGAACATTCCAGACAAAATCTAAGGGTCCTCTAAAGTGAAGTGGCACCTGTTGTGTTCAAAGAACAGCAAGAAGAGGTATTTGTACCTATACTAAGAAGAGCATTGTCCACAAAACAGCCAAAAAGTAGAAGGAACCCAAGTGTCCACCGATGGATGAACAGATAAATGAACTGTGATGCACACATACAATGGACTATCCCTTGAAAAGGAACCCTAGGGCGCCTGGCTGGCTCAGTCAGTGGAGCACATGACTCTTGATCTCAGGGTTGGGAGTTTGAGTCCCACATTAAGCATGTGCACGCTCTCTCTCTCTCATTCTCTCTTTCAAAATTAAAGAAAGGCAGGGGCGGGGGGGGCCTGGGTGGCTCAGTCGGTTAAGCGTCTGACTTTGGCTCAGGTCATGATTTCACAGTTCATGGGCTCGAGCCCCACATAGGGCTCTGTGCTGACTGCCAGCCCAGAGCCTGGAGCATGTTTCAGATTCTGTGTCTCCCTCTCTCTCTGACCCTCCCCTGTTCACACTGTCTCTCTCTCTCAGAAACAAATGAAACATTAAAAAAAAAAAATTAAAAAAAAAAAGATGATGGTGATTTGGACAAGAGTAAGAGTGGCAGAGATGGCGAGAAGAGTCAAGAGTCTGGATATATTTGAAGGTAGTAACAATAAGATCTGCCAACAAACTGGCCAAGCGATGTGAGAGAAGAGTCCAGAAGACCACTGAGGTTTTGGGCCTGAGAGCAACTTGAAGAATGACACTGCTGCACACAGAAATGGGGATGCAATAGGGAGCACAGGCTTGAGGGTGAGGAGACTTGGGTGGACATGTCAAGTAGGCAGTTGGACTCTTATCCTAGGCCCCGCCCCTCTAGAATTTAGCTAATTAAATAGTTCATCTAGAATCACAGATTATCAGATGGACCCCAGGTGAGCCCAGATCACCAAGTATTTTTTCTTCATTTGGCAGATGAAGAAATGAAAGCGCAAGGTCACATGCCTAGTTAACAGGAGTTAGGAGCAGAACTCAAGTCTCAAGTCCAGGCTTTTTCCACCATACTATTTCCCTAATTTAAATGACGGTGTTTCTAATTCATGAAACAAATACTGATCAAGCCCCAGAATTCTTTCAATGGTGTCTAGATTAATGAGATAAGCAAGACTGGCACAGTCCCTGCCCACGTTGAGTTTACAGTTTGGTGGAGAAGACAGACACCAAGTAATCACTCAAGGGACAATATAAGCACCTATGTCAGAGAAGTGCTATGAAATTAAAGTCAATCAGCTATAATAGTACAAAAATGGAGAACCTAAGCTAGACTGGGAGAAGGCCTTCTCCAAGAAAGTGATATTTAATCTGAAAAATGAAACATTATAGGAGTCTGCCAGGCAAATAAAATGGAGTTTAGGAGAGAGAGTCCAAGCAAACTTGCAGGCCCAGAAAGACATGTGCAAAGGCCCCTTGGTGGGAAAACACCTGTAACTGAAAGACAGAGAAAGCCAGCTTGGCTGGAGCAAAGTGTAGCAGAAATGGCATAAAATAAGGCTAAGAGGTAAAAGGGAGCCAGGTTTCATGAGGGACCTTGTAGGGGTAGGAGAAAAGCACCCTAGCAACCTTGAACCACAGCTCACTTGAGTCTTGCTAGAACACCTTGTGATCCCCCTGGAACACTAGATGGGAGGCTCTAAAGGAGCTACTGTGAAGATCCTTTAGCAACGAGGTCTGTATGCATTTTAACACCTAAGCACCTATTCTGTGCCAAGCAATAGGACACAGACACCAAGAGTAAGACAGTCCCTAAGTGAATATATATTAGTTTGACCAAGTTCAGCACATAATGCAACCAAATGTCATCTATGCTAAAAAGGAAGCACAAACTGGAGGCAGGGGTGCTGCAGAGGAACAACTAAGTGTGCTTGGGATGTCAGAGCAGCACTGCGGACGCTAAACAGGAGTTTTCAAGGCACTCAGAGGATAGACAGTAGGAAAAAGATATGGAATCATCTCCCAGTGAAGTGTGCAAAAGCTACTAAGTGCTCAAAATGGTAGGATGCAAAAGACAAAGCAGGAAACAGTGGAAAGTCAGGCTGGGTGTGGTTCACTATGCTAAAAACTGAATCACAACCTTTAGTTTCCAAGAGGTAATGCCACACAAGGACTGGATCTAAGGACTTAGATCTAGCTCCAAAGCTCAGCTTTACCATGTACTAGCTGCATGATCTCAGGCAGGCTTCACCCTGGAGCCTGGTTTCCTCATGTGGAAAAAGGAGGTAATAGCTGCAGTATTACGTGAGGTAGGAAAATGCATGGACAGGCTCCCCCACAAGTGCCAATTATTAGGTAAAATGCCACATGCAGATTTTGTTTTTTATTTTTCACATAGCATTTACTAGGGTTTTTCCAGCCATTTCAAAGAGCAGGACATACTTCATGGAGAAATTTTAGAAAAAATCTGAAACACAATTTTATAGACTCCCTGAAGCCCACCCAGGGATACCTACTACCACTCTTCCCACTAGATTCCCTGGCCTGACACCAGGTATTCAGTGGTATTTAATACTCAGTGAGTCTGAGAGATGCGGCAAAAACCCGTTCCGTGCCGAATCTACCTCCCACAAAAGTCACTGTCACCAGAGCACCCACTCTACCCACACCAAACAGGTGTCATGGCTGAGGTTTCTAAGCAAAGACCATTTAAAAAAAAAATTTTTTTTAATGTTTACTTATTTTGAGAGAGAGAAAGAAGAGCATGGGGGAGGGGCAGAGAGAGAGAGGGAGAATCGCAAGCAGGCTCTGCACTGTTAGCACAGAGCCTGACATGGGGTTCCATCCCACAAACTGTGAGATTATGACCTGAGCCAAAATCAAGAGGCAGATGCTTAACCAACAAACAACCCAGGTGCCCCCATTATTAGTAATATTTATCACTTTCTGTTGAGTGCTATAAGTGCTTTATGTGAATGAAAAGCTCTATTGTAATAATGTGAGCCCTATTCAACAGATGAGGAAACTGAGAGCTGGAGAAGGGTGGTAACTCCCCCAAGTTCTCACAGACAGTGACTAACACCAGCATTCACACACGTCCAAGCACTGAACCCTCCAAGTATCTCTGGGCAATTCTAAGTACTGATCTGGACACAAGTGAAATAAAGAAATTAAAATCAAAATGGAATAGATGCCAAGCGGTTATCAGCAGCTATCCCTCCAGTGGAGGGTGAAATTATGGAGACATTTTAGCTTCATTTTTAATGTTTATTTTATTTTTGAGAGAGAAAGAGAGAGACAGAGAAAGAGGGAGACAGAAGATCCAAAGCAGGCTCTACCCTGTCAGCCACAAAGCCTGATGCGGGGCCCAAACTTAACAAACCGTGAGAAATCATGGCATGAGCCAAAGTTTGACACTTAACCAACTGAGCCATCCAGGCAGCCTGAGACATTTTAACTTTTTAAATTTATGTAATTGTGTACCTTTAATACTGTATGTACATTAATTTTAGAATAAGAAAAATATTTTTAAAGAAATACAAATAATTTTTTCCATACATTACACAACTTTTTACAACTGGCAGTCTACTTTAGATTGTTAAAAAGCAAAAGAATGAAGGCAGATGTTTTTAAACATCTGGGAGGGAGGACTGCCTCCCTCCACTCCCATTATACAAAAGTACCTGGCAAAAATCTCAAAGATTTACAATACAGTGCTGGCAAGGGTTTGGAGGAAAAAGTAACCTCGAGTTCTGCTATTAAAGAATACTAGTAAAATCTTCTCTGTGGGAAGTGGCAATGGCTACTAAACCTCAGTGCAATGTAACCAAGCAAGTCCGTTTCTCCAGGCGTACCTGTACCATGCACATGCACAAGAAGGCAGCTACAAGAACAATCACGGTACCATTAAGTGAAATATTCTGAAAAACAGAAACAACCTAGGGGTGCCTGGCTGGCTGAATCAGTGGAGCATGTGACCCTTGATCTCCAGGTTATGAGTTAGGGTTGGGAGTTCAAGCCCACGCTGAGTGTAGAGATTACTTAAAATCTTTAAAAAAAAAAATTATAAACAGGGCGCCTGGGTGGCTAAGTCAAAGTTAAGCATCCGACTTTGGGTCAGGTCATGATCTCGCAGATCATGAGTTCAAGCCCCGCATCAAGCTCTGTGCGGACAGCTCAGAGCCTGAAGCCTGTGTCAGATTTGTGTCTCCCTCTCTCTCTGCCCCTCCCCCACTAGTTCTCATTCTCTCTCTCAAAAACAAACATTAATCTCCAAGATACATTGTTATGTTACAGATAAGACATACAATATACTGCTTTAACATTGTATTTCTGTATGTACCATACGTTCATAGATATATACCTATACACCTAAGAGGACATGCTCTGATCTGTACTGTTACTCCTGAGGAAGAAGGGAAATTTAGGAAAGGGCTGATAGAAAAGGATTTTAATTTTATCAAGAGCGTTCAGCCTGGCTGGCTCCGTGAGTAGAGCATGTGACTCTTGAGGTCAAGGGTTGAATTCAAGCTCTACATTAGGTGTAGAGATTACTAAAAAAATTTTTTTAATCTAAAAAGAACAAAAATTGTTCAGGGGCACCTGGTGGCTTAGTCAGTTAATCATCTGACTCTGGATTTCAGCTCAGGTCATGACCTCACAGTCTGTGGGATTGAGTCCTGGATCGGGGCTCTGCACTGATAATGCAAAACTGGTTTGGGATTCTCTTTCCCTCTCTCTGCCCCTCCCCTGCTTGTTCGCTCACTCTCTCTCTCAAAATAAACATTTAAAAAATATTCAGATATTTATAAGAATGTCCTCACTGTTCCTTCTATGATTATAAATACATGTATAATATACATGATTATGAACACATGGATTGTACACATTTTTAATTTGGATTGTAAAAATTTTAAAACATCAGAAGGAAATATACCAAAATGTTAACAGTAGTAATCTCTGGGTGAAGATGAGGTATTACAAATAATTATGGGCAATTTTTAATTTTTTTTTAATGTTTTATTTATTTCTAGGAGAGAGAGAGAGAGACAGCGTGAGCAGGGGAGGGTCAGGGAGTCACAGACTGAAACAGGCTCCAGGCTCTGAGCTGGCAGTCAGCACAGAGCCCGACGCGGGGCTCGAACCCACAAACAGCGAGATCATGACCTAAGCAAAAGTCGGACGCTTAACCGACTAAGCCACCCAGGCGCCCCATTTATGGGCAATTTTTATGATACTCTTTAAACTTTTTATATTTTTATTTTATTTTAGAGAGAAGAGAGAGCAAGCAAGGGAAAGGGGCGGGGGAGAGAGAGAGAGAGAGAGAGAGAGAGAGAGAGAGAGAGAGAGAGAGAGAGAGAATCTCAAGCAGGCTCCACGCTCAACACAGAGTCCGACAGAGGGCTCAGTCCTACAAACCTGGGATCATGGGCGCCTGGGCGGCTTAGTCGTTAAGCGTCCTGACTTTCGCTTAGGTCATGATCTCGCGGTTCGTGGGTTCGAGCCCCGTGTCGGGCTCTGTGCTTGACTGCCAGCTCGGAGCCTGGAGCCTGTTTCAGTCTGTGACTCCCTCTCTCTCTGACCCTCCCCTGCTCACGCTGTCTCTCTCTCTCTCCTAGAAATAAATTTTAAAAATATTAAAAAAAAAAAAAACTGGGATCATGACCTAAGCTGAAATCAAGAATCGGATGCTCAGCCAACTGAGCCACGCAGGCGCCCCTGATATTCTTTATACCTCTGTATTTTCCAACTTTCCTAAAATGAGTAATTACCTTTGTAAACAAGAAAGAAAGTTAAGAAATTAATTTTACCTTAAAAACAGATATTACTGAGTACTATAATTTGCTATGTGGTTGGGGGTAACAAGTGGTCTGAATCAGTATTATTTGAAGAAGGATGATAATTTGTGGCATATTAAAAAAAAACATAACAGGGGCGCCTGGGTGGCTCAGTCAGTTAAGCATCTGACTTCGGCTCAGGTCATGATCTCATGGTTCGTGGGTTGGAGCCCTGCATTGGGTTCTGTGCTGACAGCTCAGAACCTGGAGTCGGCTTCAGATTCTGTTTCCTTCTCTCTGCCCCTCCCCACTCACATTCTGTCTCTCAAAAATAAACAAACATTTAAAAAATTTAATTAGGGGTGCCTGGGTGGCTCAGTCGGTTAAATGTCCTACTTCAGCTCAGGTCATGATCTCGCGGTTCTTGGGTTCGAGCCCCGCGTCAGGCTCTGTGCTGACAGCTAGCTCAGAGCCTGGAGCCTGTTTCAGATTCTGTATCTCCTCTTCTCTTTGAACTTCCCCTGCTCACGCTGTCTCTCTCAGAAATAAATAAAACATTAAAAATATTTTTAAAAAATTTTTTTTAATGTTTTATTTATTTCTAGGAGAGAGAGAGAGACAGCGTGAGCAGGGGAGGGTCAGAGAGAGAGGGAGTCACAGACTGAAACAGGGGCACCCGGGTGGCTTAGTCGGTTAAGCGTCCGACTTTCGCTCGGGTCGTGATCTCGCGGTTCGTGGGTTCGAGCCCCGCGTCGGGCTCTGTGCTGACTGCCAGCTCAGAGCCTGGAGCCTGTTTCAGTCTGTGACTCCCTCTCTCTCTGACCCTCCCCTGCTCACGCTGTCTCTCTCTCTCTCCTAGAAATAAATAAAACATTAAAAAAAATTTTTTTAAAGAATTTTATTTAAAAACGCAATAACCTACTAGAATTGTTTTTATTTCCTAAGCCCAAAAGGAAAACATACTCAGTGCTCAGTTCAACTTGGCCCTGGGACCCAGAGACATTCCTGAGATTACCTGTAAGGCCAGCAGCCAACCTGGAATTCGTAACGATCAGGAAATACGAAAACTGTTTCCCACACCTGGAACCCAAGTCCCAGGCCTTGTGAAATTCTCCCGGGTAAATAACAGGCCCTTATCTAAAAGAAATACTTTCACTAGGCCCTAAACCTCTGCTTCCTCTGGAACAAAGGAGCCTAGAGCAGGACTGAGCAGACACCTCTCTTCAGCAACCTCCACAGGCCACTAATTCAACAGGATGGGGCCAGGAAGTTATTTTCTTCCAGATTCCACTACTGGATAGTACTAATACTTTCCAACCACAACAAATGCCTCTTTTAAATAATTTTTTTTAATTTACTATTTTGAGAGAGACAGAGAGAGCACGAGCTGGGAATGTGGGAGGAGGAAGGGAGAGAGAGAAAGAGAATCCCAAGCAGGCTCTGCACTGACAGTACACAGCCCAATGTAGAGCTCGAACCCACAAAACCATGAGATCATGATCTGAGCCGAAATCAAGAGCTGGACACTTAACTGTCTGAGCCACTCGGGTGCTCCCACAACAAATGCTTCTTATACTGAACTGAAACATGGCCTCCATCACATCAGAATACAGATTCCAGCACTGGAGACCTGGGCTCAAATCTCAACTCTGCCCCCCAACAAGCTGTGTAACCTTGTGGCCGTACTTAGCATCTACACATCCACGTCTCATCTCTAAGTGGGGATAACCTTCCCGGGTTGCAGTGAGGATTAAGGAGAGCACCTGTGGTTCAGTGTCTGACACTCAGCAGGCCTCACTTCCTAGCCCTGCCCTTTGGAACCAGATCAAATGGGCCTAGTCACTCTTCCACACCTCAGCTTTTCCAATCCTTGAAAATCCTAATCATGTCTTCAACATTGTAGGCATCCATACCGCGTTTCCTCTGCTAGAAAACAACTCCCTAATTTTACACTTGGGTGGGAGTCTCCCATAGTAGCCAGATGCCCACAAAACTGTTTTGGAGTATTAAATAGCTGTTAGCTGTCACTCTGCTCCGTTTCAGCTACTCTGGAACTTTGCTGTACGAAGCTCAGCCTAACTGCCCTGAAGGCGCAGAGGCCCAGATACAGAAGTGGCCTGCCCAAGGTCACACAGCTGGGAAACCACAGAGCCCACGATCTTCTCACTGTGCTACAGGTGTCCTTCAACCTCCGCTCTGGCCCAACAGCCAGGTGGGCTCAGCCCTTGATGGGGGCTCTTAGTCCCAACTGCTGAACCGGAGTGCTTGCGGTGGAGTCTGGTCCTGGCAGTGCCCCCTCCTTTACCGGATGGGATACAAATCTCTTGGGCTCCAAGGGAGTAGGGGAGGCTCTGCTGATCCTGCCTCTACTGACACAGAACAAATTTTTTTTTAATTTTATGTTTTATTTTATATTTGAGAGAGAGAACAAGCTGGGGAAGGGCAGAAAGATGGAGTAAGAATTGGAAGCAGGCTCCAGGCTCTGAGCTGTCAGCACAGAGCCTGGAACGGGGCTCGAACTCACGAGCAGTGAAGTCATGACCTGAGCTGAAGTCGGACACTTAACCAATTGAGCCACCCAGGTGCGCCCA
Source organism: Proteles cristata cristata (assembly GCA_017311185.1). Taxonomy (NCBI): domain Eukaryota; kingdom Metazoa; phylum Chordata; class Mammalia; order Carnivora; family Hyaenidae; genus Proteles; species Proteles cristata. Next base: position 894,466 of record JAESUZ010000358.1, on the reverse strand, counting down.
GAACAAATTCTGAAGGAAGAAACGTACTCAAAGCAAGAAATAAAAAGAAGCAAAACTGTGCCAGGCAAGATAACAAAGATTATCTTATGTCACCTTCCCAAAAACTGTGCCAAGTGGGATTGTTCCAAATCAGCTTGTCCCCTGTACAGATGAGAAAATAGAGACTTAGACAGATGAGAGAGTATACTCCACTAAAATGTAAGCTCCCTAAAGACAGAAAACTTGTCTAGTCAGGTTACCATTTATCCTCAGAGCCTAGAATAATGTCTGACACACAGGAGTTCAAGAAATATTTGGTGATGAAAGAGATGAAGGCAGAGCCAGAATTTGAACACAAGCCTCTTTATCGTGACTTCAAGTTCACATTCTGAGTGCCTCAGGCAGAGGTGCTGAGCCAGCAGCGCCCGTTCATGGAGACACACACAGGAAAATGGATGCACCCTGTGGTGTATCATGTGCACACCCAGACAGAACTCTCACCTTCCCATCTGGCCAAAATCAGACAAGCTACTCTCTCTTCCCAAAGGACAGAAATCTTCCCTTGGAACACTTCTATCCAGAGAACAGTCCAAACCAAAGGGACTGACATTTTCAGGCAGGGAGCCAGCCTGACCTTTTATCCATCCTGTGAAGCATGGCACATGCCAGCACTGCCTTAGGGAACCAAGAGTCAGTGAGCACCAGAACGTGGGGCAAGCTGAGGAGAAGTGGCTGAGCTGTGCAAACAGCCTGGGCTCCTGGAGGAGGCCTGGTCTCCTGATGCAGCTGCTTCAGGAAAAGACAAGTCACCAGCACCATTCTGACCTGCAGAGTGCCACTGTGGAAACACTCCAAACCATGCCAAGTAAAAGGAAAGGCATCCACTCTGGAGCTGGATGGATCTGGCTCAGAATCGCAGCTCCCCTAACTATGGGACCCCAGACAAGATTTTTCACCTCTCTGAACCTGTTTCCTGTTCTGTGAAGTGGGGATAAAAGAGCAGAGATTTTGTGACGATTATAGACAATGTACTGCTTTGCAAATGCAGAGAAAAAAATCCGGAATAATAAACACAAAATTCCTTTTAAGTGTTTGCCCTTGGGGACTAGAATGGGGAGTAGAGTTTTTATGAATGCAGCACATTCTTTGAGGAAAAAAATATGTGAAAAGCACAGAGCTCAGCTGCTGGGTTCCTGACAGGAACCCAGTTCCTTACTTAATACATGTAAGTTGCTATTATTCGGTTCTCCTGGGAAGATACGCTGCTACTAACACACCGTGAATTATACAAAGGAAAGGGATGCCATTTTCCACCATGTCCCTAGAGACCAGGAGCCCCAGAGCAGGTCCCAAGCACGAGGGCAGCATGTCACAGAACTGAAATGGGGCCGAAAAGGACTCATCTATCCACTCATGCTGCCCTTCAATGCCTGACACGGACGGACCTATCCAACCTATGCAAGCCCTGTCCAGCAGTGGGGGAACACGCTACCTTGTAAGGCAGCCCATCGCACCAGGAAGACTTCAAGGTCTCGGTAGGTAAGACCCCTGATTCCCCTGACCATGACCCTCAGCAGCCTTCAGACTCCTAGCTGTTAGCTTGTAGCTGCCCGGCTCTTCCTGGCAGGGCAGCCTCAGGCAGGCTCTGTCTGGTGGGCTGTATGGGAATGCCTGGCAGGCAGTGCCCTCCTAAAAGCAGCATCTTCCCACACCTCTGCTGCTTCTAACAAAATTTTCCCACCGCTGGGGGGTGATGCCTGGCACCTCCCCAAGAATCCAGAGCTACACAGTTCTCTCCCACCAGGAGGCAATCAGCTAGCTTGGTTGCTATGTAACTGGCGGGCACAAAAGGTGATGCAGCCCTGTTCAGAGGCTTGGGAAGGGGGCAGGGAGCAGTGTCTCTCTCCAAGCCACAGCCTCGAACTGGGCTCCAAGGCAGCCGGGCTCCAAAGGAGTTCCTTTCAGGAATTACTCATCCTCTTACTTGTCCTTTGCTGCCAATGTCCGTGGCAGGGACCCCAGGCACGCTGTGAACTGCATACAAATCCGAGCCCTGCTCTGGCCCCCGAGCAGCTCTGCACTAACACACTTAGGAAGGGCACCTTCCACAAGCTCAATAGGCAGCCTGTGAGGCTGACCCACAGTGCAGTCAAGGAATAAAGCTGCCTCTGTGGGACTCACACCTCTAGCCTCTCCCACCCAAGTCTGGCTGGTATTTGGGGCAGGAGGCAATCGAGGCCCCCAAATAGACATACACCTAAACAGGGCAGGGACCCACCTGAACTGTGTCCCCTATATCCAGCCTACTCCACAAGGTCTACTTTTTACTCCCTATCCTCGAGAAAGTTTGGTCAAGTGGTAAAAACCCTGGGTTCTGCAAACAAATGTGCATTCAGAACCTGGCTCTGCTGTGTGCCGTACTAACTACTGAACCTCTGTGGTTCTCACTTTCATCATGAAAACGGGTTAACGATACCCGCTTCTTAGGGGTGTTTTGAAAGCAAATGGTGCAGTCGCTGTAAAATAAGAGCTAGTTCAGTGACTGGGATCTCTGACACGGGCCATGTCACACTAAACATGCCCCCATGACACCCAAGTTCCACGATGGCCCACACCCCTTCCCTCCTTGCTTCTGACTATTGTAGTCGTGAAGTGACTTCTTCCTCACCAGGATACAAAGGACTTTGTCTTAAACCAGCATTACGGCTCTCAGTGGACAGTAAGAACAACACAGGGGTGCCTGGGGGGCTCAGTCGGTTGAGTATCCAACTTTGGCTCAGGTCATGATCTCGCAGTTTGTGGGTTCAAGCCCTGCATCGGGCTCAGAGCCTGGAGCTGCTTCGGATTCTGTCTCCCTCTCTCTTTGCCCCTCCCCCACTTACTCTGTCTCTCTCAAAAATGAATAAACATTAAAAAGAATTTGTTTTTAAGAACAACACAAATGTCGAGCAGAAGGTGAAGGAACCCAGCTACACAGCACTGAAGGGGAGGGGATGAGGGGGCTCCTGAGACCTCTTTGGTTCCTCCCACAACTGGCCCCAGAACTGAAGCTCCCAATCAAAGCTGTCTCAGACTGTGCGGGGCAGAAGAGGAACACTCCCGGTAGGCCAAACTTCCCCGAGGTCCCGGACTTAGATGATGAAAATACTACAAATGTAATTCTAGAGCTCATTTTCCCAATGTTGCCCTTCAACTTAGAGCATAAAATCAGGAAACCAATAGATTTATTTCTGTCTCTTCTCCCAACTCTTACAGCAGCACCAAAAGGTTTTCCTGCACTACATGCCCGAAGTCCATGGAGATTAGGAGAGGAACAAGCAGTTTCCCTAGAGCCAGTCTTTTTTTCAATATAAGAGCTCAGGAAAAATGCCCAAGGCAATGCAGGCTGTACGCCATCTCCAGAGCTGAAGACTGAGACCAACGTTCACCAAGTGCCTGTACCAGGCACCAGATTTGCCCTAGGTTATTTTTTTTTTTAATTTACTTATTTATTGAAAGAGAAAAAGAATGAACCAGGTGGGGAGGGGCAGGGGGGGGGACAGAGGATAAGAAATGGGCTCTGTTGCTAACAGCAGCAAGCCTGACATAGGGCTCAAACCCATGCTGTGAGATCATGACCTGAGCTAAAGTCTGATGCTTCAACGACTGAACCACCCAGGCACTACGTATTTTATACACATAGTCGTACTTAACATTCACAAGTACCCTGAGGCAGAAGGTAGTAGGCCCACTTTACAAATGAGGAAACTGAGGCTCTAGTATGTTATTTTGTCCATGGTCTCCGAGCAAAGGTGGAATTCCAGACCTGACTCCAAAACTGGTGTCCTTTCCTTTGACCCAAATTTTGCAGAATGAACCCAAGAAAACCATTATCCATGCCTTTTAAGACCCCCCCAAATAAAGAAAAGTTTCTACAGGTTCATTCAGAAACAATCTGAGGAAAAAACCTGCCCCTATTCTCAACGTCAGAAAGGGCCTATTCCTTAAAAAATAAAGACAAAAATAAGTTAAAAAAAAAATTAAGGGTCTATTCCTACAGTAACAGAAATTATTCACAAATTTTTATAGTGTATTAGAGTTGGTCTTCGGGACCTTTCTTACTGGGAGGGTAGCTATTAAGGGTCCCATATTCTAAAACACGTTTATTCATTTTTGAGAGAAAGCGGGAGCAGGGGAAGGGCAGAAAGAGAGGGGGACGGAGGATCTGCAGTGGACTCTGCACTGACTGCAGTGAGTCTGAGCGTGATGCAGGGCTCGAACTCACGAACCATGAAATGACGACTTGAGCCAAAGTTGGACCTTAACCGACTGAGCCACGCAGGTGCTCCAATAGCCCCATTTTGCAGATGTGTAACCTGAGGGCTGAAACCCTGCTTGAAGATACGATAGATAAGGATAGAGAAGTCCATGGCAGAGCAAGTCCCTCTCAGGTTCCTGATATTTGCAAAGCTTTTTAAAGAATGCAAGTAGCCACTCTGTGGTCCCTCCCCTCTTTCATACACAGACGCCCGAAGCCTACCACTACCTTCCTAAACAGATGCAGAGAAAAACAAGTCAAAGAAAGCTGGAGCCAGCAAAGAGGCGGTTCAAGCATCAACACTCCCTTGAAGTAGGAACCAGGCGGCCCTCTGGGAGGCATGAGGAACCAGGAAAAAGCCAGAGACAGCACAGGGCTCACTTTGGAAATGATGCTCATACTCCAGTGAGGGACCCTAGGCAAGACACTTGACCCCATCTAGGCTTCCTCACCTGTGAAATTCAGGTACTTGTTTGAGAGCTGATGGAAGGATCAAAAATTTATAAACAAGCTTTAGCCATGTTACAGGTATTATGCAAACACGACTACCAAATTCAACTCCCCTCAGGTACCTAGACCACAAACCTAGGAGTCATCCTTAATTATTCCCTATCCCTCACAGGTCACATCCAATCCATCTGCCTCCAAAATATCTCCATTACCAGAAGCCTAGTCCCACACACCATCACCACTCTCTGGATGATTCCAACAGCCCGCACGGGTCTCCCTGCCTCGTCTTTTGTCCCTGTGTAGTCCATCATCCATTCAGCAATCCAAATGATTCTCTTCAACCATAAATCAGATCCTGTTGCTCTCTGCCTCCAAACCTTTGTGTGTGGGGGCGTGGGGTTGCGGGGAACAAAAGCTTCCAGTAGATTTTCATTCTACTTGGGAGTAAAACCAAAGCCTACACGACCTTACCCCCATCTCTTGCTCAGACCTTCCTCTCCTCTAAACACCTCAGCCACAAAGGCCTTCTTCCTTCTTTAAGATTTTATTTTTAGGGGCCCCTGGGTGGCTCAGTTGATGAAGCATCTGACTTTGGCTCAGGTCATGGTCTCTCCGTTTGTGAGTTTGAACCCCACATCGGGCTCTGTGCTGACAGCTCAGAGCCTAGAGCATGCTTCAGATTCTGTGTCTTCCCTCTCTCTCTCTCCCCTTCTCCAGCTACCACTCTATCTGTCTCTCTCAAAAATAAACATTTAAAAAAAAAGATTTTATTTTTGAGTAATCTCTACACCCAAAGTGGAGCTCGAGCCCACAAGTCAGAGATCAAGAGTTACACCCTCCACCAATCAGCCAGCAAGGCACCCCAACACTGGCCTTACTTCTTATCTTTAACAAAGTTTGTATCTACATCAAGTGCTTTGCCCATGTTGCTCCTACTTGAAATCTCCCCTCCCAAAGTACTAGAGGGCAGACTTATCATTCAAGTATCAGTTCAAATGTTACCTCTTCTGAGGGCCTTCCCCAAGCACCACAGTGAACGCCATGTCACACCCCCATCCTTACCCTCTCCGCCACACAATCCTTCTTTACCTCCCTCGTAGCACTTAGTAGCTACAATTTTCTTATTTGTCTACTTGTTTATTTTCTGTCTCCCCAAAAGTACAACATAAGCTCCACTCTTCTCGTTCACTATTGCACTGTCAGTGTCTAGAACAGTGTTAGGCATATGGTAAACGTCCACTAAACATTTTGGGAACAGCTGGCTCAAAAGCCCACGGTGTGCTCTCCCAGTTCTCAAGACGGTGACTCTATTCCCTCTGCTCAAATCTGAGATTGGAAATTTGTTTTCTCATCCATTCAATCATTCATTCATTTACTCAACTCGCATCAACCTGCATGACAGGACACTCAAGACGGTACTAAAGTGACATGAAATCAAAAAAGACCTGTTTCAGGGGCACCTGAGTGGCTCAGTCTATTGACCATCCAACTTCAGCTCAGGTCGTGATCTTGTGGTTTGTGGGTTCAAGCCCCACGATGGGCTCTGTGCTGACAGCTTGCTCAGAGCCTGGAGCCTGCTTCGAATTTGGCTTCCTTCTCTCTGCCCCTCCCCCACCTGTGCACTGCCTCACTCTGTCTCTCGAAAATAGATAAATGTAAAAAAATTTTTTTTTAAAAAATGATGTTTCATAATCCCCAAGGTTTGTTTTTTTTTTAAACATGGCACTTTACTGAGAACTTAACTTCTGCCAAATATGTCAGACTCCTCTATAGTTAACTGCCATCTCAGATTTACATGTGAGAGTTTACAGGACTTCCTCAAGGTCACATGATGAGAACTCAGCACCCTAGCACCTCAAGGCAAAACCAAAGACCTAGGAAATGTATTTGCAAGTGCCCAACCACTTTTATTTACCATCCATATTCATGTGCACAAGAATAACAAATAAACACCAGAGAATGAATGCGGCATCTCAAAATCTTCACCTCTGTTTTCTTGACTGTTTCTAACTTTACTACATGGTGGCAGGCACTGTTAAACAGTTAAACACTTTCAACTTAAGGAGATCTGTTCTCAGGTTATGAAGCATTAATGTTACCCTGGTTGACAGGCTGAGTCTCGATGCCAAAGGGAAGTATAGTGCAGGTGCTAGGACTTCAGCTCTGGAATCAGAAAGGTACAAATTCAAATCACACCTACTGTGAACTAGTGATAAGGCACTAGGCAAGTTTATTTCATCTTACTTAACAATTATACAGCACTTACTAGATACAGGCAAAGGTCTAGATACTTTGCAACTACGATGTGATAATTAGATAAGTCAGATATAGTATCATTATCTGTATCTTACATGAGGAAACAGGCACACACAGGTGAAGTAACCTGCTGAAAGCCTAGTGAGTATTAGAGTCAGCATTCAAGTCCAGATAGTGATGCCAGAAACCATGTTCTTAATCATGGTTAACGGTATATAACCATATACTGTTTCTTCTCTAATCCTATTTCCAATAGGTCTGTCTTATCTCACAGGATCATGTGCGATTACTGGCATGCAGTAGGATAAATGTTATCTACTTTTAGTAGTGGTAGTAATTGCCATCATTCTATTACCCTCACCTTTGGTCCAGCCAAGGGCAGAAGAAAAATATTTTGGCTGGGAAAGACCTCCAAGGCCATCTGCAGTAAAATACATTAGAATACATGGAGTAGAAGCTCCATGAGAATGGGAACCATCTGCTTCACCTATCCTCATATTCGAAGCAAGTGGTAGATATCAATAAATATGCAGTGAATGAAGTAGGAATAAACTGAATGCATGGACAGGGTTCTGCAGACACAACAACTAAGAAAGTACCATCACTTCTCAAATGTAGCTAAACACAAGAGATAAATTTACAAGGTTCTCAGAGGACAGTGTTAGCTGGCCATTACTTAAGACGGCCTGACTATTAAGAAGCAGTGCAGTATAAAATGTTGTTCATTCATCTTAGCTGAATGAACAAACAAGGACACCTGGATCTTATTTTTTTTTAATTTTTAATGTTTTTTCATTTATTTGTGTGAGAGAGAGAGCGTGAGCAGGGGAGGGTCAGAGAGAGAGGGAGATACAGAATCTGAAGCAGGTCCAGGCTCTGAGCTAGCTGTCAGCACAGAGCCCAATGCAGGGCTCAAACCCACAAACCGTGAGATCATGACCTGAGCCGAAGTCAGATGCTTAACCAACTGAGTCACCCAGGCGCCCCGAGGACACCTGGATTTTAATCCTCACTCTGCTACTGTAAGTCACCCAGGTTCTCAAGGTCTTGGATTATCCACCTGTAAAAGAGGAAGTGGGACTATATGATGATCATAAGCAAAGATATTACATTTTCTTATGTCTTCATAACAATCTGATTGGAAGCCTATTACCAGTATTCAATAAGCATTTGTAAATGATGATCATCCCAAATTGACAGATGAGGAAACCAGAATCCAGAAGTAATGTGCTCAAGGTCACAGGGTCAGGACAGAACATGAACTATGGCCCAGATCTCTTTCTATACCAGCCTAACACTAATGCTTTCCAAGATCTTCTTTCAGTTCAAAAATACTGTGATATTGATCCTCTCTTCCAAGATCACTAAATCGGTAATCATTTAACTTCCAAATAATATTGTCTGCCTTCATTACATTACGGGACAACAGGATTGGAAAAAACAACCACCTGTATTTCTATATTGTTAACCTCAGGAATCAAAAGATCTGAAATAGGACAAACCCCTTGTCTTTGCCCAGAATCGAGAGATCAGAAGTATTTAAGATAAATGGTGATTTCATTGTAAGCCATATGGTCTAAATTTCAGCAACGTGACTTTTAAAAAAAAGCAATAACAACCCAACTAACCCAACGCTTCCCTAGAGTACAGCACATAACTTCTTTAATTTTAGCTTCAAAGTTGAGCCACTTGATTCAAAGGAGAGTCACAAAGTTAAAATGTAAAAGGTTATCAGAGAATGTGTAATGTTTGATTTTTATTAATGAAATACATGCTTCGATATTGAAACCTTGCATGTAACTCCTTCCTGGTGTTGCCAAGTTATGAGTGAAAAAAAAACCATCTGGCAGTCACAGTCAATTTTCTAGACTGTTCGTAACGGAAGAGTCAAGGTCAAACCGATGAGTCTCTTTATCCTCCCACCTTGTAATTGAAAAGCAACTAACTGTGAGCTCAAAATCCTCTATACCGGTACTCTCACAAATACAACTATTGGCTGAAGGATCATACTCTGGCCCAGAAAAGTTCTGTGAAGACAAGCTGGCATGAACAAGAACCCAAGGGCAAGTTGGGCAGATGCTCAGGCCACAGCACTTCGGGACACTCAAAAGAGCAGAAACTTTCACCTACTTCTAGGGGTTTTGCCACGTATCGAATGAGAATCATCATCCCACCAGATGATTATATGAATCAAATGATATGTATGACGAGGAGTGAAAACAGTCTTGCAATCTTGCAAAAACGAGAGACTACCGTTATCATTACTATTTACTAACTCTGGGCTCGGAAAGTCCCCTCGCATTCTTGGCTATATGTTCCGCAGGACATTCTTAGAGCGGAACAGAATACTAATCTCTTCTCCAGACCTCAGGTCGGACAATCGTACGTGCAGCCGGCTAGCAACTCTCTGCTGCCGAGAGATGAGAAGTGAGGCCTTCAGACCCTGGGCCTAGTGGACGCAACAACGACCGCGCCCCCCAGTCACCTTGTCCTCACCTTGAGGAAAGGAAAGAAACCCTACGAGAGAGGGGAGTGCAGTCCTCAGAAAGGGGTGGCTCCACTCGTCACCTGGCCGCGGTTTCTGAGACCTACGCTTCCCACCGGGCGCTTCCCGGGGCTGGGAGAGCTGAGCCGGGGACGCCTTGACCTCGGGCGCGGGAGGACCGGGCACCCGCGCTGGGCCCGCGGCCGGGACAGGCACAGGGAAAGTCGGCGGGAGGTCGGGCCCGCCTCGCCTCGCCTCGCCTCGCCCACAGCCGCAGGCACAGTAGGAGGTACCCCGCCCTCGTGAACCCAGAGGCCCCTGAGTTGGCTCACCTGCAGCCGGGTCACCAGTAGACTGTAAGGCGCCATTTTGTGCACTGACAAAGATGAGGACGCATGAAAATGACGTAAAATACTGCGTATTTAAGCTTTCGGGGAGGGGCGTGGCCTGAAGAGAAACGCGTAACGGTGAAGGTGGGGCCTCAGCACCCGAGGAGCGCAGTGGGCGGGGCTCTCGTGTTAGAAACGAAGGCCTGAAATGAAAACAGCTGCAGAAAAATACTTGCGGAAGTAAATGCTGGGCACAAATATATGGTATCGAAGTGCAAACTCACTTGTCTCTTCTATCCAGAGCTGGGAAATCTTTAAGACATTTTCACGCCCCTGCCAAGACCTGGCCCGCCAACTACAACTTAGACCCTTCTTTTTAACCGAAGGGTTTTGATCGCGCGAGAGTGGGCGGGACTTGGTGAAGCCTGGAGGACCAATCACGGCAACCGGGAGGCTGGAAAATGGAGGTTAAAGGTCGGACGGAAGTTCTTTGAGCTTCCGGTGGCCGGTTCGTTTCGGAGTGATGGCCAAACATCATCCCGATTTGATCTTTTGCCGCAAGCAGGCTGGTGTTGGTGAGGCGGCTTCCCGCCCCCGTCTGTCTGGGTGGGGATAGTATTAAGAACCGGGGGGTCGGAGGTTCCCGTCGCATCCTTAGGGTTTTGCCTCGGAGGCGCCACTTTTCCCGCCTCCCGGTCGGTAGCGTGAGAGCGCGCGGGTTTGCGGTCTCTTGAAAAGAGGGCGGGAGCGCGCGTGCTGGGAGCCTGAGGCGGGCGGCCTGGGTGAGGTCCGGAGAAACTCAGATTGCCTAGGTCCTGGGAGCGGCCTCAGGAGGGTGTGGGTTCGCTCCGCATGGAAGCTTATGAGAGTAAGTTGGGTAAGATCCCTCGGGGCTCACTGCCGCCCCTGCTGCGTTGTCACCCCCAAACTCGCGGATGGCTTTCCCCTCTTCGTCCAAACCGATTCTAATTGTATTCTACCCTCTTTGCCTTTGCAGCCATCGGAAGATTGTGTGAAAAATGTGAGTGGAACACGCCCTCCCAAACACCCCACTCCTCCCCTTCAATTAGCGTAGAGCCAGCCAGTGGACATTTCCAGCAATGCCACAGAGAGGGCTTTGAGTAGATGTGCCTGGAAGTATGTGAACATTGAATGCTAGGCTGCAACCGAGGGCCCGCTCCACCTCCCTACTCTGACTTGCACTTTTTTTTTTTTTTTTTTTAAATTTCTGAGAGAGTGAGAGACAGTGTGAGCAGGGGAAGATCAGAGAGAGGGAGATACAGAATCCGAAACAGGCTCCCAGCTCTGAGCTGGCTGTCAGCACAGAGCCCGACGCGGGGCTCGAATCCAGGTACTGAGATTATGACCTGAGCCGAAGCCCGACGTTTAACCGACTGAGCCACCCAGGCGCCGCTGACTTGCACATTTTAAACATGTTTAGATCTTGAGAAAATCTCTGACTTTGGGCAAGAGATAGCCTGACCCCGTCCCCAACATGCACGTGCTTCTTTACCAGTAATCATACAGACTTATCGTCTAGGAAGGAATGTTCCAGGCTCTTTATATATTAGTTGATTAACTTATGTGTTGAGGGGATTGAGGTGGACACCGAGTTGGCTGAATTTTGAGAGTAGGCCAAAATAGAGGGTCTTAAAGTCGCTCTTAGGTGGACACTGGTGTTTATCCCACAGCAGGAGGAGGGCAGTAGACCTAAACAGGTACTTGCAAGTGAGCATAATTCCCTTCTCTCTTCCTCACAGGTGACGGCAAGTGTGTGATCTGTGACTCCTACGTGCGCCCCTGCACTCTGGTGCGCATATGTGATGAGTGTAATTATGGCTCTTACCAAGGGCGCTGTGTGATCTGTGGAGGCCCTGGAGTCTCTGATGCCTATTACTGTAAGGAGTGCACCATCCAGGAGAAGGATGTGAGTGTATACTAAGATTTCCATCTGATCCTTGCTGCTTTTATTTAGTAACTCTCTGCCAGCCGTGGCAAACTCCTGTGGTTTGTGGAGATTACTACGTTGAGCTGGTCACATAGGTTATAATTTCATCAAGTTCTGTGAGCTGAGCTAGGTGTCCAATAAAAGGCAGTTATTTTGCGTCAAGGGCTAAAATGCAAAAGAAGCAAATCTTTGTCAACGTCAGCAATTTGGAGAGCCCTCTCTCTATTCTTTTGATGTCTCTCTGATTTTTCATACTCGGAAACAACATCCTGCACTCTGAGTCCTGGCACGGTCTGTAATGTGTAATAGCTACTCCGTAATTCTCTTTACTCTCATTAAAGATTGTTAGATGTGGTGACAGTTGAATTTGGAGCAACTCACGTTGATTTCCACTTTAACTGACTAAAGAATGCCTTTGGTTTGATATTGCAGAATTGTCATTCTGTCTTGTGACATTTTTGCCCCTTGACATTGTGTGGTGGTAGTGACTAGTTATTCAATTTCTTTAGCCAAATGCTAGGATAGAGGGCTTGCAGAGCTATACTAACGGGAGGTTTTACTCTTCCTGTTTAGTTTGGAGGCAGAAGGCTTCTTAGGGGATGGGAGACTATACATTAGCTTGTTTTCTTTTTATGACACAGTAAAAAGAAGTGCGATAATAGTACCATTAAGCTACTAGAAGGTACCTAGATACCTAATCTAGGGTAAACCAAAAGATACATGATTCTTAATGGTCACACGTGCAGAGTAGGTAGTTTACATAGATGTCTTTTTTTTTTTTTTTTTAAAGAGATTGAGCAGGGGAGGGACAGAGGAAGAGACAGAATCTTAAGCAGGCTTCACGCCTAGCTCAGAGCCAAACACAGGACTTGATCTCAAGACCATGACCTGAGCTGAAATCAAGAGTTGGACACTTAACCAACAGAGCCAACTAGGTGTCCCTGTCATTATTTATTCTTCCCAACAACTTTGTTAAATAGGGATTATTATTATCCTGATTTTACAGTCTCTCTCTGGTCAATAAGTGACAAATGCAGGCTGTCGGACTAAACCCAGTGGTGTCCCCATTACACCTTGTCCTTTCATAAGTCCTTCTGGTAGGATGTGCCCACTTTTAGTAGAAACACCCAGCCTCCCCAGCAGTCTGTATATTTGCATCCTGTCTATTTCCAGGAAGTGGAACATACCTGGCCAGATAAGATTGTTTCTTATACCATTATGTCTTTATTTTTTAGGGGGGTGAGAAAGGTCATAGATAAAATATGGAAAATATAATTTCAGTCGGTGTCCTGTCTTAAACCCTGATTTGCATTTGCCTTTGACTCTCAACGCATATCCTTATTGATCTGATGCACCAGCGAGGTTACACTCCTTGGTTTGGGTATCTTATCTCTCTTTTACCTGAGTTCTTGGTACAGTGCTTGGTATGTATTATAAGCATGGTCCACATTTTTGGTGCTTCCCCTATAAGTCAGTCATAGGAGTGCCCCATATAAAATATCTGATATATAGCAGGTATTTATCAATTATTTGTAATCTGTAAAAAATAAAACCATGGGAAGGCAGCAGCAGTGAAGAGAATGCTAGCTCTTAAACCAGCTAGAGTCCATAAGGACAACATTTTCTTGAACTTCTGCATTGTTGTAGCTAGAGTTCTTGTCTGGAATAAGCTTGTAACCAGAGTGCTTAATAAATGTTAATTACTGTCTGACTTGTCTCCATGTGGTATGTGAACTGATAACCTTTGGGTCTTCATGCTTCATTCTATTCCTGAGAATTATTGTAGACATCAGTTCATCTACTTCCTACTGTGCAGGAAAGTTCTGAGGATACCTGAGATGGCGTCTAGTTTACATATGCTCAGCAGTAGTTTCCTAGGAACACAAAGCAGTCCAGTGACCTGATCCAGCCTCTCAGCCTTCCAGATCATCATGTAGATTAAATCCCCAAGACTTTTTCCTATGCAGAAATTGTCTTGCAACCAAAGCAACCCCAGTTATTGTACTCCTCTTCCTGCTGTCTTCATAATTTATAAGGGAATTAGACCAGTAAACTAGACGGGGTCTCCTCACTTAGTTTTTCAGCTTCGAGAATACTCAGGAGTCGGGGGAATATCTGTGGGCACTGCTGCCAGAGGACTAATTTGTAGTTTCTTCTAGGGCAGCATCATGCTGATCTCATCCCTCCTTTACCCTCACTCTCTTTCCTCCTTTTATTTAACCATTTTCTTCACCTCTCCCAACCAGAAGATAAGAATAGCCGGTAACATTTGTAGAGCTCCTCCTGTGTGCCCAAACTATGCTGAACATTCTTTTCCAAAAGTCCTTTGTGATACTAACAAGAGAACTGAGGCTTCCAGATGTTAAGCAACTTGGCCGAGGGTCACATGGCTAATCAATGGCAGATGTAGAACTAGAACCCAGGTTATCTGACTCCATATTTCTCATGTTTTTTGTGTCATTATTGCCCTTCTAAAGAGAAAAGTTAAGGGGCGCCTGGGTGGCTTAGTCGGTTAAATGTCCGACTTTCGCTTGGGTCATGATCTCACGGTTTGTGGGTTCGAGCCCCGCATCAGGCTCTGTGCTGACTGCCAGCTCAGAGCCTGGAGCCTGTTTCAGTCTGTGCCTCCCTCTCTCTCTGACCCTCCCCTGCTCACGCTGTCTCTCTCTCTCTCCTAGAAATAAATAAAAAAAAAAGAGAAAAGTTAAAATTCAAATTATAAATTGATGTCTAACAAAAGAAATAAGATTTTCTTGGGAGAGGAGGAACTTTAAATCACAAACCATGGTAATATTTTTTTTTTAATTTTTTTTTTTAATGTTTTATTTATTTCTAGGAGAGAGAGAGACAGGCGTGAGCAGGAGGGTCAGAGAGAGAGGGAGTCACAGACTGAAACAGGCTCCAGGCTCTGAGCTGGCAGTCAGCACAGGATGGGGCCAACCACCCACGGATCATGACCAAGCGAAAGTCGGGCATTAAGCCAAGCCACCCAGGCGCCCCAAGCATGGTAATATTGAAGATGCTTCATCCCCTTTAAGAGTGGGTAGTCGGGCGCCTGGGTGGCTTAGTCAAGTGTCCAACTTTTGCTTAGGTCATGATCTCGCGGCTTGTGGGTTCGAGCCCCGCATCGGGCTCTGTGCTGACTGCCAGCTCAGAGCCTGGAGCCTGTTTCAGTCTGTGACTCCCTCTCTCTCTGATCCTCCCCCGCTCATGCTGTCTGTCTCTCACTCTCTTCTAGAAATAAATAAAACATTAAAAAAAAAAAAAAGAGTGGGTAGTCAGGGGCGCCTGGGTGGCTCAGTCGGTTAAGAGTCCGACTTTGGCTCAGATCATGATCTCACGGTTCGTGAGTTCAAGCCCCGTATCGGGCTCTGTGCTGACAGCTCTGAGCCTGGAGCCCGTTTCAGACTTTGTCCCCCTCTCTCTCTGACCCTCCCCTGGTCGTGCTGTCTCTCTCTCACTCAGAAATAAATAAAACAGGGGCGCCTGGTTGGCTTAGTCGGTTAAACGTCCGACTTTCGCTTAGGTCATGATCTCGCAGTTCGTGGGTTCGAGCCCCGCATCAGGCTCTGTGCTGACTGCCAGCTCAGACCCTAGAGCCTGTTCAGAGTCTGTGACTCCCTCTCTCTCTGACCCTCCCTGCTCACGCTCTCTCTCCTAGAAATAAATAAAACATTAAAAAATTTTTTAGGGGCACTTGGGTGGTTCAGTTGGTTAAGCGTCTGACTTTGGGTCAGGCCATGATCTGGCAGTTCTTTTTTTTTTTTTTTTAAATGTTTTATTTATTTCTAGGATAGACAGCGTGAGCAGGGGAGGGTCAGAGAGAGAGGGAGACACAGAATCTGAAACAGGCTCCAGGCTCTGAGCTGGCAGTCAGCACAGAGCCCGACACGGGGCTCAAACCCATGAACCGCGAGATCATGACCTAAGCGAAAGTCGGGCGCTTAACCGACTAAGCCACCCAGGCGCCCCATGTGATTCTTGATCTTAGGGTTGTAAGTATGAGCCCCACGTTGAGCATAGAGATTACTTAAAAATAAAATCAAAAAATGGGGCACCTGGGTGGCTCAGTTGAGCATCCAGCTCTTGGTTTCAGTTCAGGTCATGATCCTAGGGTCTATGCTGAGTGTGAGGGCTGCTTGGGATTCTCTCTCCCTCTTTGCCCCTCCACCATTAAATTTTTAATGAAATTTCAGAAATTAAGTGGCCACCAGACATTTACTCCGGACATTCAATGCAAGCTACAGCTGCCTAAAATTAAAAGTTCCCTATGCTAGTAATTGGGAAATCTGCCAATCCTCTGGGAAGATTGAGAAAGGGTGAAATTTCAAGTATTTAGACATGCAGTTGCTAAAAGAGCTATTGGCAGACTTCTGCAGGTATTTTTAAAAGTCCTTCTAGCTCAGCTGAGAAATACTTGTAGGGGAACCTGGGGGGCTCAGTCAGTTAAGCATCCAACTTCAGCTCAGATCATGATCTTACAGTTCTTGAGTTCAAGCCCCACATCAAACCCGCTGCTGGCAGCCTGTCAGTGCAGAGCCCACTTCAGATCATCTCTCCCCCTCCCTCCCCCTGCGCTGCTTGCACTCTCCCAAAAATAAATATTGTGTATGTGAGTGTGTATATACACACACACACACTTATATATACAAAACAAATACTTAGGCTTCTTAACAGTCCTTCCATCTTCCTCTTTGTGCTGTTCATTCGCAGCATACTCTGCAAAAGCCAGCCAGTTACAGGGGCGCCTACGTGGCTCAGTCAGTTGGGTGTCTGACTTCGGCTCAGGTCATGATCTCACCGTTCATGGGTTCAAGCCCCGCGTTGGGCTCTGTGCTGACAGCTCAGAGCCTGGAGCCTGTTTCAGATTCTGTGTCGTCCCCTCTCTCTCTGCCCCTCCCCCACTAGTGCTCTGTTTCTCTCTGTCTCAAAAATAAACTGTTAAAAAAAAAAAAGCCAGCCAGCCAGTTACAGAGAACACATCCTCATCTTGCACAACATTTAGACCCTTGGGAGAGGTATAGAAAATAAAAGGCAGGAATGCTTAGGCAACAAAACAGGAAACCTGTGGGTCTGTGTTGAGTTGGGTTTTAACCATAATGAAATTGCTAATATTTGTTTTTGGCAGTTTCTTAAAATTTATCAAGGGCTGATTAAATACTTAATAACTTACCAAAATCCAGGTGGCCTGGCTCCAGAGCCTATCATCTTAACCTAAACTAATAAGTGAGGATGGAGGCACCCAGTTTGGAGGATGGAGTCTAGTATCACCTCGCAGGACTCTGGGGCACTCTGTGGTTTGTGAACATTGCCCTGCTCTGGCCCACGTATTTTAGCGTTATGGAATACAACTCCAAAGAGAAGTGACGTGCCCACAGTCATGCAGGTCAGTTAGGCACAGTAAGCCTAACCAGGCTGTCGTCATAGCATCTCTAAAGATACCTTAGAGCACTGTCCTGTGTGATACCAGACCTGCGGCTGTGAGAGGCAGCTTTTCCCTCATTTGTGCCAGGACTTTCAGTACAGATTACATGGTTTGAGTCCACCTAGGGAACCGTTGATGGGGCTGAGCCCCCTCCCTGGCTCCGTCAGCACACTGAGCTGCTCAGATGGTAGTTTTTTTGTTGTCGTTTATTTATTTTTAAATGTTTATTTTTTGAGAGAGAGAAAGAGAGAAAAATGGGTAGACTTTGACCTGAGGCGAAGCCAGAGGCTTAACTGACTGAGCCACCCAGACACCCTTCAGATAGTAGTTCTTAAGGTAATATATGCTATGTAGTTTTTAGAAAGTAATGAGATGTTAGTGTTGGCTTTACATGTTTAGAGGGTGTTTTTTTTTTTTAATGTTTATGTATTTATTTTGAGAGGAGGGAGGGGCAGAAAGAACCCCAAGCATGCTCCGAGCTGTCAGCACAGAGCCCAACACAGAGCTCAATCCCACAAACCGTAAAGATCGTGACCTGAGCCAAGATCAAGAGTCCAGTGCTTTAACTGACTGAGCTACCCAGGCGCCCCTAGAGGTTTTTGTACACTGTTATATTGGTCTCCCAAAAGAGAAATCAACTATATTAGAAATGAGAGGTCTAAGGACTTGATTGATTCATTCATTCTAAAGCCCAGTGTCACATAGGTGTTTAATTAAAGATCAGACCTGTGAAGGTTTTCTCTAGTAACATCTTCCCCAGTTTGCCTCCCATCGTCTCAGATCAACCGATGGAGTCCTCATTTCAGCAGAACACAGCTTCCCAGAGGCTTCACTGGAACCACTCAAGCTCACAGAATGGCCAGGAGATATGTCATTACAAATCAGAGTAGAGACCTTCAGCAGCCATCTCCTCTGGCACAGGAACACTCTTTCCCCAAGACCATGTGTCAAATTCAATGAATTAGTAAGGATGCATCGGGCCCAGTTTTCTCCTACTGTATCTAACATGTAAAGTACTATTTCCTAAAGCCTTCCGGTTTTTTCTCCTTGGTGGTCCTCTTCCCTTTATTGAGCTAGGGGAGGAAAGCTAGAGAGCTTGGTCTGTTAGATGATTGTTACTATTTCTTCTCACTTGAAGAAAACCGTTTGATATCTTACGAGTTAAATTCTACCTCAGCTATTTCAGATTAGCAACAGAAGTGGGCTGAGAATCCAACATTCTTTTTTTTTAATGTTTATTTATCTTTTGAGAGAGAGAGAGAGACAGCATGAGCAAAGGAGAGGCAGAGAGAGAGGGAGACACAGAATCCAAAGCAGGTTTCAGACTCCAGCTGTCAGTACAGGGCCTGCCGTGGGGCTCAAACCCACGAACCACAAGATCATGACCTGAGCCAAAGTCGGACGCCTAACCGATTGAGCCACCCAGGCTCCCCAAGAATCCAATAATGTAAGTGCAGGCCACCCTAGCTAGAGAATGAACAGGCCCTGGGCACATTCTAGATGCTTAATAAATTCTTGATGATCGATTGAATAGAATAACTGAACAGGTAAGGTAAATGGCTAAACCTGTTGATCAAAAAGGTATTTTTTATTCTAAATCCCTTTCAGTTCAGACTCAAAGACTTTTAACAACTTCCTATCCTGTTTTCCAGAGAGATGGTTGTCCAAAGATTGTCAATTTGGGGAGCTCTAAGACAGATCTCTTCTACGAACGCAAAAAATACGGCTTCAAGAAGAGGTGATTGGTGGGTGGCTTTTTCCTCCCACCAAGCTGCTGCAGCTGCCAGAAAAGACGCCTACTACCACCAGCAGAGAGGGAGCAGAGCACAGCACCGCCCGAGTGCCTGTCAGTACACGGGCACCTCTCCACCTCTCCTCTTACCCAGACCCGTGGTGGGAACAGAAAAATCTTCACAGAGCACTCTGGCAGACAATAGCAGAGAAAAATTGATAGATTGGTCCATGATTTTTCTTGAATTCAAGAAACGAGCCTCTGCGTGTCCAAATTGCTATCTTCCCTCTACACCAGGAGCTTCTGAAACAGGAATCCCATCATTTCAGTCTCTCGTTTGAGGAATTGACCACGAAGCTAGCGCAGCGAGGAGCCTGTTCTGGCAGCGGCCTTGGTGGCTGCTGCTGCTGGTGAGGCGTCTGCAGTGTGGTGGGGGGCTCTCACCACGCTCAGTGTGGGCATTCAGTCTTGTAACACTTAGCAGGTGGTGCCTGTTCGTGTTCTTCTTCTAAGAACTTGGAAACCCTTTCTGTTGCTGTTGTATTAATAAAACAGGTGTTTCTTTTCTGGTACTCGGTCACAGTCCCAATTTGACTCTGGGAATTTATTAGTCACCCAGGAATTTGTGGTTCAGGGTAGATGCATTGGGATTCATCCTGCACCTTGTTCTCTTATTGCTACCAGCAGGAATTCTAAACTATGAACACCTTTCATTATAGGCAAGTCAGAGTTGTTTTTAGAAACTTATTTTTCTTCCTGTTCAACTTTAATTTGAATTGAAGAACTGGCTTCCAATGGTCACAGGAATGAGACAAAATGTGTTCAAACTGATGAGTTCAGAGGACTGAACTGGGTTAATCTATTTCATAAAATGCACATATACTCACATTAAGACTTTTTTATTTATTTTTAAGTAAATAGAATAAGAGGAAATTCAGACATATCCTTTACCCTAACACAACTATTTACTTTCTGTCTGCTGGAGGTGATCAGCAGGCTATCCTACAGAGGGACAATCACTGGGGCGCCTGGGTGGCTCAGTTGATTAAGCATTTGGCTTAAACATCTTAATACCAAAAATATGCAACTAACTCCTAAATTAATACTGGGCTAATCTATTTAATAATAGAAGCAAGAATGCTAGTATGAGTAACAAGAAATATTTCTCCTTGCATAAGCTTATATCAGAACAGATAACCACTGATACTTAACGACAAGATAAAAATAACCCAACTATAAACCAAATATAGAATCAACTATTAACCCATCACAGGTATGCAACTAAGGAAAGATAAAGAGAAGTAAAAGAAACTCGACAAATATAAACCCTGCCTGTTTGCCAAAAATATCACCTCTAGCAATTCTAGTGTTAGAGGCACTGCCTGCCCGGTGACACTAGTTAAATGGCTTCAGTGTCCTGACTGTGCAAAGGTAGTTCACATCATGATTTCATGGTTTGTGAGATCGAGCCCTGTGTCTGGCTTGCTGCTGTCAGCACAGAGCCCGCTTCTGAGCCTCTCTGCCCTCTTCCCCTGCTTGCACTCACTCTCAAAAATAAATGTTAAAAAAAAATGAAAGCACAATCATAATTTGAGATTTCCAGTCAAGTGATCTATGACACAATGGACTTGATTTTTTTTTTTTTTAATGTTTTCTTCATTTCTGAGAAGACAGCATGAGCAGGGGAGGGGCAGAAAGAGAGGGAGATACAAAATCTGAAGCAGGCTCCAGGTTCTGAGCTGTCAGCACAGCCCAATGCGGGCCTCAAACTCCTAAGCCATGAGATCATGACCTGAGCTGAAGTTAGATGCTTAGCCGACTGGGCCACCCAGGCACCCATGACACCATGGATTTGAAACAGGTTTTGAGTCCTTAAGAATGCAGGGGCATGGGGCGCCTGGGTGGCTTAGTCGGTTGGATGTCCGACTTTCGCTTAGGTCATGATCTCGCGGTTTGTGGGTTCGAGCCCCGCGTCGGGCTCTGTGCTGACTGCCAGCTCAGAGCCTGTTTCAGTCTGTGACTCCCTCTCTCTCTGACCCTCCCCTGCTCACACTGTCTCTCTCTCTTCTAGAAATAAATAAAAGATTTAAAAAAATTAAAAAAAAAAAAGAATGCAGGGCTTGACCCAAAGTTACACTGAAATTTAGCGGCAACACCAGGGAAAGAAATGATACTCTACTTGTCAGAGCTTTGGTTTAGATCAACAAAAACTCTTGACCATTGTGATCTATTGAGGGTCAAAAATTGAATTAAAGTATAACAATCTCTACCTTCAGTGAATTTGAGTTAGGAAGACTGTCAGAAACTTTTTTATTTTTATTTTATTTTTGTTTTTTATTTTTAAATGTTTTTATTTATTTCTAGGAGAGTGAGAGAGAACAGCGTGACAGGGAGGGTCAGAGAGAGGGAGATACAGAATCTGAAACAGGCTCCAGGCTCTGAGCTGTCAGCACAGAGCCCGACGCAGGACTCGAACCCACGAACCGTGAGATCATGACCTGAGCCGAAGTTGGCCGCTTAACCGACTGAGCCACCCAAGTGCCCCCAGAAACAGTTTCAAATAACCCAGAGAGGATGCACAAAGGAAGGGTTCTTGGCCTAGGCTGCGGTACCTCAGCAGGGCTAGGGGAAGGTCGCAGCCATAGGGGTAATGATAATCCTCAAGGCTTTCCCATCCCTCCGGCCCCTAGGGCTCCTTTCTGTTCCTCAACTGCTGGTTTCCTTCCTGCCTCAGTGCTCTTTACCTCTTAAACTCCCTAATGCTCGGTCCCCCTTTTGCTCAGCTGTTACACCTCCTTCAGACATTAAAATATTTCCTCCATGGGCGCCCGACTTTCGCTTAGGTCATGATCTCACGGTCTGTGGGTTCGAGCCCCACAGAGCCCCACAGAGCGTCGGGCTCTGTGCTGACTACCAGCTCAGAGCCTGGAGCCTATTTCAGAGTCTGTCTCCCTCTCTCTCTGACCCTCCCCTGCTCACGCTGTCTCTCTCTCTCTCTCTCTCCTAGAAATAAATAAAACATTTAAAGAAAAAAAAAATATTTCCTCCAAAGATGCCTCTTCCCAACCCCCAATCTAAATCAGTTCCTCTTGCTATAAGCCCATATAGCGCCACACCATTATATATATAGTGTCTGGTAATTATTGACAATTATCCTTCAGGCTGGTTCCTGATGGCAGTAACCAAGTCTGTCGAGCTCGGCAGGTAGCAGGCACTCCGTACTAAATGAATAATTGAAGTTAAACCAGATGATAAACTGGGCTTTGAAGGATATGCTGGAACCTACAGGCAAAGGGGGTGGGGTGGGTGAATTCGGACATCTGTATGGGAGAAACTGAATGGGCAGTGTTTGGGGGAGTTCTCTGAGCAGTTCTAAAGCATAGTTGGGGGGGATTATGGTATGTCAAAACTGTAGAGACTAGATCATTTTTAGATTAGAATGTGTCATTGATTTTTTTTTTTATATTTTTTTATTTATTTCTAGGAGAGAGAGAGAGAGACAGCGTGAGCAGGGGAGGGTCAGAGAGAGAGGGAGTCACAGACTGAAACAGGCTCCAGGCTCTGAGCTGGCAGTCAGCACAGAGCCCGACGCGGGGCTCGAACCCGCGAACTGCGAGATCATGACCTAAGTGAAAGTCGGACGCTTAACCGACTAAGCCACCCAGGCACCCCAATGTGTCATTGATTCTATAGTCACTTTAGTTTTAATGTGTAATAGAAGTTAAAAATACTTTGGGTAAAAACAAACCAACGTTTAAAATTTGTTTATTAACTACCCTGGTCCACATAACATCTTGCACCTACAAATGTATCAAAAGCTACTCCTGAATTTTGGCAAAACACTTTAACTGCTCCTTCAGCCTCAGCAAGTGTGCCTCTGAGAGGTATGGCAAACAAGTTTAAGATTAATGCCCAGAGGAGTTCAAGGGCATACCCCCTCCGTGCCCCACTGCTGAATGGAGCAAGTTCAACCTCAGCCCAGTGAATTCTGCTGAACTCTTTTCCTCTGTCACCTGGTTCCGTAATCCCATGCTTGGTTTGTTTCCTCGCAGAGGCCATGAGAACAATACAATTAATGAGTTAGGAACACAAGAAATAAAGTAAATGGCCCTGGAGTTCAAATCCTTAATTACTGTCTATTTTGTACTTAAATAAGTCCTTTTCAATTTTTTTTTTTTTAATTGTTTAGGGGTGCCTGGGTGGCTCAGTCGGTTAAGCGGCTGACTTTGGCTCAGGTCATGATCCCACGGTTCATGGGTTTGAGCCCCACGTCAGGCTCTGTGCTGACAGCTAGCTCAGAGCCTGGAGCCTGCTTCAGATTCTATGTCTCCCTCTCTCTCTGACCCTCCCCTTCTCACGCTGGCTCTCTCTCTCAGAAATAAATAAAATGTTAAAAATATTTTTACAAAACTTTAAAAAAAATGATTAAATTTATTTATTCATTTTGCAAGAGAGAGACAGAGGGAGAGAGAGAATCCCAACGAGGCTCTGTGCTGTTGGCTTGGAGCCCCATGCAGGGCTCGATTCTGTGAACTCTGAAATCTTGACCTAGAGCCAAAATCAAGTATCAGACACTTACCCAAGTGAACCACCCAGGTGCCCCTAAGTCCTTTTCAGTTTTAAAAATTAGGATAATAGTACCAAATTCTCTGTTGGGGAAACCACTTATAAACTAAATTTTAACCTCTAACAACATATAGTTTTGTGGGGAGAATTAGAAAATTATCTCAGCCAACTGTATATGTCCACAAAAAGTCAAAATGATCTTAAAAAGTGTTTCTCTCCATCGTTAAATAAGCACTACCTAAAAAATAGATCAGTAAATAAACATTGCCTACATAGGTCTAGTTGAAATAATAGAACTCATTGTGGTCAGCCTGAGAAAGTGATGCCCTTTCCTGGATTTGAGAGCATTATTATTCTCTATTCAATATTTGATATTCATTTCTAGGCTCTAGAAAGGATGGATATCTTCCAGTTTCTCAAGTACTCTACACACCTGGTAATTTAATTTCCTTTAAACATTGCACTTATTACATGTGCTCTTGCTTTAAAAAAAAAAAAAGGTGTAATTAGAAATGTGTGGGCTCTTATAATCAGACCTGTATTTGAATTCTGCTCTGCTCTTAAATTCTGGTGAGTCATTTAACCTCTCTCTGCTTCTTTTTTTCTTATCTATTAAATAAGGATAATAATGCCTACCTCTTCATGTTGTAAGGATGAAATTTGACCTTGTAATGTTCCTTAACCCTTACGGAGAAGTCTTTATATAAATGGTAGGTCTTTTACAGTGGGTTCCTGCTTTTGCATAGGGAAACATTTAAGTCCTGGTATGGAAGGGCCTCAGAATGGTTCCCTCTTCCCTACCCCCAGGATATACCTCTATTCACTTCTCTCTGTGCTCTTCCTCAGACATTTAAAGGAACGTTCCTTGCACATATCCTAACCTCTTGACTCTCTAATTCCTTTGTTCAAAATACCTTTCCACAGGGGCACCTGGGTGGCTCAGTCGGTTAAGTGTCCGTTCAGGTCATGATCTCATGGTTCATGGGTTCGAGCCCCACATTGGGCTCTGTGCTGACAGCTCGGAGCTTGGACCCTGCTTGGGATTCTATGTCTCCGTCTCTGCCCCTCCCCCACTCATGTTGTCTCTCTCTCTCTCTCTCTCAAAAATAAAAACATTAAAAAAATTAAAATACGCTTCCACATTCACATTAGCCAGCCAACTGGGCACCTCTTTCTTCTAAGCTCCTGGCATCTCATGAATGCTTCCAGATGCACAACAATCTCTCCCACTTGAACTATTCATGCCTACTATATACATATCACAGAAAAGTGTCATGAAACAATGTTTACTATGTAAACACACTGCAGTACTTTCATTTTATTCTATTCTAAAACTTCTGCCTGAAATCTACTAAACCAAATGATCTTATGACCCCACTGATGGATCGTGAATCGCAATCCAGAAGTTTACAACAAGGAACTTGGTAAAATCCTTGAGCTCCTTTTGCCTCTCCCTCCCCGTCAGGGCAATCATTCAATTATTTATTACACTGAACTAAAAAAGGGTCACAAATTCAAGAGTCCGAGTGAGCAATATAATTGATTGAAAAAAGAGGGGTGTGAGAAGAATAGCCCAAACAGGATGATAAATGGTATATGACCCTTGGCCTCAGTGTCTGGGACATAATAGAGAGAGGTGGGGACTTTGGGGGGGACCAGAGAACATAGGCCCTGTCTAAGGGAGAGAGATCTATTCAACTCCAGACAATTTCCACCTGAAATGCCCAGATCCTTTGAATTTAGGACAAATGGCAAATTAAGAAATCTTTGTACTATCTCCCAATTTTTAAATGTCAACTCATTTTACAATTTTTTTTAATGTTGTATTTATTTCTGAGAGAGAGAGACAGCATGAGCAGGGGAAGGTCACAGAGAGAGGGAGACACAGAATCCGAAACAGGCTCCAGGCTCTGAGTTAGCTGTCAGCACAGAGCCCGACGCGGGGCTGGAACCCACGAACCGTGAGATCATGCACTGAGCCGAAGTTGGACCCTTAACTGACTGAGCCACCCAGGCACCCTTTAAATGTCAACTCATTTAAAAAATTTTAATGTGTCCGTGTACACCAAGACAATATATCCACCAGATTTGGTCCTTGGCCTGCCAATTAGCAGCTTCTAAATTAAGAAGATTAACTTCCGTATGTTAACTATACTGGAAATAAAAAAGAAAGAAAAAGTTCCCAGGGAATCAAACTGAACTGTACATTTCAGGAAAACTGTGTCACTCTATTCTGACCTGCAGTTTTTTAGTTGTACTTTGAAGTTGGGTATAAAGGTCAAAGATTATTTGCCTTGACTGAAATTTTCTTGCCTTAAGAAAAGGACTCCAGGGGGGCGCCTGGGTGGCTTAGTCGGTTAAGCGACCGACTTTCGCTTAGGTCATGATCTCGCGGTTTGTGGGTTCGAGCCCCGCGTCGGGCTCTGTGCTGACTGCCAGCTCGGAGCCTGGAGCCTGTTTCAGTCTGTGACTCCCTCTCTCTCTGACCCTCCCCTGCTCACGCTCTCTCTCTCTCCTAGAAATAAATAAAAATATTTAAAAAAAAAAAAAAAGAAAAGAAAAGGACTCCAATTCCCATTTTTCCCAGCTATTTGGTTGCTCATCAACTCCATCCCCAAGTGGCCTGTTACCACCAAGGCTAAAATGTTACTTTCTTTGAACACTGCAGTTTTAGCCTCTTAGCAAAAGACACGTTTGTTTACTCACATTATTGGTGGTGAATAAATAGCAAGTCATTTTGCCCTGCATCCAATCACTTCTCCAAAGTCAGTTTTGCTGTGGTTGTCTTTGTTTCTGCCTAGCTTTCTGTCTTTGTTTTCAGCCCCTAGCAGTGGGGCTGAAAAACCAAATTGAGAAACTATTTTCTTAGATAACATAAAAGTGACTACAAAATTTCTCACCCCAGCATGTGTGTTCGAGAGAGTGACTCACCCCTGAGAGTTAATTGGGGTTAATTATTACCGGCCTGACTTGTCAAGGCAAGAAAACATCTGGTATAACTTGCTTGCTCTCAGACAGGGGCGTTGCTTCTGCAGCTCACCATTTTGAAACCATGGTGCGGACCTTGCAACGTATGATTATTCAAAATGGGAGGGGGCTGTGGACTGCTTGAGTAGGAATTAAGCTCACAATTAAGCCCTGGCAAGATGAAATCACATGTTGAGAGGAGAAAACGTCCTTCTCTCCTCCAACTCACATGACAAATTGAGACATCGGCAGTAAAGAACGGTGATTACCTTTTGCCCCTCTATTTTATCTTCCTATTTATATGCCAACCCTTTTTACCAAGGGTTCTCAATTGTCAAGGAGGCTGGATTTCTCAGTTTTGTTTTAGTTAAATTGCTCGGGCCTGGTGTGTTTCCAGCACTGCAGGGGAGATTAGAATAAGAGCTGGAACATGCAGAAATGTAACGCCTTCTGTCCAGGGATTCAGTGTGTCCTTCCTTCCTCCGCCTGCTTTTAAATGTTAGGAGACGTCTACCTTTTATCTGCTTATATGGATCCCATCCCTCCTTTCTGAGATTGCCTAGGACAATTCATTTCAGGCCAACCTAACCTTTTTTTTTTTTTTTCCTCCTCATTCTGTATAGTAAAGTTTCTTGCTGGGGAATGCACATCTAACTGTGGATATGTAGGATGCAATTTGGCCTGAACGGTTACCTTTAATGTTTACTTTTGAGAGAGAGACACAGAGTGAGAGCAGGGGAGGGACAGAAGGAGACACAGAATCTGAAGCAGGCTCCAGGCTCTGACCTGTCAGCACAGAGGCCGATGCGGGGCTCGAACTCACAAACGTGAGATCATGACCTGAGCCAAAGTCGGAGGTTTAACCCACTGAGTCACCCAGGCACCCGTCCTTTAAATTAAGTATACCAACGATTTGAGCCAAGCTTTATACACTGTATCATATTTAATCCCCACACGATCCCCATTTTAAGAACAAAAAAGCAGGTTTGATGATGTAAAGATATTTGTTGCCATTAAATCAAGATTAACGTGGTTGGTGGACAGACAACTGGGATTCAAACCCACCTATTTCCATGGCTGCCTCTAATGAATGACTTCAAACACCAGCATCCTTTGCAAGGCCCCACTGCGCAAACGCACACTCTCCACGCGGCCAAGCGGCTCGGCTCTTGGCCCCCATTCTTAATCCTAGCTGTTGGAAAGGAAACCCAATCAGATACCGCCTCTCCCTGCTCCCCGACCAATCGGAAGGCTGTTGCTAACACACCCATTATATTTTTAGCTCTTCAGTGCTGTGGAGACCGGTGGGTCGGTCGCGTCTCTCTGCTCGCGTGGAACACGTTAGCGGAGAGCGAGGGAGGGGTGGAGAGAGACGGGGAGGGGAGGGAGGTGGAGAGGGAGGAAAAAGAAGGGGGAGGAGTGGAGTGGGGCCAAGCGGAGAGGGGCGTAGATGTGACGCTCTGCCACTCAATGACGCACGAGGCAAGTAGTCCCTGGAGGTGCCCCAGGGGCTGAAGCGCTCAGCGTGGGGGGATGGGCGCTTTCGGGCTCAGGCTTCCGCCTCCCGGTCCCCTTGGAGTTTGTCCTCCAGTCCGGCGTTTTTCTGCTGCAGTCACGGAAAGCGCTTTTAACCCCCAAGCTACCTTGGCCTCTGCCCTCGCCAAAAAAAAAAAAAAAGTGATCAAGGAACAAACAAAAGCAAACTGTTCGTAGCTGGAAACTTGTTGGATTTTGCCACCCCACGTGGGTTTGGCGACAGCCTTTGGGCCGGAACCGTCTCGAATGAGAATAAAGGTCGGGGGGGGGGGTAGAGAATTGGGGAATGGGCGACTGGGGAGAAGACAACGCGCAAGCTCCCAGGAGCCCCGGATCTCGCCACTGGCAGTCCCGTCAGCCTGTGACCTCACCTGGGCACAGGCCTCCCTACCCCCAGCTCCGCGCCCCGCAGTCACAAAGTAGTCGAGTGTGTGGGCCCGAGCGCGCCCACCCAGGGTCAGGGAGCCTAGCTAGGTCTTGCAGCCTGAGGGACCGTCGGGTGCGTGAGGCCGGCGCCCCTGACGTGGGCAGGTGCCAGACCCCGCCGGCGGGAGCTCTCACGAGGAGAAATGTGGCTCTCTCTAGTGTCCCGTACAGGGGTCGCCGGCCGGGAGAGAGCAAACGGGAGGATCCGCACCGAGGCCGAGCCCCGCCCGAGGCGGGCCGGGGACGAGCTCGCGCGCCTGCGCGAAGCGGGTGCTGGCCTTCAGCCGCGAGGCAGCTGGGGGCCAGAGGCAGCCAATGGGAGGTAACGTGGCGCTGGGCTCCCTCGCCTCCCACTCGGTGTGCCCCGTCCACGGCTTCCCCTTCTCCCTCCCTTCGACGTTAGCATCCCCCGATGAGCCACAAGGTGCTCGCTCGGAAGACTCGAGCCAACCCGAATTGATAGAAGAGCGAAACGTTTCCAAAGCTCGCGCCGTCCCCTTCAGCTCCCGTCAAGGGACAGTGACTGGGGCGGTGCGAGAGCCGTGGGGGAGTGGCCGGACGGTTAGATGCCCAGACCCGGAGGGACTCGCCGAGGTGCCGAGGGAACGGGTCGGGCGACAGTCAGCGCCTGGGCAGGTGTAGGGCCCAGGTCACGGAAGTTGGGGGGAGGGAGTTACCCCTCCCCGCGACATCCATTCATCCGACACGTCTGAAGTGAACAACTCGGTTCCAGTTGAGGCCGCTGCTCTCCCGGAGCTCGCTGTCTACCTCATCGGGAAACACAGCACCCGATGAGCATGCTTTCAAAGTGCTTTGGGGCATGAATAACTGGCACGGCGCTGTGATGGGGGGGGAGGCGGAGAGCGTTACAGGCCGGCCAAAGGCAGCCTTTGCTGGCGTTTGGGCTGGGATCTGAGTGAGAAGAGGCCGGCCGCGTGACGTCGGGCGAAAGGGGGCCGCGGGGCGCCCGGGGTGGCACGCGGAGCCTCGGAACTCGCGGCTCGAGGGGTTAAGCTGCCGGGCGGGCTGAGAAGTAGTCCCGGCTCGGCGCCCGGCCCCGCCCCTGCAGGGCGGAGGGACGCATCACGCAGGGGTGGGGAAGCCGGATCCATGCGCAGGGTTGCTAAGGGTGAAACTTTTCATTGACTTTGCTCACTTCGGACCGGGGCGCGGGAAGGTGCGGCTCGTTGCCGGAGAGAAGCGAGTGGCTCGGGCGACGCGGGGCCAGAAGGGCAGGACCGCCCGCTGGCCAGAGCCCGGACCGTCCTCCGCCACGAGCCGCCCTCCGGTCCGACATCCTCGCGCCGTCGCCGCCGGCCCGCCCGCCCGCCTTCCGTCCCCCCTTGGCCGAGCCTGACCTCCAAAAAGCTGAAAGAATTATTATTGAGAGTCATAACCCCAAACTCCCTTACTTACCCTCAGCCTTCATCGAAGAAAAGGACCCATCAGCCTCCGGCCCGGCGGCGCCCGGGAAGGAAGAAAGAACGAGCACCGCACCGCGCCCAGGAACACCCTGGAGGGAGAAGCCACCCTGCGCCCGGACAACCGCTCCGCTGCAGTGGAGACCCGAGTGAGTGCGTGGGGGGTTCGTGCGGGCGGGGGGACCCCTGAGACTCCTTCCTTCACCTCGGTCCCACTCCCGCTCTTCGCTTTGCTGGACGCCGCACGTTGCTGTCGCGCCCCGACCCTGACGACTGGCCAAAATTTTCCTTTCCCCGTCCACCTCCCCAGTAGAAACCCCCCCCTTTCCCCCATTGCTCCCCTCCTCTCCGGGTTCGGAGTGTGGCCCCCTCCTGGGTGGGGTGCATTTCCTCCCCCTCTCCGCCTCCCTCAGTTCTTCGTATCGTAGAGACTCGCTGGTTTTTTCCTTGATCTCCCCTTCCGAACCCCCCCCCCAACATAACTTCCACCACCATTAAATAAATCAGGAAAGAAGGGGACCCAGATCTTGTTTTTCTGCTGCTTTTCCCGTGTGTGGGGAGGGGGTGGTCATAATTAATAGGGTTTATTTCTGGGCCTATGGAGCTGAGAGGTGGAAGGTGGACATCCCCTTTTGGACCGGTCAGTGGTGACAGTCTCCTGGCCGCTGAACCAGAATTCACCATTTTGGCTTGCGCTCTTTAGTGTTTTAAGGGAAAACCGTGCAGGGGGTGGGGGGCGGCGGGCGGCGGGAGGGAGGAAGTACCTTTACACCAATACCAAGTGAGTGGATTTTGGTTGATTTGGTGAGATGCCTGGGAGGAAGAGCCCTACTTTTAAGCTCCTTCCTCTCGTGTCTGGAGGATGGACTATGCCCTTGACCAGAGAGACGGGGTGGAGGGGCAGCTGGCAAGGCTTTTCCCACCCCGCAGAGAAACCAAAACCCTACACAGCAAGCTTCAGGTTGTGCCAGCGGAGGGGGTCTTCAGGTTGTGCCTGCTCAGTATCTAACCTTTCTTTTTCTCCCTCCTGTCCACCTTACCCTGGGAGTTTGTCCCTCATCTTTGATTTTCCAGCAGAAAAGCACTGCTATTGCTTTCTTGGGCACCTGCCCCCATCCCCCCCTTAGGCAGTGGGAGAAAGAAGCTTGTGTGGGAGGGAGGATTAGGGAGGTTTAACACTGTTGGGGAGCTTTGCCGAGGATCTGGTAAGTCTGGTCATAGAGCAGGCCTTGCAATGGGAGACGACTCCCAAACAATTTCAAGTATTAGAATATGTTGTTCAGGTGTCAGATGTACAGTTTTGCCTTCCCTGCCCAGGAACCTTTTCCCATTTCCCTAGCTGGGTCTAGTTACTCTGAGTTGGATTAGAAGAGGGGTGAGGCTTGGGCCTTGCTGGCTTGGGGCCTTTTGATTATCGGCCCGGCTCCTCCCCGCAGCTTAACTGGGAATTTCTTTGGCTGAGAGTACGGGAGAACTGGGTTTAGTTCCTGCCTTTCCTGGCTCTAGGGGTGCTGGAGCTGAGCCCGCTGGGCATTAAGTGAAAAGGTTTTTTTTTCCTCTTTGAATTCACCGTCCCTACAGCAACTCCAGACGGAGCCCACCCAGCCCAAGGAATACAGATTAAGCGGCAGTGTTGGGGGAGGGGGATGACCTTTATCTGTCCCAGCCCACCGCCTTCACCCAGAAAAAAAGCCTCATCAGAAGATCTTTAATTCAACAGTCATGAGAGGCAGTGAAGAAAAAGAGGAAGGGGTGGGGGGAATTCAGCCTTACTTGAGGCCAAGACGCGAATACAGCGGGGTGGTACAGTACGACGAGCAGGCCTTATGGGTAGAATTTATATAAAATGTATTAGGCAGTGGGCGGGGTGGGGGGGCGTCTGCCACAGCGCGCATGTGCATCGGAAACTTTTCCTCGGTTCCCCGGACCTCGGCCAGCTCCCCTTACCGGGCATGCGTAATTAGCTGGCTGAACCTTCGCAAAGCATTCAGGGAAGTGTAGTGTACACAGAAAGTAGGTCACTTGCTCCAGCCTGAGTATGGGGTTTCTCAGGACTACAATTCCCAGAGTACAGAGCGCACCTTCGCTGCCAGCTTGCGTTGGAGTTGAGCGAAGTCTTCCTGGCTTCAAGTAATCGAGGGCCGCAGAAAGGGCCTTTTTAGTCAGAAGATTTGGGGTTGCACAGTCCGTGTTTGAGGGACATGGTGGAGACTCTGGGTGGGGTGTTGCGGTGTGTCGGCCCAAGTCCTGGAAGTCCATACCCGCTGGTCCATGTCATTGCCTCTGGGACTGGCGGGGTGGGGCCGGGCCGTCCCACTGAGCCAGCTCTCCCGGGGCATCTGGTTTGTGGCTCCTGCCAGCCTTGTCAAAACTGAGGGCCCCTCCTCCCCGACTCCTCTTTCTAGACCCTTTTGAATCCTCTAGTGCTTGGGTTGTAGGACTATTCGGATGTTAGGGCTTGAGGTGCCTGGATATTTTTATAGGTTCTCGTGGTTTAGGGACCTGATGAGTTCCATCACCATTATCCCTCCTTTTCTTCTTTAAAACATAGCTGCTTTTCTTAAAAATCTTCCATAGCATATTTGTCATAAGTTCTTTCTGGAATCTCCATTACCACATCATTGAATACAGCAGCTGCCTTCCTTATCCCATTTTTGTCCTTAAGCACTCTTTAAGACACAAGTCAGCACGAGGGATCTGAATCAGAGATTAATTTTGCTGTTGGAAATAAACAAGTGAAGGAGAATCAGATTCTAACTGAATTTGGACAATTTACTCTCACATTTTCAACTTTCTAATATATTGACAAAAGATAGATTTTGCTCTTGTTAAATACTTAGCATTGGTTTTTGTTTGGATTTTGTGTTTAGGGGTGGGTTTTTGTTTGCTTGGGTTTGTTTTTACTTTTACTTTTTGTCACCTTTCTGGCCTTTGGCACCTGAGTGAGGGTTGGAGAAGGTCTTTAAGTCCTTCCTTGCCTCATAACTCAAATCTACTTCTTCCTTGTACTGAAGAGTAGTTACTGCCAAACTTTCTAATCTTACTACATTTTATGAATATTTTCTATATAAGCTCTAGAATTTGTCCATACCCTTTAAAAAAAAAATGAACAAACTCATCTGATTGGTCACTCTTATCTTTAAAGACAAGACTGCATCAGTGCTTTAATCCGCTGTTCCATAAGCTTCTTGAAGTCAAAATTAGAGCCTGAGCTGATAGAGCAGAAAATCTCATTCTGGTTGTCCAGCATTTTTGAAAGGTTCCACCCCACAGCCATCTGGCCTGGCCTGTTCTCCAATTAAAGAGGCAAAGATGGCATTATGTACTTCCTTATTTGTGTGGCAGCATCACTGAGGTATAAATTGGTGTGCAGCTTTAGTTGCTTATGCTGCAGAAAATGGTTAGCTAGGCAGGGCTGATGACAGTGGTTCTATTGTATTTTGGGGTGGGAGGCTTATTTCCCAATGACTTTGGCCTGCATTTAAAATGTTCCCATTTTGGGGCGCCTGGGTGGCTCAGCTGGTTAAGCGTCCGACTTCGGCTCAGGTCATGATTTCTCAGTTTGTGAGTTTGAGCCCCACGTCGGGCTGACAGCTCAGCCTGAAGCTTGCCTCAGATTCTGTCTCCCTCTCTCTCTGCCCCTCCTCTGCTCATGCTGTCTCTCTCTCTCTCTCTCTCCCAAAAATAAATAAGCAATAAAAAAAAATTTTTTTTTAAGTTTATTTTTGAGAGAGAGAGAGACAGAACCACACTAGATATCCCAACACTAGCAAGGGAGGGTCAGAGAGAGAGGGAGACATACAATCTGAAGCAGGCTCCGGGCTCTGAGGTGTCAGCACAGAGCCCAACTTGGGGCTCGAAGCCACAAGCCATGGGATCATGACCGAGCCAAAGTTGGACGGTTAACCAACTGAGCCACCCAAACGCCCCCTAAAAAATTTTTAATGCTCCCAATTTGGGGCGCCTGGGTGGTTCAGTCAGTTAAGTGTCGACTCTTGATTTTGGCTCAGGTCATGATCTCATGGTTTGGGAGTTCAAGCCCCACATCAGGCTCTGCACTGTCAGCAAAGGGATTCTCTCTCTGCTCCTCCCCCCCCCAAGTAAATAAATAAACTTAGTAAGTAAATATGTTTTTAAAAGCAAAATAAAATGGCCCCATTGTGAGGCTGAACTCTTCAGGGGAGGCTAACTTGGAGGGCACGTATGCAGCAAAGTTTGAGGAGGCCTAGAGAGGTGTAGGAGCCCCTTGGTCTGAGTGGTGTACCAAGAAGCTGTGCGGTGCTTTGGGAGAAGAGTCACGTCATATTTAAGTCTGTTTTACTTTGAACACTTTGAAAACATTGTCTTTAACTCCAGGCCCATTCTTGGGAACCAGTGCCAACTTCCTTCACACCTTTTTAATCTCTGTGTAGGACACCTCTGGTGGGCCGCTGTGGCCCTTACTGACTGCTGTTCCTGGAGGCTAGTCTTGCATCTGGTGATGAACCCAATCCTTATCAACAGAAAACCCTCTATCTTTACCATTTTTTTTCCTCTTTAAGCCGAGGACTGTGGAGTTGGTCAGTGCTCATGGCACCTCTGTTGACTCCGCCTTGTGACTCTCTGGTCAGACCTGAAATGAGGGTGGGACTAGACCCCTAGCCAGTGTTATATGATGCTCCAGATTGATCCAGTGCTGCTTCTCTGACACTCACCCCAGAGAGCTTTTGCCTGAGGATCCAGTCCTAAAACACTCCTAGGAGCCAAGACCCCAGCCCTGAGAATGACAAGGAAGTGAGCTGGGGCAGGTGTTCAAAAAACTTAAGATTCTCAAGCGAAGAATTAGCACCTGAATATTCTATGCTGGACCCGGAGGGGTTTATATTTCTTTCTTTACTTTAAAGAGTTTTTTTAAGAGAGACTCTTTTTTAATTTTTTTAAATGTTTATTTATTTTTGAGAGAACATGAGCAGGAGAGGGGGAAAGAGTGAAGGTACAGAGGATCTGAAGCAGACTCATACTGACAGCAGTGAGCCCCACATGAGGCTCAAACCTGCAGATCATGACCCGACCCAGAGTTGGACACTCTACCGAGCCACCCAGGCGCCCCTATTTACTATTTTAAGTAGGCTCCAAGCCACACATGGAGCCCAGTGCAGGGCTCGAACTCATGACCTGAGCTGAGATCAATAGTGAGACACTTAACCAACTGAGCCACCCAGGCACCACCAGAAGAGATTTTAATCAAAATCTAGCTCCAGATCTATCACAAGACAAAAGATGCCCTTAATGGATCATGGATTAGTCTTGTCTCTGTGCTGAGCTCAGCAGCATTGTCCCCCAGAGGCGTGGCCAGGAACATGTTCTGGCCCTGCTGAACCTCGAAGATGGTCCTTTTCAGCCTTCTCATGGCGTGAGCCTGGAGCCGCCCTTGTGGAGAAAGCGAAACTAGGATCACTGGCTCTCAGGACTTTACAGATCATCTTCCTGAGACACAGGCTGGCCCAGACCTCAGAAATAAACCTTTTTGACCTCTGCGGGGAGCTGGCTGTGAGAGAGTCCCAGAATAACAATTTGAGTGTTTATCTTGGGCTATCTCCTCTCCAGGGATCTCTAAACACTCGATAAATCCAATCCGATGCCAAGGACAGGTGGTCCTACAGTCCCCAGGAGACTGAGTGATGATGGGTCACCAGCTGGGAACCGCAGGGTGATGGAAAATTTATTCTCTTTGCTGCCCTCCTCACCTGCACTGTAGCCAGAAGCTAGAGATTCCCTCGGGCCACACCAGTGCAGTTCTTAAGGATTTTTTGGCCTACGGGGCTTTGCCTCCCTCTCATTTCCTCTGCTTCCCTGGGACAGCCCCCTGGTCAACGTTCCCTTGTTGGCCCGCACCTCTGGTTACGGCAGGTCTGGACTTCTTCCTGGGGATCATGTTCTTGTCTCCATTCTTGGAAGCGGCCTAGATGGAAATGCACCCTTTGGTTACACTGTGGTGTTCTTACATCAGTTCTGCAAACCCACAGAGCGAGCCAGAGAGCATACACACTCAGGGAGCCCCAGATGACAAATTGGATGTGACTGGAGTCCAAGCCCCCACTGAAAAGTTGGCAGTGCTGCTTCCTGTTCAGTGATCTGTATCCCTTTCCATTTAAGGAGAAAAACTAAGGATTTTACACTTATATCTTGGCCTGTGACAGTTTGGGAGCACGACTTCACCAAGATGTTACAGAGATAAGTTAGCAAGGGCCTCCTCTTCTCCAGTTGAATTAGGGGCTCCGTTTTTTTGTTGTTATTTTTTAATAGCAGTTGTAGAGTGACTTGGCTTCTCCAAATAGTGGAAGCCACAGCACTCCTTTAGAATTACTTGAATTGCTTTAGAATTTCTTTAGAATTGTTTGAAAAACAGTAGCTCATTTTATCAGGTCCTTACTAAATACCAGGTTCAGCGTCCAACAGTTTACATCTTTGAGCTAACTTAATCTCCATGATAACCTAATGTTACTGATGAAACTAAGGCTCAGAAAAAAGTAACTCGCTCTCAGTCACACTGTTAAATTGGTCTCTGGTGGAACAGAAACGGGACCCTGAGTATGTGTGACCCAAAGCTGGTGCTTGTCTGTCCTTTGCCATTGAACTTCCTACCCCTTGGGCTTTCTGCATAATCTACTCATGATACCCTTTGTTCTCATTTCTCAGAACTCTCAGGAGCCCAAGGCTGCCCATCTCACGTCACCTGCCACTGCCCTTGGCTTGTACTCTTGCCGTGAGCTGATTCACCACCTAGGAGAAGACCATGCAGCTGGAGATCAAAGTGGCCCTGAACTTTATCATCTCCTACTTGTACAACAAGCTGCCCCGGCGCCGGGCAGACCTGTTTGGGGAGGAGCTCGAGCGACTCTTGAAGAAGAAGTACGAAGGCCACTGGTACCCTGACAAGCCGCTGAAGGGCTCTGGCTTCCGCTGTGTTCACATTGGGGAGATCGTGGACCCCGTGGTGGAGCTGGCCGCCAAGCGGAGCGGCCTGGCGGTGGAGGATGTGCGGGCCAACGTGCCCGAAGAGCTGAGCGTCTGGATTGACCCCTTCGAGGTGTCCTACCAGATCGGCGAGAAGGGGGCAGTGAAAGTGCTGTACCTGGATGACAGCGAGGGCTGTGTTGCACCAGAGCTGGACAAGGAGTTCAAGAGCAGTTTCAACCCTGACGCCCAGGTCTTCGTGCCCATCGGCAGCCAGGACAGCTCCCTGTCCAACTCCCCATCACCATCCTTCGGCCAGTCACCCAGCCCCACCTTCACCCCCCGCTCCGCCCAGCCCATCACCTTCACCACCGCCTCCTTCGCCGCCACCAAGTTTGGCTCCACCAAGATGAAGAAGGGGGGCGCGGCAGCAAGTGGCGGGGGTGTGGCGGGCAGCGGGGCAAGCGGCCCGCAGCCTCCCCAGCAGCAGCCCCGCATGGCCCGCTCTCCCACCAACAGCCTGCTGAAGCACAAGAGCCTCTCTTTGTCTCTGCACTCGCTGAACTTCATTGCGGCCAACCCGGCCCCTCAGTCCCAGCTCTCCCCCAATGCCAAGGAGTTCGTGTACAACGGCGGGGGCTCTCCCAGCCTCTTCTTTGATGGGGCCGATGGAGGGGGCAGCGGGGCTGGCACCTGCAACAGCAGTGGCTTCGACGTGGCCCAGGTATTTGGAGGCGGGGCCAACAGCCTCTTCCTGGAGAAGACGCCCTTCGTGGAAGGCCTCAGCTACAACCTGAGCACCATGCAGTACCCCAGCCAGCCCTTCCAGCCCGTCGTGCTGGCCAACTGACCGCCCGCCTGCTGCGGGGCCAGGAGCGCCCAAGACCACAGAAAAGAGAAAGGAAAAGAAAGGCCAAAAAAAAGAGGAAAAGAAAAATACACAAAAAGATTTCTCGTCTTCTCACTCTGGCTTCTCGTAAAAAGATCCAGTCCAGGCATGGAGTGGGAGGGGGCTCCTAAAGCACCGAGTCTGTTTAACTCAACCCCCTGCTGCTTTCCTGTCTGCCTCTGATTTATTTGATTGGTTTGGGTTTTATGTTTTTTTCTTTTTTCTTTTTCTTTCCTTTTCCTTTTTTTTTTTTTTTTACATGTAGTTTTCTATATAACATCTCTAATTAGTGGCTTCCTGTGCTAAGAACGGTCCAGATGTGAATTGCTGCTCCCTGCTCCCTCCCTCTCTCCCTCCCTCCCACTGTTGAGGATCCGTGTGTCCTCGCTCACAGGGAAGGAAGAGCCGCAGCTGGGGCCTGACCCTGCCCAGAGCTGGGAGAGGCTGCCTTGTGTCACTGCCTCTGTCACCCAGCTGTCCTTTTACTCAAAGCCATCCAACCTCAGAGGGCCTTCTTGGGCCCTACCACCCAAATAGGTCTGACCCCACCCCCCAGCCCCCACCCCCAGGCCTGAGACACAGGGAGCTGCTGACTGGCCAGTTGACACCCTCCCACTAGAGCTGATGTCCGTGACTCCAGGGAGGTTAGCACTCTGGTGGAATTGCTGTCATCTCTGCCCTGTGGCCCCATGCCACCATCTCCACCTGGCCTAGCCGGTGACACATGCGGCTTTTCATATAGCCCCTTCTTCCTGGGGCCTGAGGTTGTGGGGCAGGAGGTGGGGCAGGTGCGGGTATGTGTGTGCATGCGTGTGCGTGGTTTGCTGTCCTGTTTTAAAGGATTCCAAGCCATGTGAAACTCCCCCGCCCCCGTCACCCCCCGACTCTGAACATGGTTCCAGGTTGCAGCAAGTGCTTATTTATGTACGAGGCTGGGGAACGGGCCGGGCAGGTGGTCAGTTCTTTTGTAGGATGGGTCACGTGGTGGGATGAGACTGCGGCTGAGCCTGAGATGCTCCCAGGGGAAAATACTGCAGAAGGAACTGGGTTCTGCACTTTTGTTTTTGACCAAAAAAAAAGAGAGAGAGGAAAAAAAAAGAGTTAGCTGTGAGGGGCTGAGGGAATACCAGCCCCTGATGCCTAAGAGAAGTCCCTGGACTCAGATCCTCCTATTTGGTGACCTTAACCCAGGGTGGGAGCTGCTCACCTGGGCACCCTGGAGGGGGATGGGAGTTTGGGTCAGTGCCTGGAGTGGGCAGTCCTGAGCCTTGAATCGAGACTTCTTAGTCTTTTGGTTGTAGATGTTATTTCAGTATGTTTCTGCCCCTGCCTGCCTGCATGAGAACTTCTTGGTACCTCTTCCCATCCCCTCCGACTGCCTGACCCAGTCCCACTTGGGCTTGATGCTGAGGAGTGGTCTCCCCGGCAGGTGGTGCCTGTGGCTTAGAGGAGAGCGCTGGCTCCCGCCCCTGCCGGAAGGGTTGTTTCTCCCGCCTGACCCCAGCGAGCCAGCTTTCACGCGGTGATGCTTCGGCTGACGGGCCACACGGCAGCAGGGCCCCCATCACCAAAAAGTACCAAAGCCCTTGGCACCCCACCCCACCCCCACCTCCTCAATGAACCCCAAGTGGGTAACCGCTGCGGCAGTGAGTCCGGCCCAGACAGACACTGCCAGCCTCCCCTCCCTGCAGTGGGCACCAGCTCTACCTCCCCCAGCAGGGCAATGCCCTGGCTCCTCAGCCCGGTAGCCTCTGTCCCCTCTTCTCAGGGGCCAGCCCCGTCCGGGCTACCCTCTCCCTAGCCCTCAGCTCCCGCACAGGTGACAGGCCCAGGCAGATCCCTGCTCTCTGGGAAAGGTTGGATGCTGCCTTATTTATGCCCTCTTCCAAGCCCCCCCCCTTGCCCCACTCATGGGCACAGGTACCCACCCCACCCCACCCCGAGTCGGCTTGTGTCTCACCGCATCTAGGGAGAGGGGGAGACCAACCCCTTAGTGTCTTTTGAAATACGAAGAAAAATGTTTGTTCAGGAGCATGGCTCCAGTGCTGGACTCTTGGGCCCGGTTCAGTCTGTCTCGTCTCAGATCTAGGCATTTTTGCTTCAATTTTATTTTTTTTAAGGAAACAAAAACAAAACTCTGCACTAATTTACCTGGTTTCGTAGGAAAACTTTTTTTTTATTTTTTACATTTTTTGGTGTCCGTTTGTATTGAATAATTTGCTACATTTGTAAAATGTAAGAGGTATATATAATATATGTATATTTCTAACGTAAAAGACGTAATTTTTTCTTTTCAAGATTTTTTCTTAAGAGGAGAGAAACAGATATTTTTTCAGGAAAAACAAACTTTAAAATAAAAAAAGAGGAGAATGAAACCTATTTCTCCCCTTTCCCCATCCTCTCTCTGTCTGCCCCTCTTTCCCAGGAATAAATCAAAAGGTGGATTGTCTTGTAAAGAATGTAAACTCTTAGTCCAGAATGATGTATTTTTCTCAATGCAGTGAGCTATAGATTCTCTAGTCTGACCCCTAGGGATGGGAAGGAGGGCATTGAGGCAGTGTGGAGCGGAGCTTGGGGGAGCAGGGTAATGAACTTGTTTTCTTTAGTGAAGGAGGAATACAATCAAGCGTTTTGTATTCAGAATGTTGTGCAATATTTTGGAATGGGACATTGGTGTGTTTAGAGATTTAGTTTAAAAACAAAACAAAAAGATTGATCAAATCTGTACAGTTTATATTGTTCCAGATTTTTTTAAGTTTGTATTAAAAGCATGATATATAATAGCCTCCTGCTTGCTCCTGGCTTACTTTATTTGGGGGCCCTTTTTAGGATGGAGAACGTGGGAGCAACCCAGCCTCTGGTGGCTTCAAGAGACCGTTGGTCCTCCTCACCTGACCCCTTGGGGGGCCCACGTGCCACAGGCCCCTTTTGACCACCTGTCCCATCAAACCAAGACATGGAGTCCCCACTTCTGGGGGTTCTTTTCCACACTGGAAACTGGCTCCCTGAGACCGGGAACTGCCCAGGCTCCCTCTGCTGATGGGTTGTGGAGCCAGTATTGGCAACAGAGCCTTAGGAACAGAACTCCGTGGGTTTTTAGGAATTGGCCTGTTCCTTGGAGGCCGAGGGAGGGACTGGCCTCCAGCCTGCTCTCGATCTAGTATTTGCCGACCTCAGACGGCTAGACCCTTACAGGCAGGTAAGGATGAGAAGAGCCACTAAGTGAGGTTCTGTCCAAATACCTGGTTCTTGGATTCTTGGCTGGGCAGTTCCAGAGCCTGGGGCCAGGGAAGAGCTCAGCCACTGCCCACCCACCCCCAGTACCCCCCTCCCCCTGCCCCACCAGGCCGGCCTATATAACGCAACTTCCTTTGTGTGCCTTCTCCCTGGCAGTGGCCCCCCAGGTTGAAGGGGGCAGCCAGGTATTCAATGAATCTTCAACCCTCATAGCAGCCTGGGGACAGAGGTGTTATCTCCACAGTACAACTGAGAACAGGGCTCCCAGTTGGATTATCTGCTTAATTCACAAGACGGGAGGCTGGGACATTGTGTGTGACATTTTCATGTAGAGTTGTGGGAACTGCTACAGAAGTGTGACACTGATAGAGGGGACACTGATAGAGGGCTGACCCTGCCACCTCCAGGCTGGGACAGGGGGCAGGCACAGTTCTGGGACATCACTGGGATGGGGTCTCTGGTGTCCTGCTTCCCAAATAGGCCAGCATGGATCCCTCCCCACCCAGTGTGTGAATTAGGCCTAGAAGCTCTTGGGCCACACCCTGAACCTCTGCACAGGGTCTAAGGAGCTCTTGATGTGTGGCCCCTCCGTGGGCCACTGTCTTCCACGGAGCCTATCAGGCAGAGGGAGGCCCCTGTTCAGGATGCCCAAGCCTTCACCTGCCAGAGGTCCACTCCCAGGGGTCCCAGGGGTCCTGCCTTCCTCTGTCCTGCCGGGGAGAAGCCCAGCCTGTCCCTCTGACCCTGGGTACAGGCTACCCACCTACCTGTGGGCCCCAGGGCCCCTTGTACACTCCACTCTATTTATGCTAATATAGGTCCTGCCATAGCAGGTACCCAGAGTCCCCCATTCCCATTCCCTGCGTGTGTACCAGAGCCGATAGGCTGAAGGGAGCCCTAGCTCAGTGCCGAGACCGCCTTCCGGGACACCCTTCCGGCCGAGAGAATGGCAATTCCAGATTCACACAAACCCCCAAGTTCTCCACAGCACAGGCAAAGAAGTTACTTCTTTATACATTCATGCCTTCATTTAGTCACTAAACGCTCACTGGCTCTTGAGCGGTGGAGCAGGGTATAAGGGGCTGCCTGGGGTTATAAGGGCCTGGGCTCTACCACCGAGGAAGAAAAAGCTTTCATTCTGGTAGCCTC
Source organism: Proteles cristata cristata (assembly GCA_017311185.1). Classification (NCBI taxonomy): domain Eukaryota; kingdom Metazoa; phylum Chordata; class Mammalia; order Carnivora; family Hyaenidae; genus Proteles; species Proteles cristata. The sequence goes on along the minus strand of JAESUZ010000358.1, from coordinate 852,438 downwards.
AGCTCCTGGGAAAGAAGGCTCACTTATTCACTTGACAAACCCTCCACGAACACCCACTGTCCATCCCGGGAACACGGGTCAGACGGCAGGGACAGGACAGGCGTGCCCAGGGGCGCTGAGGGATCAGGAGGCGAAGAAAGCACAAGGGAGCCAGGAAGAAGAAAAGCAAGGCCTGGCGCCTCCCCAGGGACCCATCAGGGCAGAGTCACCTCTACCCCGTAGAGGACGCAGGCCCCGGTCCCACCGTGCTGCTCCCTCCCGCAGAACCACCTCACCTCCTCTGGCTCCTCAGTTCCCTCGCTTCTGAAATGAGGATAATACTCACGCTAGCCGTGAAAGTTAGGTGAAATAATGAACGGAAAATGCTAAGCACAGTTGCTGGCCCGGAGCAAACGACAGAGTAAGAGGCAAGTGTCACCTTCTCCATCAGGGCCATTATTGCCCACCCTTGAACACCGCCAGCCAGCCCAGTCCAGGAGGCTTCCTCGCATCAGCAAAGAGGCCGAAACACCACCTCGCCAGCAGCAGGACCCGGCAGCTGGGGCACAAGAGGAAACTCCATCCCTGGAGCAGAGGCTAGGCCAGCCGCTGCTCTGCCCTCTGCCAAGGTGGGAGGCTGCCTGTCCCCCCAGGGTCCCCCTCCCCCGTACTACAGAGTACGCTGACTGCCCCTCGTCCTCTCTGGGGGCCCAGCCTTCAGCCTTGGGCTGTGAGGGGCCCTTGACCTGCGTCCCGAAACCTTCTGGGAGTTTCTCTCTGGAGGACAGATGGGCGGGCAGGTGTGAGTCATGGCGGCAGGAGAACTCTGCTCCATTGGTCACTGCCTGCCTGAGTCAGTGCCCGCCCGTAGGCCAAGGGGATGCCGCTGTCTTGTCCTCGCGACTGCCACCTCCCCGAGCGAGTCAGGGGCAGAGGGGCACACTCCTCCCTCCCTCCTCCTCCCCCTGGGCCTGGCCAGTTTGGCCAAGTCCTGCCTGGGCAGGGCGCAAGGACAGGCTGGAACCGGCCAGGAAGTCTCCAAGCCCCTGGGCAATAGCAGCAACGTACCAATCCGCTGGTTTTTAATTTGGGGAATTTCACAGCCAGCAAGAGAAGTGGGCTTTTGGACCTCACAGCTGCTAACTTTCTGTTTAACCTTGAACACTTCTCTTCCCTCTTGACAGCTGTCCCACTTGTACAACAAGGGATCGCAAGGCTAGGTCCCTGGGCCAACACCTCTTCTTCCTGCCTCCGTGGCTCCCAACACTTGAGGAGGGCGCTGTGCCATAGCACCTTTCCCAGGAAGGGAGGGAACACTAAGGGGCTGAGTCCTGGGCAGGACCACACGGCTGCTGGCTGAGCCACACACCACCCCCAGGCAGGAGGCCGGGATGAGAGCACTGCTGGGCGGGGCTGAGTAAACAGAAGGGCTGCAGAGCAGCGGCCCGGCCCAGCCACCCAAACAGCTGGGTCCTCTGGCGAGCTCGGCCCTGATGTGCCCTACTCAACATTCAATGTTCACCACACACCATGGGGCCTACGTAAGTCCGGGACACTGTTCAGTCATGAGGAAAATAAGGGCAAACAGAAAAAATCCCTGTTCTTCTAACGATGATGTTCTATTAAGCACAAATGGGAAAATGTCAGACAACGAGGATGTGCCGTTAAGACAATCGCAACCAGTGGTGGTAGCTGAGGGCCAAGTGGCTCCTTTAGCTTGGTCAGGGGAAGAGGGGGCCCTCCCAAGGGGGGGCTCTCAGCTTACAATGTGAACTATAAGAGAAGGAGCAGAGGGAGCAGCAGAGGGCTCAGACACTTCCAAGGTCAAGGCGGGAACAAGCGTGGTAGGTATGCTTGGAGAATGAAAGGGCCAGCAGTCAACAAGAGCAGTAGCACATGAGCAGGCCGATGAAGTCCTCAGGGCCACATCATGGTCCCTGTGGTCCAGATGGGGAGTTAGGATTTTATCCTAAATGTCAGATTTAAGTCGCTCACCCCCAGGTTGCCTCATCTGTAGCTAGGGAGAGAGAGAGAGAGAGAAAGACTCTGCTCTCTCACACAATCAGTGAAACTTCCCGGAGCCTGTCCTTTGCACCAGGCCCTGAGCTGGACACAAAGGCCTGGCACGTGGGCCTACTAGAGGAAGTGTGGATACAACTGGTGGTGGAAGACAGACCCAGGTCATTATGACTTTATCACCTTGACCGGGTCTACGACAGAAGGAAGCGGAGGGAGCCCCAAGTGCCCAGAGGAGGCTACCACCCAGACCGGGAAGGCTCTTCAGAGGGGTGACGGAAGCTAGTGGGTGAGGGGTTATGGCACAGAGCACAGGCCAAGTGCTCCAGGGATCCGGTAAGATGACACCCAGACTAAGTACGGGGGGAGGGGTGGAGGGGTTCCAGGCAGTCAGCAGGGAGGCAAGGAGAGAGGAACAAGACTCAGGAGGAGATGGGTGACAGGTGAAGCTATGGGCACAGCAAATGAAGATGACACATTCAAGAAGCCACAGAGAGGGGCGCCGGGGTGGCTCAATCGGTTCAGTGTCCAACTTCAGCTCAGGTCATGATCTCATGGTTTGTGGATTCAACCCCGCATAAGGCTCTGTGCTGAAAGCTCAGAGCCTGGAGCCTGCTTCAGATTCTGTGTCTCCCTCTCTCTGCCCCTCTCCTGCTCTCTCTTTGAATAAAAAAGCCAGCGATATCCCGAAGGCAGAAATATAAAAGTAAAACTAAAGACCTCTAAAAGAAAACAGAAAATTTTTGTGATCTTGAGTTAGACAAAGAATTCTTAGATATGACTCCCAAAAAGTGATCCATAAAAGAAAAAACTGATAAGTTGAACTTTACTACTACTACTAACAATAAAATAAAATAAAAAGACAAGTGTCAGACTGGGAGAAAATATTTGCAAATTATATGTATCTGATAAAAGTGTTTTATACGGAATCCATAAAGAACTTTCAAAACTCAATTATATAATTTTGCAATATATACAAATATTTGATTATGTCATACACCTGAAACTAACATAATGTTATAAGTCAATTACATCTCAAAAACAAACAAACAAACAAAAAAACAACCAACCCCTCAATTATAAGAAAACTACAAAGGCTTCCTAGCTGGCTCAGTCAGAACAGCATCCAACCCTTGATCTCAGGGCCATGAGTTTGAGACCACATTTTAAAACAAAATTTTTTTTAACATTTATTTATTTTTGAGACACAGAGAGAGCACAAGACGGGGAGGGGCACAGAGAGAGGGAGACACAGAATCTGAAACAGGCTCCAGGCTCTGAGCTGACAGCACAGAGCCCTATGCAGGGCTTGAACCCACGGACCACGAGATCATGACATGAGCCAAAGTTGGACGCTTAACCGACTGAGCCATCCAGGCGCCCCCAGTTTGAGATCACACTGGGTATAGAGACCACGTTATTTTTTTTCAAATGTTTATTTTTGGGTGGGGGGAGAAGGAGAGTGGAGGAGGAGCAGAGAGCAAGGGAGACAGAAGATCCGAAGTAGCCTCTGCACTGACAACAGAGAGCTCAATGTGGGGCATGAACCCACAAATCATGAGATCATGACGTAAGCCAAAGTCTGACAATTAACAGACTGAGCCACCCAAGCACCTGAAGTGTAGATATTACTTTTAAAAAAATTAAATTAAAAATTTTTAATTCGTGGGGCGCCTGGGTGGCTTAGTCGGTTAAGCGACCGACTTTCGCTTAGGTCATGATCTCGCGGTTCGCGGGTTCGAGCCCCGCGTCGGGCTCTGTGCTGACTGCCAGCTCAGAGCCTGGAGCCTGTTTCAGTCTGTGACTCCCTCTCTCTCTGACCCTCCCCTGCTCATGCTGTCTCTCTCTCTTTCTCCTAGAAATAAATTAAAATATTTAAAAAAAATTTTTTTTAATTCAAAAATAAAAAACCAAAACAACCTGGTACCAAAATTGGGCAAAAGATCTGAACAGACACTTCACAAAGAAGATGTATGAATGGTGAATAAGCACATGAGATGTTGTTCAACATCATTAGTCATTACACAAATGCACACTAAAGCCACAATAAACACATCTGGTAAAGCAGCTAAACTTTAAAAGACTGACAAATAGCAAGGGTTAGTGAAGATGGGGAGGAATCAGTAACTTACACTACTGCTGGGAATGTAAAATGGTACAACCCCTTTAAAGAATAATTTGGAAGCTTCTTTAGAAGTTAAACACACCTCCTACAGTGGGATCCAGCCATTCGGTTCCTAAGTATTTACCCATAAGAAAAGGGAATGCATATCCAGACAAACACTTGTACACAAATGTTCACAGCAGCTTTCTGTGTTAGCCGCAGACTGGACAAAACCCAGATGTCCTTCTTCAAGGGGTAAATGTTGAACAAACTCCAGCACATCACACTATGTACACCACAACAATAAAAAGAAATGAACATTTTTTTAAAAAGTTTTTTAATTTATTTTTGAGAGAGAAATTGCGTCAGTGGGGAAGGGGCAGACAGAGAGGTAGAGAGAGAATCCCAAGCAGGCTCTGTGCACCAGCACAGACACCAATGCAGGGCACAAACTCACACCACCACGAGATCATGACCTGAGCCAAAACCAAGAGTAGGACACTTAATCAACTGAGCCACCCAGGCGGCCCAAGAAATGAACTTCTGATCCATGCAACAACATGAATGAATCTCAAACTATTACAATGGGTGAAAGTCAGATCAAAAAAAGAAACCCACATACTGTTTGAATCCATTTGTAGAAAATTCTAGAAAATGCAAACTAATCATGCAGCCACCGAAAGCAGACTAGTGGATGCTGGGACAGGAGAGGAGAGGAAAAGAGACAGGAAAAAGGGATTAAAATCAGGAACAAGGACACTCTTGGGGGTGATGGAGAGGATATATTCATTATCTTGCTTCCGGTGACTAAAACGCAGAGCCAATATTCACTTGTTTGTTCCACAAATACATATTGACCTACTATGTGCAAAACCCTGTGTTCTCGCCACCGGAGATGCAGCAGGGACAACACAGTCCCTGGCCTCACCGGGCTCACGGTCTGGTGGGCAAGACCAACTTTAAACCTGATAAACAAATAGAAGCCATAGAGAGAAATACCCTCAGGGCAACAGACAGGTTGACAAGGCAGGAACACTATGTGGGGGGAAGTGAGTAAAGGGGGCCTCTGAGTGGGCGGCAGTCAGGCTGACTGGAGACGTCCCTCTTGTCATCGTGTGCCCCCTGCCCCTCGGAGGCTGCCCCTCCCAGGGGCTGCTGCCCCTGACTGCTCTGCCCGGCGCAGCCTCAGCTGGGTTGCCTGGCTTTGCCAGATTCCAGGCCTCTCTCTGCAGCTCGGCTCTCTTAGCCATAAAGCGTGGAATCAGGGTTGAGCTCCCACATAGTCGGTGCCCTGCCAAGGGGGCCTCTTGCCTTGGCTCGGCTGGATTTGGGGACAGGCAGAACAGAAATGTCAATGGCAGGAAAACAGGGTTCTCAGGAGCCCAGCTGGCCTCTCCTGATAGACACCCTAGAGGCCCCACCCCTCTGGGTTTAGGGTGGCCTTCAGGAGAGGGGGCAGGGATTGCAATGGGGGCACCTTTCTTAAGCAGGGCTTGCGGGGTGCCTCCGGGAGGACAGCTCTGGCCTCCTGCTTCTCCCAGGGCGGGGGACAGGCCAGGTTGGCCCAAGGCCCAGAGGAGCAGGGCGGGAGGTCATCAGCTACCGGTAGGGGGGCCTGCTTGGCCCTCTCTCTGGACACAATGTCCTGGACTGCTCCACAACTTGGCTGGCCGACAGGGAACAGTAGCTGGCAGAGGGTACGGGCAGCTGGCCGACTGGGGGTGGGGAACAGCCTGGCCTGAGCAAAGGGCTTCTTCGTACAACCTGACCCACCACGTTGGGCCAGGAGAGGACCAGCCTGTCTGTGAGAGAGACACGGGGGCCTGGTGCCCTGCTGAGGACCTCAGCCATTCTTCCCTACCGCGTGCCTCAGTTTCCCCATACCACTCCTAACTGCCATCGCTTGAGCTAAGTCCTACCTAAGTACAGAACCCTGCAAATGCTGGCCCTGCCCCTTCCTGCCGTGACCTTAGGCAGTTACCACCTCTCTGAGACTCAGATTTTCACCTGAAAAACGGCACTTATTTCTCTGGGCTGGAATGCAAGGAGAGCATTTAGGATGGTTACGCTCACGCCTCACGGAGGAAGCACGCTTGATGGAACAGTTGAGCTATAATTACATTAATAAGCTACCATAACAACCTTTATGCAGTGAAGGCTCCCAGTGTATCAGGAACTTTACCTACATATCTGTGAACCCCTGCAGCAGTGCTAAAGGCAGGCTGTATCACCTTCATTTTATTTCAGTTTTTACTTTTTTATTGTTTCTCTATTTTCTTTATTTTTTAAATATTTTATTTATTTTTGAGACAGAGACAGAGCATGAGAGGGGGAGGGGCAGAGAGACAGGGAGACACAGAATCTGAAGCAGGCTCCAGGCTCTGAGCTGTCAGCACAGAGCCCGACATGGGGCTCAAGCCCACGAATGTAAGATCACGACCTCAGCCGAAGTCGAAGTCTTAACAGACTGAGCCATTCTGGCACCCCTGTTTCTCTATTTTTGAGAGAGACAGAATGAGAGCCGGGAAGGGGCAGAGAGAGAAGGAGACACAGAATCTGAAGCAGGCTCCAGACTCTGAGCTGTCAGCACAGAGCCCGATACGGGGCTCGAACCCGTAAACTGCGAGATCATGACCCGAGCTGAAGTCAGGAGCTTAACCAACTGAGCCACCCAGGCGCCCTATGTGAGGACTGAGCTTTAAGAAGCAAAGGAACAAAGCTGATATTAGGAGCAAGCGGCTCCCCACCCCTGTAGGAAAAAGGGTAAGAGTAAACCCGTGGGGAATCCCTGAGGCCAAGCGGAAGCAGGGAGGGCCTGAGGGGGGTCCTGGGAATTCAGCAGCTGAACACAGAGGCCATGCTCACATCCCACGGGACACTCCTGGTAGAGTCCAAACTACATCCAGGTATATGAGCCAAGGTGCCCGAAAAAGGCTGACGGACAGTTGTGGGGACAGATCTGTTCATTCATTTAGCAAATACTGATAGAGGGAAATACAGTCTGGACCAGACTGCCAGACTTTGGACTCAGATACAATATCCTGTGAGGTGTGTGTCCTGGAGGTATGGTGACTCCCAGTTTTCCCAGTGAAAGTGCTGTGTCTCAGGAAACCCCTCGGTCCGGGGCAAACCAGGACAGTTGGGTGACCCTACCTGGAAGAGTTACTCCATCTCCTGGTTTCCTCAACTGTAAAGGGACACCAATTCTCACCTGTTGGAAGGTAAAATGAGCATAAAGCCGTGGGCTCACAGTCCAGGCAGGAGGAGAAGGGGGTGGGTGTGATCATCCCTATTTTGCAGATGAAGGGACTGCGGCCCCCACTGAAGCCGAGCAGCACCCAGAAGGCCTGGGCAGATACTTCTCTTGTCCCAAAATCTGACCTTAGAAGCTACCAGACAAGGCCCCCTGTGCGGCACCGCCCTCCAGGACCAGCCCTGCCCGCAACTGCGGGCCAGGCCAGAGGGCAGGCATGGACTATGTGTTCCCTGGGCAAAGGCCAAGGTCCACGGGGAGTCGACTGGCCCAGTGGGGCACTGCCTAGGAGCCCAAGGCTAGGTTCAGGTCCTGCACTGAGCCAGGTCTTAGGGGAGGATTGGGACAGTTCACAGCTCCCTTGCTAAGTACTCAGCAGGTGCTGACATGCTCTCAGTCCTCCCCTACAACACTAGAAGGAGGGCCCATGAGCAGCCCCACTTTATAGGTGGGGATACTGAGGCTCTAAGAGGTGAAGTCTCCCCAAGGTGACCCAGAGGGTAAGGGGAGGAACCAGTCACCATTAGGTACCACTGCCTGACTTTAGAATTCAAGATACATTCTGGCCCAGGCACAGTGGGTGAGGGGGCGCCGGGCACCTCCACGGCCCCTAAGGTCGTGGCGAGGGAGGGAACCTTAGCACCGAGGAGGAGCCGAGGCGGGGCCGAGGCTCCCACACAGTCTGGACTCCCCTGGAAGCCCAAGGATCCTAGCCAGCGGGGTCACTCCCATTCCCGCAGGCACCCACCTTGCTGGGCTTCGCCAGACAGCGGCCTCAGTTTACCCTTTGGCCTTAAGCAGAAGGGAAGGTTGTGGGGCCACGCAGGACCGCGCCCAGGGAGGGGCCGGGGCCTCTCGTTTCTTGGCCCCCAACCCCAGCGGAGGCGGGAGGGGGAGGGGACGTTGCGTAACGGACGACGCGGGGGGCGGGGCCGGGCAGGGCAGCCAATGGGGGCGGTCCCTCCTAGGAATAGCCCGGCTGTTCCGGCCTCAGGCATCAGAACAGCCCCCTCCGCGCCCGCCGAGCCTGCGCGTGCTGGGTGTGGGGGCGGGGGCCGAGCGGCCACCTGGGGCGAGCGAGGTTGGGGGAGCCCGCGGCGCGGGTGCAGGGGCTGAGGCCGCTCCCCGGCGGGCGAGCCTTGCAGCCCAGAGGCCCGTCCCTGCTGCCTCCCGGGACCGGCGTTCGCCGCCCGGAGCCTCCTTCCCAGGTCCCGGCCCGCGCAGCCCCTCTGCGCTGCCGCTGGTCAGGCGACGTCACACCCCGCGTCCCGGAGCAACCACCTCCTCCTCCAAGGTCACCCGGGACCTGCGGGAGCTCCGGGCCCGCGCCGCCCCTTCCCCGCCGAGCGCGTCTGCCTCCCCCGCTCGCACTTACTTCATCCGGCCTGGCCTCGCTGTTATTTATATCCGCGTCTGGCTCCCCAGCAGACGGCTGTGACGGGAGGCGGCGGCGGGGCCCGCCTGGGGGCCCGCCCGCCGGGTGCAGCGAATGCCCGCGGCCCGGGGGTCCGCCTTTGGCCAGCAGGCGGAGGGAGGCGCCCCCTCGCCGAAGCCCCTAGCCTAGCCAGCTCGCCTCCGCCTGGGAAAAGGAGGCAAGGCTGCGGGCAGCTGCCGCCCCTCCAGGCTGGCACTGGCTGTCCCCCCCGCCCCGGGCCAGGGCGTCATCTCGGGCTTCCATGCCGCAGCCAGGATCGTGGCCACTGGGCGGCTGCTTCCCAGGCTGCTTACCCTCTGAGTGGGCCTTCTGGTGATGAGGCCTGGGACACAGCATTTGAAACAGGCTCCCTAGGGGAATCTTGGGCTTCTTAAGGCTTGGGAGCTATCTTGGGGTTGCTTTTCGGGGAGGGAGGAAGCAAGCAGCAGGAGAGGTGGCAGGCTGGGACTGCGCCTGCTTTGATTTGATGGGCAGGATGCAGAGATAGGCCAGAACAAGTGAGGGGTCTACTCTGGGGGGAGGTTAGACTAGGGTCTGTGGCCAGATACTGTCTGAATTGTGGTCCCCACACCACAGACAAAGCCCTTTAATGCCTCCTAAGGGGTACGATAGATCCCACCATTCTCCAGCAACTTTGCAAAGTGGGCCTTGTCCCTACTTTCCAAGGCCTAGAGAGGGGATGTGACTTGGACAAAGTCCACGGCGAGAGATGAGCAGCGTCAGGACCCAAGTGAATTCTTCACCCAAGCACTAGCTCGGCCCTGGCGCAGAGGAAGATATACAATAGGGCTCCTACCCTAGAGGAGTTGTGGGTCCAGAAGAGAGGTGGGCAGCAACCACAGCAATCAATCCCGATCACAGTCGCAGGCTGATGAGCACTGACAGCTCAGAGCTGAACTGTGAAGGATGAATGGGAGTTTCCCAGGAAGATACACGAGGGGGCATTCCAGGCAGCAAGAACAGCTTGTTCAACTGCTAGGGGCCCGAAATAGCAATCGCTGTAGGGATCTATGAGCAGCTTGAGGCTGAGGCTTAGAGCGTGTCCGTGCTGAGAGATGAGGCTGGATGTGCAGGAAAAGCCTCAACCAGGCCAGGAGGCCTGACTTTGTCCTGAGTGCATGGGTCCAGGAAGTCCATAGAGGAGGGGGGATGTAGGAGAGGGATGGGAGGAGGCCCTTGGGTAGTCGAGGTGGCAGGGTGTCCTTTCCAGTCTTTCCCTGTGTCCTCATGGCACCCCTTCTTTCCCCCAGCCCTCACACGCACCCTGGCTTCACTTTAGCTCTCAGCAGCTCAAGGTGGGGACTGTCAGGGGATACTGAACCCCATCCCCACTGGGCATGATTTGCCGGCTGTGAGGGCTAGAAGAAGTGATGCTTTCTCCCTGAATCTCAGTTTCCTCATCTATAAAATGGGGCCAGTCTCTCCTCGGGGTCAGAGTGAGATGCAGAGGTGAAGGTTGTCAGAGAAGCATGTTTATTTTGAACAATGTCAAGCACAATGCTAGGCATTTGCTCCCCCTGACCTCCATCCACGTGAAACTTCTCACCATGTGCTCCCTCATCCCTTGCCCACCAGACTTCAGGAACCACCACCTGAGAGCCAGCACTGTTGGCCTCAAATTCTGGAGCTGCCAAAGCTCTTAAAGTTGGGGCCTCCGTTTTTTCAGATGCAAAATGGAATGCTCCCAAGTGTTGGGCGAGGAGGGACCCCCGGCAGCCCCTCTTGCCCAGGACGACCTAGGCTGGCTCTCCCCGAACACAAACAGAAAGGGCAACTCGGGACCCCCTCCTCCCTTCTCTCCCCTCTGCCACCCCAGGCCCTGCCAAGGACATCCTGTGCCCTGGTGATATCACCAGGCCCTGGGAGCTGGGGCTGGCTGGAGCTAACAGCACTCAGACAGGATTTATTTTTAAACTCTCAGCAAGATCAGCTCCCTGTCCCCTCCGTATCCCACCCCACCTCACCCCCCACCCCAGCTGTCTCCCATATCCCAGCTGAGCCCCCAGGCCATTCCTTGGAGGTTTTCCCCACACACTCTGTTTCTGCGCCCGCCCCCCCCAGCCTTCTGAGGGGGGAGAGCCCCCAGTGTCATCAGCCAAGTGTCTCTGATCACCAAATCCAGACCCTGCCCTTCAGATGGGCCCCTGAAGGTGGACCCCAGTCTTCTCTGCCTCCTGAAGCCCCAAGGGGGCAAGGGACTTGCCCAGGGGGCCACAGCTAGGCTCAGGTCATGATCTCTTGGTTCACAAGTTCGAACTCTGCATCAGGCTCTGTGCTGACAGCTCAGAGCTGTCGTTTTTATTTTATTTTTTTATTTTTTTCCCCACCCCCCAGCTGAGCGTCGTTTTTAAAAAATGGCTTTTTACTTGCAGGCCTCAAGGCTTTCTTGATGCCATGTAGCTCAGAAAGCTGCAGGAATAGACGGGGTGCTAAGGGTAGCTCCTGGCATCACAACCCTCACCAACATCCCAAGTGGGATGTGTGTCCATCACAACTGTCACGCATTTACCCTCTCAAGTGACTAATTTTTTTAGTGTTTATTTATTTGAGAGAGAGAGACAGAGACAGAGACAGAGCATGAGTGGGGACGGGGCAAAGAGAGAGGGAGACACAGAATCCAAAGCAGGCTCCAGGTTCCGAGCTGTCAGCACAGAGTCTGATCCGGGGCTTGAACTCACAAACCCTGAGATCATGACCTGAGCCGAAGTCAGCTGCTTAACCAACTGAGCCACCCAGGTGTCCCTCAAGTGACTTTAGATTAAGGATCTGTCAGGACCCTGAGCTTAGAAATTTATGCTGATGAAGCATCCCTTTTTTTTTTTTAATGTTTTATTTATTTCTAGGAGAGAGAGAGAGAGAGAGGCAGCGTGATCAGGGGAGGGTCAGAGAGAGAGGGAGACACAGACTGAAACAGGCTCCAGGCTCTGAGCTGGCAGTCAGCACAGAGCCCGACACGGGACTCGAACCCACGAACCGCGAGATCATGACCTAAGCGAAAGTCGGATGCTCAACTGACTAAGCCACCCAGGCGCCCCTGATGAAGCATCCCTTTTATCAGTTTCATATGTCGGCCTTTTGGGTAAGATTGTGGTTGAAAATGAGATTCTACTGGAAAAATCCATCTGACAATGGCAGCTTTGACGACTCTATCCTCACAGCTACCCTGGGAGGCTGGGCAAGGCCAGAGGCCTCCTGGAGCAAAGGCAGGAAACCAAGCTCGAAGGGGAAGAGTGACTTGTGCAGTGGCTGGAATCCAGGGTCCTTCTGTCCTCTAGTGCGTATGAGGTGAGGTGAACCTGCCCTGCCCAGCCCAGCCTAGAGTCAGTGGTCTCAGACACCTCTGCAGCCCACAGTGACTAGCGAGAACAAGCCCATTTCTTGACTGTTCACTTCAGTGCAGTGCAGACTCTGGATCCAGGGAGACCCAGTTTGAAACCTATCTATTTCTGAGCTGTGTGATCTCAGGCAAGTCACTTCACCTCCCTGTGCCTCATTTCCTCCCCTGAAAAATGGGGATAATAATACAATGAAATTCTAGTTGTGGGAATTGCTTTGAGAGACTGCCTGAAAAGCACTGGGCACAAGGCTGGATGCTTAGTGAGTACTAAACTGACAGCAGATTATTATTATTATTATTATTATTATTATTATTATTATTATTATTCCTAAGCAAATGATCACTGAATCTTCACCTTGAAGCTAGGCCTGGAAGGTTGGCCTCTTCAGACAGTGTGTGGGCAGAGCCACCAGGAGCTGGGGGACAGCTAGCCCAGCTGGCTTGGGAGAAAGACCTGTAGAGAGAACGTGGCGGGATGGGGGTGGTTGTGTGGACAGAGGCCAGAATGGGCTCAGGAACCCCCCCAAACCTCAGCAGCCTCTCTGTCTTCTGTCATTACCACCACCACCACCCTCATCTCCCCAGGGGGTCACTTGAGTGAAAAGAGCAAGAGCCAGGTGGCCAGGCAGATGGCTTGTCACCGGGAGGGTGAGGAGCCAAGAAATAGAGCCTGTGCCTCCCTTCCCTTACCCACACCAGTGTGTGTGCAGAAAGTCGCCAGGGCTGGGTTCCAGTCCCTTATACTGTGGGATCTTAGCCAAGTCAGTTCATTTCTCTGAACCTCAGTTTTCTCCTCTGTGAAATGGGCATAAAGGTATCCTCAGGAGCTTCTGTGAAGATGTAATGGACAGGTGTGTAAAGTATCTGGCACATAGTATGTGCTTAATCATTTTATCTCTTGAGAAGAGAGCCAGGCTGACTCTCTGCCTAAAGAAGTGGGCAGGCTGGAGACAGGCCCCTCCAACTCCACCTTGGGCCCCTCACCCACAGGAAGTCCACAGCCTCACTGACAGGATTGAGAGTGAGGGCCTGGGGGGGGGGCTGAATGCAAATGTATGCAAATCAGGCAGCACAGGTGCTCTTGGGGAGATGGAGAGAGAAGATTCAGCCACCAGGGGCTTGGGGGCTAGAACAGAAGTGGGGTGCCCTGGGACTGACTGAGCAGGTGCTCCCGGCCCCGAGGGCCCCTCTTGGCAGGGAGATGGAAGCATCTGGTTCCCTGGAATCCCTGATCCTCCTCTGCCAAGGCGAGAGGCAGCCCATGGTCACCCACGGGCTCCTAGGTGTGGACACACGCAGACATACACTCACTCACTTAAACACATACATAGACAAACACATATATCCAAGGACTCGGACTCTCTCTGTCTCTCTCATGCACACACGCACATACACACACTCTCTTCAGGTCACAGGGCTCATGGCAGGGGAGGCCTTAGAGACTTTTCCTGTTTGATGCAGCAGGAGGCGGAGGCCCCAGGGGCGGCTGGTTTCCTGTCCACCTGCCTTTTCCCCAGATGCACACACCACCCACTCATGCATCACTGGGGAGGCCCCCTCAAAAAGCCCCTCAGCCTCATTCTGACGGGGGAGCCCAGGTGACACAGCGTTTCAGTCCTCGTTCACATCTTGTCCCCTCCTGACAGATGAGGAAGCTGGGGGCAGCCAGCCCTCCGTCCCCGCCTCCCAGCCTTCTGTGGACGCCCCTGGGCCACATCCGACAGTAGCAGCCACTGGAGGACAGCAGGGCGGGGCCGAGTCAGCGGGTGCCCCACAGCACCGCCTGGCCCGGCCGGCCCTGGACCCCAGGTCACAGCCCGGACATATGTCCGCAGCACCACCTGGTGGTGACATAGCGCTCCTCCAGCCGACAACCGGCCCGGTCGCGCCAGCCCTGCTCTCGTCCCCCATCCCCTGTAGGTTTGCAGTGAGCAGCTGCCGTGTGCCAAGGACTGGGCAGGCCGGGCGCCAAGAATGAGGCCAGGCCGAGAAGATGTGGGGCTGGGGGACAGCCCTCCAGCGGGCAGGACAGCAAGTGCCCTGGCCCCGAGACGGGAAGGAGCTGGGCGTGACCCAGGAGGAGCCCGAGGGCAAAGTGGCTAGAGCCTTCTGCTGGCGTTGGAGGGAGAGGGGCGGAGGGAGAGAGGGAGTCAAAGGCAGGTGTCCCAGAGCTCTTTAGGCCGCAGGGAGGAGTGGGGATTTGCTTCTGAGTGTGATGGGAGCCATGGCATATGGTGGACAGTTGAAAGGTGCCATGAGAGGCACAGACTGGAAAGTGAAAACAGAGGAAGTTTGGGGGGGGGGGAGGGAGGGGAGGGAGCGCTGCCACCACCCAGGTAGGACACAGAAGCGTCTCAGACACCAGAGGTGGCAGCGGGGGTAGTAAGGAGTCCCTGGATTCTGGAATTGATAGGACTTGTGGCTGGATTGGATGGGGCTGTGAGATAAAGCAGGGAATTAGGCTTTGGTCTAAGCACCTGGGGAACAGCGGGGCCCTTTTCTTTGAAGGGAAGACACGGAAGGAGCGGGTTTGGGGGAGACCAGGAGCCTCTGGGCAGGCTAAGGGGGAATGTCTGTGAGATGTCCAAGTGGAGGTGCCAGATAAGTGTGTGGAGCTTCGGGGAGAGGATGTGGGTAGAGGTACACATGGCAGGTTACTGGGGTATAGACAGTACATATGGCAGCTTGCTCTGTGCCAGGCACTATACTAAGGATTTCGTGTTTTGGTTTTTAAAATTTATTTCTTTTGAGAGAGGGAGGGAGTGCATGTATGCATGTGAGCAGAGGAGGGGCAGAGATAGAGAGGGCAAGAGAGAATCCCAAGCAGTCAGCAGAGAGTCTGACTTGGGGCTTGAACTCACAAACCTGTGAGATCATGACTTGAACTGAAATCAAGAGTCAGACACTAAAGCTACATAGGTACCCAGGCACTTCAGATTTCATGTATTTTAGTTCACTGGAGCCTCACCTCAAGTGAGAGGGGAGGACTGAGTCCGGCTGGAGGCCTGCCGAGGAAAGTGTGGAATCATGCAGGAAGGGCAACTTGTCCCCAAGGGTATTGATGAAGACTTCCTGGTGGAGGTGACTGCTGACTGGGGCCTGGAGGGATGAGTAGGAGTTTGTGAGGCAGAGAGGAGAGGAAGGGAAGGCTGGGCTTGCCCAAGCATGGACAAAGGCCTGGTGGTACTTTGGAATCTGACCATCAGTGCTGAAACCCACGCTTCCAGTACCCTTGGGCAGATGGGGAAACTGATGCCCAGCGCAAGGAGGGCGTCAGTGAGTCACTGGTAGGCTGGGCACTGGCTCCTGGCCCAGGACTCCAGTCCCACCTTTGGGTGTCTCCACTTGCTCTGGTCACACCCCTGAGGCTTGCACTTGAGACCTCAGCAAGGTTCTAGGGTAGGATTTCAAGGTGATTTGAGTTCAGTCCAGCAGCGTCTCAGAGTAACAGGCTCGGGGGTGTAGCCCAGCTCTGCCAACGACATGGGTTAAAGCAGTTATGGACTCAGACCTCAGGACAGCCGTGTTCTTTGGCCCTGAGTGGCCTGGCCCTGACTTCCAGCCTCATCTCCTGCCTCTACCTACCTCAGTCTCTGCCCCCCAGCCAGGTTTGCTAATGGTGGACTAGCCCGCGTTGGCAAGTCTATGGGAAAGTGATTTGTGTGTGAGCTGGGGGTTAGGGTGGAGTGAGGCATCTTATCATATTCTGGGGCCCAAATGTGTTGGGCTGGGACACTGTCCTATGTCCCATCCCTTGCAATTTACAAGGGGCTTCTATCCAGCATCTCATACAATCCTCATGGCAACCTTGATAAATGGGCAGGACAGGGATTCTGATTCCATAGAACTGATGAAGGGGCTCAGAGAGGGATAGGGCTTGCAGGAGGGCACACAGCAAGTTGGAGATGGACCTGGGATGAGGCTGGTTCCATGTGAGCCCAGGTCTTTGTGAGCAGCTCATTGTCCGGGTAGGAGTAGGAAGAACCAGTGCCCTCCCTGAGTGACGGGCCACCCAGCTTCAATGTGATTTCAGGGAGGCAAGAAACATGGAGCTGCAAGATCCTTTAGCCCAAATCTCATTTTGTTGTGTGGCCTTGGGTAGCTCCTTTCTCTCTCTTGATCGCTCTCTCATACATTCAAGGAGGGCCTGGGTATAACTTCTAAGGTCCTTGTTGTCCAAAGCCTCTGGCCCTGGCACCCGGGAGGAGAGGACATTCTGTAAGGGCAGGAAAAAGAGAGACAGTGGTCTAGGGGCGGGTGGAAGTTGGGAGGAGGGCGGGGAGGAGAAGCCAAATCACTTCCCCTCTCCAAACCTGTTTCCACATTTGCCCAGTGGGGGTCACGGTGAAGGTTTTGGCCCAGCATGTGGGACAAACATCAGTCTTTTCCTCCCCATTGCCAACAGCTGGGCCTGGCTTCCCTGCTGCTGGCCAGGGCTGGCTTGGGACCCCTGGGTGGCTTCCCAGTCCATGGGAAGATGTCAGACCAGGCCTTGGTCTGGCTGCTTTTGCTGGCTGGCCTCCGCCAGCCCAAGGGAGGTGGAGGGTGGGGGTGTACTTTGCCTGCAGACAGGCCTAGGCAGCACCAGCACCTTGGCCAGGAGATGGCTGAGATGGAGAAAGAGCTCGGGCTTAGGAATCACCTGGCCTGGGTTGGAATCTCAGCTCTGCTACTTAGCAGCTGTGAGATCTTGTGCAAGTCACGTAAGACTTGGCCGAGCCTCAGTGTGTCCTCCTCTCTAAAACGATGCACATTCTAGGTGGTGTGAGGCTGAGATGACAGGAGAGCATGAGGGATGCTGTCCCTGGCTGGGGCTCAGAGAACTGGCTGTAATTCCTCCTTCCTCTGCTTTCTCTGTAGCCCACGTGGGACCTGCCGGAGACAGCCTGGAATCCAGGGCGAAAGGACACCTCCTGCCCAGCTTGAAGACACTGCAGACTCAGAGCTGGTGGCTCACGGTAAGTGGCTCCTGCCCCACCATGTCCGGGCACCAGCCTGTGGGGCTAGGAGGGCTTGCTGAAGTAAGAAGCTCCTGAGAGCACAGGAAGGGCTGGCTGGGGGCAGCCACCTTCTAACCTGTCTCTCACTTCCTTTGCTGTTCACCCCCATCCATCTCTGGCTGGCAGCTTTCCCGGATTAGCAGCGGACGCCGGGAGCTGCGAGCGGGGCTGGCCTGGCATAGCCTTGGGGAGATGTATCAGGGCTGTCCGGTGGTTGGGTACCGTTAAGGAAGCCTGTGTCCAGCTTTGGAAGTTTGTCCTCCGGAAAGGTGGGAGGGAGAAGTGCATTGTGTCAAGCACTCACACCTTCTCTGTGTAGCATGCTCACCTCGTGCAGACAGAGAAATCACTTAGGGGGGTGGGAGAACTCACCCCTGGCCACACAGCTGGTCCGAGGACTACATACCACACCAGCCAGCTGCTGGGCCCAGAGGGGTCATCTCCATGTCGCACCTTCTACACCATTGCCACAGTGGCATCAGCACTTCCCGGGTGCCTGTGCTGGTTGGTGTCCCATTCTACAGATAAAAAACAAAAAACAAAAAAACCCCACAGAAGCCCAGTGCTGTCAGCCTATCAGTGTGCAGAGCCTGCTTTAGATCATCTGCCGCCCCGCCCCCCGCCTCTCCCTCACTTGCGGTCTCTCAAAAGTTAAAAAATTAAAAATTAAAATAAAGAAGGCAAAAAAACAAAAAACAAAACAGAAGCCCATACAGGGGCAGTGACCTACCCAACATCACACTCTGAAAGAGGCAAAGTGTGAATCCAGGATTAACTCCAAAGCCTGTGTTCTTACCTGCCATGTGCTCGGCAGACATCTTGTAGCTTTGCCACATTTTGAGCCCCAATCTCCTAGGCTCGCTCCCAGCTCCCAAGGCTGCACAAACCTCTGCTTTGGGTGGGAGCATTCGTATGCAGAGTAGAGAAATGTAGCCGGTTAGGGCAGGTCACCTTCTGGGAGAAATAGACCTCAAGTTGACAGATTTCAGGGAAGGACTCTATAGGCCCAGTTTAGTCACATGTTTACTTGTTGACCAATCTACTGTGTCCGGGGGGCTGGGGTCAGTAACCAAATAGCAGCCCCCTGGAGACCTTGGGGCAGCTTAGGGGGTGGGGAAAGGCCTACACAAAGCCTTTGCCTGAAGCTTCTGCCACTGGGCCCGAGGTGCTGTTTAAGTTCTATCTGTTTAAGTTCTATCTCACCCCTCTGGCCAGCAGGACGGGCTGTGTCTCTGCCCAGGAAACAGGCGTATGGACAGAGGTCAGAAGCCACTGGACTCAGCTCTGTGCTCAACTTGTGTGTGAGCCTTAAGGGCAAGTCATATCCATTTCACCCTTCTGGTCTCAGCTTAAATGCCGCCTGCAGACAGATCTTCCATGACCCCTCCAGGAGGACTGGTCTCTCTCCTAGTTCCCCAGTCTTTACAGCCACATCACTTAGTTCAATCCATCATTCCCTATTTTCTGTGAAATGTTTGTCTTTCCTAGCAGGTTGTGAAGACAGGAGGCAGGGCTGACCCTTAACAGATATTTGTTGGATGATGTTTCTCTAAACTTTGGTTCCCCCATCGGTACAATGGGGTTAACATTCCCCCCACCCCCAATGAAGTTCAGATAAGACAGTGTCTCAAAGCATCCAGCCCTGGCTAAGGCTACAGAAGCTACTAGCAGGGCATCTGGGTGGCTCAGTTGGTTCAGCATCTGACTTCAGCTCAGATAGTGATCTCACAGTTTGTGAGTTCAAGCCCCATGTCGGGCTCTGTGCTGACAGCTCAGAGCCTGGAGCCGGCTATGGATTCTGTGTCTCCCTCTCTCTCTCTCTCTGCCCCTCCCTTGACTCACAGTCTGCCTTTCTCAAAAATCAATAAACATTAAAAAATGTTTAAATGGGTACCTGGGTGGCTCAGTCGGTTAAGCATCCGACTTCGGCTCAGGTCATGATTGCACAGTTTGTGGGTTCGAGCCCCGCATTGGGCTCTGTGCTGACAGCTAGCTCAGAGCCTGGAGCTTGTTTCAGATTCTGGATTTCCCTTTCTGACCCTCCCCTGTTCGCGCTGTCTCTCTCTCTCAGAAATAAATAAAAAAACATTAAAAATAACAATAAATAAATGTTTAAAAAAGAAGATACTAGAAGATACTCAAGATACTGGGAGCTGGCATGAACAGGAGGCTGGGCTGCAAGACCTTTGTAAACTATGGGGAGGTGGGAAGACCCAAGGGTGCAATTGGTTAAAAGACAAGATACGTGGTATTGCCCTGACCCCAGGGCCAAGAACAGTCTGCCTCCCTTTACTATTCAGGGAATTTGAACTTGAAAATTTGGAACCCATTCTGGATTTGAATTTCAGCTCCACTGCTATTATTTGGGGCATATCACTTTGCTTTCCTGAGTCTGTTTGTAAAACGGCCATTTTTAAAAGTCTACCTTGCCATCTCCAAACTCTAAATGCACACTTGCCCCCTCAGAAACACAATTAGGGGTGGTTCAAGCCACAGCAACCCTGAGCACTCCTACTGTGCAGCACGGGGAGGTGGGCAGAACAGTCTTGGTTTTAAACAGGCAGCTGCAGGCCTCATGGGGGCGGCGGGCGCCACCATCTCTGTGCACAGAGTGGGTAGAAGGAGAAGGGCGAGGACAGGGCGGAGATGGGGGAGGAAGAGAGAGATGTGCAGCAGGCTCTGCCTCAGATGGTGCACCCTATTCTGCCCCCACCCCTGATGAAGGCCCGCGGGGACCCCAGGCCAGCCCTGAGCAGGGGACCTGGACCTGGGGACACCAATGCCGAGCGAATCAGTAGCTACAACAATGGTGCCTTACAAGCGGCTGCACCCTGGTGTGTACTTTTTTCTTTTTCTTTTTTTTTTTTTTAATATTTTTATTTATTTCTAGGAGAGAGAGAGACAGCGTGAGCAGGAGGGGTCAGAGAGGGAGACACAGACTCTGAAACAGGCTCCGGGCTCTGAGCTGGCAGTCAGCACAGAGCCCGACGCGGGGCTCAAACCCACAAACCGCGAGATCATGACCTAAGCGAAAGTCGGACGTTTAACCGACTAAGCCACCCAGGCGCCCCTTTCTTTTTTTTTTTTTTTAAGTACACTTCACGCCCAGCGCAGAGCACAATGCTCAGTGACTCTGACCCTGAGATCATGACCTGAGCTGAGATCACAAGCTGGACGCTTAACCAACTGAGGCACCCAGATGCCCCTCTAAACTTACATCTTATTTGTGATAGTCTCATGGCCACAGACAAAATATTTGGCAAGAGGAGAAATGGAAAGCCCCCAGAATCCCACCACCAGGACCCAACTCTCAATCTTTATGCTCTTTCTTTTTTACAGAGCTGCTGACCAGTGCTCGCCAAGCACTCTTCCTGAGCAGTTCCCTGTCCTCTCGTATGTGTGTGGCACTTTTACATGTTCAAAGTCCTTCTTATTTGGTATTTGTTGTTCCTCAATAAACTGTGAGGGAAGCAGGCAGAATTACTCCCATCTGACAGATGAGGAAACTGAGGCACAGAGTGGTTGGGTGACCTGGCCAAGAGTACCCAGCTGGTGACACAGGGGTGCCTGGATGTTCCTCAGGTTCCGAGGCCGAAATACACCCAGAGGAAACATGGGAAGAGGGGAGGAGAGAAGAGACAGCCCCACAATTCTCATCTCAAAATATTTAATTTTGTTTGGAAAAGGATACATTCCCGGCTTCCCTCCCTGCCACATCACTCCGGCCCACCAGCACTGACGCATTCGCACGCACACACTCACATAAGGCCAATGGGCTACAGTCTGCTTCTGCCCTCTCCAGCTGGGAAGAAGGGGTTTTCTCCTTGCCTCCTTCCCCCACCAAAGGTAAAGGGTCAAGGGGCCCGCTGGAATGCCAGCTCCCAGGGGAGGGCGCAGAGCCCCACATACTCTGTCACATGCACTTAGAAAAATAAAACCAAGTGGTGTTCTGGCATTCCCAACACCATGAGATAGCAATATCCACCTGGAAGTCATCTTTGCCATTTTCTAGAAAAATTTATTGCACTTAATTAACAGATGTCAAAGGAGCTCTGGGGTGGGGCTCTGCCACAAAAACCAGGGGTTCTCGGCCCTTTGTGTCACCTGGAGTAGAGCCCCCAGGGTCCTGGATGGAGAGCTGCCCAGCACAAAGGGGCTCTCCCCTGCGGATTCCCCTGCCACCCCGCCTCAGGCTAGAGGACTCTATGAGCTGCCTGCCCAGGGCTACAGCAGCCCCTTCACAGGGCAATGCTTACCCAGAGTCCAGGGTCACTGCCAAGTGCCCTCCTCAACTTCAGGACCGGGACAGGCAAACCTCTTCCTTTGGCCAAGGGTAAGAGTTACCCAGGTCCTCCACAAGGTGCTAGCCATTATGAAAGCTCTCTCTCTAAATATATATATATGTATATATATATATATATATTTATTTCTATATCTAGATATACACTTATTATATGTATATTCTTTCAACAGTCTAGCTCATTAATGATTTGTCTGTTCTGAGGTTGCAGTGAGGCTGCCATGAAGCTGAAGACGGGAGTTCAGGAAGGCATGCACTTTCCAAGCTATCATAAGCCCACGGAAAGCTGCTTATACTGGCTTCCCTAGCCTCCAGTGCTTCTTAGAAGATGGCAAAGGTCTGAGCGCAGGAGCCTCACTCTTTGGCTGTCAGCCCCAGGAGAGGGTCCAGGAGGGAGTCCAGGAGACTCTCAACTCCTGACGGATACTGAGCAGGCAGCAGGCCTCTCCTGCTCCAAGCACCCGATTTTTAGGCCTGGGAAGGAGACATGCTTCACCTGAGCTCTCCTCTTCCTCAAAATGTCAACCTCCATGGACCCCTCCGTGTCCCTGCCAGGCTCCCGACTCAAAGGAGCTCTTCTAAAAGAGACCAGCAGCCACACTCTTTCCAAGTAAGCACTTTGGGAAGGAACCAGACACCCACTGCCTGGCGGGGAAGAAAGGGAGGGCACTGAACAGGCAGAAGGTGAGACAAAGAGGAGAGACACCAGGCCATCATTCCACCCACTGGGGTCCGAACATGGACACCATACAGAGACTCAATGTCCGTCCTTAAAAAACAAAAACAAAAACAAAAACAAAACAAGAGCCATATACTTTCTGGCCAAAGAAAACGAAGAGCTTTAAGCTGGAGGCTCTTCTACCAATTACAAAGTGAGAACTGCCCTCTTGGTGGGTAGCCAGGCCAGAGAGAGAGTGCCCGGGTGGGCAAGCTGCCCGGGGCAGGACACGGACATGCCGGATGCAACGGCCCTGTTGTGGTTACAATACAGTGAAAGTGAACACGGTTTTTATAGAACCACAAAGTAAAAATCAAGAGGGAGGGGGCAGCCTCCCTTGGCCTCAGGGACCCTTGTCAAGTACCCTGGAAGGGCAGGTATGCAGGTCCCCAGAGGGCCGTGGCATTCTCCTGGGGTGTGGTCCATGGCCAGTGCATGGTTTCCCCCGGTCTTAACATCTGTTATGAAAAGTCTTTCAGGGTCAGGGCCTGGACTTGGAGCCACCACTTTAAATAAAGCCAGTGGTAAGCACGACAAAGTGTGCCTGTCACCTCTGACCGCTCTTTACCACAGGCTGCCCGCCCTGAGCAAATAAATACACCCATCTCCAGGTACCCCTGCTGACCACAGTGAGCAGAGGGTTCCACAGCTTCCCTCAATCAGTCTTCCAGGTACAGAAAAAGGACGACTTGAGTCCGCTGACACGAAGGGAAGGAGCAGCTGTGAGGCAGGAGAGCCACAGCCGCAAGGACCCCTCCCCTCCACACCACAGCCAGGCTTGTGCGGGCGGTCCGTGTCTCCTGCGATGCAGACAGAAGAGACCCTAGCCCAACTGACCGGCCCAAGAGCCTGCTACTTCGTGTAAGGGCTGCGCTTGTGCCCTGGTGATCCCTGACCAGGTCCTGGCGGCTGACACTCCAGACAGCTCGCACGGAGGAGGGATCCTGAAGCAAGAACTGGGAAGCCCTCTTCTGTTTTTAGGGAAAGTGGACTCTGGCCTGGCCCATACTGGAGAGCAGAGCAAGAAAAAACAGGAACTTCTTGAGAAACATGCCCCAGCTCTCCACCCACAGTGTAAGGGGCTGTGGAGGCCGGTTTTCTAAACACCATGCGGAAGGTGCATCCTGGCTCCAGGAAGTTAAGCTTCCCAGGCGAGGGGGGGGGGGTTTCCTTTTAAATCCAAGATCTGAGCATGGTCACTGGGTGAAAAGAAACAGCAGGCTCAGAGGCCCCATGTAGTGGGACAAAGAAGTTTCAGGTGGCCTCCACGAGTGACCTGGAGAAGAGGAGATGAGAAGGCCCCCCTCTGCACTGTGGTCAAGACTCGAAGACCAGCCGCCCTGGGAGTCCCTCCTCCAAAGCAGATGGAAAGTGGAGAGAGACCTTCACCGGGGCCTCCTCTCTGGCCTCCGGGCCTCAGAGCCACAGGAGAAAAGGGGTGTGGGAGCTAAGAACAGCTGGCTGCACTTGTGCTGCAGGCCCCAGACCCACACCCCATCCCAGGCTGTGCAGAGACCCTGCTCCTGAGGCCTGGCACCCATGTGGACACAACGGAGGAGCCGCTGTGTCTTTCTACCTCTGAGGGGGATGGGAACAGATGCTTCTCTGAACGACTCTCTGGGGAGGGTGAGGTGGACGACAGACACACCCCACCTGGAAATGCGCTCCGCTACCTGAGAAGACACCGGATGACAAGGGTACGACTCATTCTGTGGAGACAGGCTCGATGGCCCAGGCTGGAGACTGAGGGAGAGTTAGGAAGCCTGGGCTCCCTGTGAAAGGAGATCTGTACCCCAGAGGTCCCCTTCCAATTCAACTGGGACATCCAAGAATAGAAACTAAGGCTGATTCACCCGTCTACGCAGATTCTCTCGCATCCCCACTGGTGAGGAGGCTGGCCCCCCAGAGAAGTCGCCACGTGCGCTGGCCGTGTGATAATGAAGCTTGAACGTGAACGCTCCTGGAGCAGGGGTGCCACCATTCGACCATGACGAGTCATAAGTCTCCAAGCTTATGTGTGGGGTTTCAGGGAGCCCCAGGCAGAGGTCTGAGGTGCAGGCAGCGCTGCCCAAGCAGGGGCACGGGTTACAAGGGCCCGTACTTGGTCTCATACTTGGACACGATGGTCTTGCACTTGCCCACTTCCTTGCGCAGCTCAGCCACCTCCGTCCGCAGTGCCGTGTTCTCCTTCTCCAGGAAGGCTGCCCGGATGGTGATCTGGTTCTCCTTTAGGCGCCGTGCATCCCGGGATCGTTTGGCCGCTACATTGTTCTTCTTGCGTCTGGTCCAGTACTTTTCATCCTGTGGGGAAGTGTTCTCTGTGGGTCTCTCCTCTCTCCCCAGAGGGGCATCCCAACCTCTCCCCTCCTGCTAGCACCCCACACCCCATGTTCCTCATAAAACTCATCTGGCGCAGCCAGATGAAAGCTTGGACCCCAGGGAAGAAGCTGCGTGTGTCAAGGACACCAAGGGGCCCTGACCTTTCCCCAGGAAGGTGGAATAAGAAACAAAGTCCTTGGGTAGGATATATGGTGGAGGGAAGGGGGTTCACTAGTAGCCTCCTCTGTGCTACTTCAACATAAGGCACTGTTATATCCTTGCCTCACGCATTTTGGTTGTGGCTAAGGGCCTGCGCCCTGGGTCTGGTCTCCTGAGTTTAAATCTTGGCTCTGCTTCTTATTAGTGGTGAAACCGTTTGAGTTCCTTAACCTCTCAATGTCTCATGTCCTTCATCTTTACAATGGGGGATAATGACAGTAACTACCTCACTGAGTTGTCTGAGGATTAAATGAATTAACATGTACAAGGTGCTTATAATGGGTCCCTGGCTTATAGTAAGGTCCACACAAATGTTTACCATTTTCATTGTAATTGTTATTAAAGCCTCAGAAACCTCCTGAGAGGCAGGTATGGTTATTCCCATTTTACAGATGAGGACACTGAGACCCAGTTAGGTTTAGGTGGCAAAGTAGAGTTTGAACCCAGGTCTGCCTGATTCCAAACCTTGGATAAAATACGTTTCTTTGAGCTTTTCGTAAGAAAGGATGGAAAGATTACAAAATCCTTCCCTCCCTCCCCCTCTCTGAGTTCCTACAAAAGCCATCAGCTTAAAAGCTGCTTGCTCCTCCCTGGGGATGGCAACATACAACCATCTTTTGTCCTTCAAAGCAAGGGCCTGTTCAACCCCAGTTCCTGTGGCCTGAAGGCTGGGCTAAAGCCAGGGAAGTAGGAACATCAACACAGTGGCAGCCGGTAAGAAAGGACAGAAGCTACAAGGAGTCGTGCTGGGGCCAAATGCTACCTGACTTCCTTTCCTTCTACCAACTGCTGTAGGATATGGCTCTATGCTCTGAACTCACACCTTTCTAAATAGTGTCCTCGAGGAGAGGGGGTTCTCCACATAAAGTCAAATGGGAGGAAACATAGCCCCTCGGCTCTTGAACCAACACTGTGCCTTCATTTACAACAGATATCAGGTTACCTTCTGTTCATCGGGGACAAAGACTTTCTTGGCCTTTTTGATCATGGGCTGGGGCTTCAGGTCCTCCTCTGCAAACTTGTGCTTCCGAGGGTTGAAGAGTTCCCCACCGGGGACGCTGGAGAGGACCAGGTCAGCTGGATCAGGATTGAAGTTCACATCCACCTCCACACAGTTGGGGTCAATGGGACTGGGTGTCTCCCTCTCCTTTTCCAGGGAGGATTCTGAAAGACACAGAGGCAAGGGTTCCCAAAGCAGCCCACTGGACAGGCTCACTCACGTCACACACAGAGCCAGACACCTGCTTCAATCTCAAGGTTGCACCAGGCACTTCCGCTTGGAGTGAAGAAAAACCACATCAGCATCAACCCCCAAGCCAGACTGGCATAAGTGATTCAATTCAACAACACAAATATGGAAAGAATTCTTTCCTTTAGGAACAAAATGCTCAAAAGGAAACAGAGGTTCTCAAAAAAGACAGGATTTTCCAATTGTTTTTTCCTCCAGAAATGTTAAGCAAAACATTAAATCATTATACCCCCTTAACTTCCTGTGGTTTCAAGTTCTCAAATAATGAGAAACAGCTGAATTTCTCTGTGAACTATTATGGGCTAAGGACACAGACTGAACAATGAAATGGCTTCCATTTTTGAGTCCCCTGAGACCTATCAGTCACTGTGCTCATTTAGTCTTAGGACAACTCTGAAAGGGAGACAGGTGTTAACCTTATCTTACAGATGAAGAAACTGAGGCTCAGAGAAACAACCTGGTTTTCCTAGGGTCACACAGAGGGCAGGTGACCCAATTACAATTTGGGTCCAGGTCTGGCTGACTCTGAATCCTTGTTCTCTGCCCTTTCTGGCTACCACTTTAGAGTGGACATTGGATTAAAGGCACTTTCAGAATTCAAAGGTTGTGTGTTATTAGATATAAGTTATATGTATATATATATATATAAAACTATACCTTTGGCCTGCTTACTCAATGCTGATAGGAGTACACAAAATATTCAGTCAATAGATATTTGTTAAATATTTACCATATGCCAGGTACCGTCCTCGCAAAGACAAAGCAGTGAACAAGTAAAAATCCTTGCCTTCGTGGAATGTTATGCTAGCGGGGGAAGGCTGACATTACACAAGATAAATTAAAAATATCTATAAAAGTGTTGGATGCCATGTGGCTATTTGGGAGGAGAACATTTCAGAAAGAATGAACATCAAGTGTACCAGGATGTGCACAGGCAGGCACTGGTATGTTCAAGAAACAGAAAGGAAGCAAATGTGGCTGAAGTGAGAGGGTAAGAGGAAAGACTAACATGACACGTCCAGAACATAAAATATAGGGCTTTTAATCCCAATATAGTAATAGTTTTCAACAGGGGTGATTCTGTCCACATAAAGGAAGGAGGGGGGGTGTTTGTTCTACTGACATCCAGTGGGTAGAAGCCAAGGATGCTGCTAAACATCTATAATGCACAGGAGAGTCCTTCCTCCTCTCCCAACAACAAAAATTATCTGGTCCAAATGTCAATAGTGCCAGTGATTCTGACTTTTACCCTGAGATGGGAGAAGCCACTGGAGGGTTCTGAGCAGAGGTGTGACATGATAGGTTTTCACCAAATCGTGTATGTAACCTCATTGGGTCCTTTTGGAGGGGGTTAATTACAAAGAGGGCTGAACATTAGGAGGGTGAAATGACCAGGGACCAATGTCCCCGGGAATAGTGCAGCTGCCAAATTCTACACCTACAAAATGAAGAGCCAAGGTGCCAAAGACTAACAACTAGGACTCCCACTCCCTGCTGGGAGGAAAAGACATGGCTACCGCAGCTGGGTACGGTATTTGGAAGCATCTACAAGAGCTGAATGTATACTTGTCTTGAGGACCCAGCCGTACCACCCAGGTAAACGCTCCCAAGAGATGCACAGATGTATTTACCAAAAGACATGCACATAAATGTTCACGGCAGTGCTGTGCATAACCTAAAACTAGAATACCTCCAATGTCCATCAGCCTCAGAACGGATAAGCTATGGTGTGACCATACAACAGAATATCATCCAAGCAATGAAAATGAACAAACTGCCAGAGGCACGATTCTCACAAATCTGAGAAAAGAAGTGAGACAGAGCATACATATGTCTTTTAACAGAAGGAACTGAAAAATTAGAAGAGGATATGCTACTTTCATTTCTACCATGTGTACAATTCTTCAACATCAATCTTACTTTATCTGTATTGCGGTTTTCTTCTGCCACGGAAGTATTCCCCAAGTATGTTTTGTAAATATATTTTGTTAGTGTAAAGAGATCCTGGGGGCACCTGGGTGACTTAGTCGAGCAAGCAACAGACTCTTGATTTTAGCTCAGGTCATGATCTCACAGTCTGTGAGTTTGAGTCCCATGATGGGCGTCGTGATGACAGCATGTAGCCTATTTGAGAACCTCTCTCTCAAAAAACAATAAACTTTAAAAAATTCTGGGGTGCTTGGGTGGCTCAGTCAGTAAAGCATCCGACTCCTAATTTCGACTTAGGTCATGATCTCACAGTTGGTGAGTTTGAGCCCTGCTCTGGGCTCTGTGCTAACAGTGCAGAGCCTGCCTGGGTTTCTCTTTCTCCCTCTGTCTTCCTCTCCCCTGCTCATGCTCTCTCTCTCTCTCAAAATAAAGAAAACTTAAAAAAAGAAAAGATTCTGATGCCCACATAATTTTTATGTGTATTATCGAGCTACCTCTAGGCACCTAATAAATACCAAAACATAAATGTAACTGACTTATAATAGGTAAAAACAAACATAATATATAATATACATACATACACAATTAATGTATAATACCATGTATAATACACAATTCCATGCATCTTTGGTGATGGAAACAGGGACAGTGATTACCTCTGGATAGTAATGACTGAATGGGGTCACAAGACATTTCCTGGACACCACCAGTACTCTATAACCCAATCTGTGTGGTGATTACACGGGTGGGTTAACTTTGTGAAGACTCACCGAACTGTGATATAGGCACGTCTGTACACCATATTTCGCTAAGAAGGATAACTTAAAAACAAAGGCAAATGTCATGCTACCTAGGTTGCCTACAGTATAAAATGTGGGCTTATTTCCAGATCTGCTCCCTTCCCACCCATGGATCCAGACTTCCAGGACAACCTGAGGAGCACAAAAACAAGCTGTCTTTAGGCAAGAATTCAGCTGGGATTGGCTAAAGCTTCTAGGTCTAATTTTACAGGAGAAAAGCAAAGAGCAGAGGAACACATTAAAAGGTGCTGCAGGGATACAGTCAAAGAAATCTAGCATGTGCAAAACTCTATGGGACCAATGACTGAGTTTCTTCAACAAATAAACTGCAAAGAAAAAAAGGAGAGGGAACCCTGTAGATAATAGAAAATTTAAGAGATATAACTACATGAATGTGTGGGTCTTATTTGAATCCTGATTCAAACAAACTGCAAAATAGTGACATTTAAGAGACAACTTTTTGGAAATCTGAATGCTGATAGATCTATGGTCAATTTCATATGGAAAATTGGTATTTTTGTTATGTTTTTTTCCCCCTTGAGAGAGAGACAGCATGAACAGGGGAGGGTCAGAGAAAGAGGGAGATACAGAATCCGAAACAGGCTCCAGGCTCTGAGCTAGCTATCAGCACAGAGCCCAACGTGGGGCTCGAACCCATGAACGTGAGATCATGACCTGAGCCGAAGTTGGACGCTCAACCAACCGAGCCACTCAGGCACCCGTTATGTTTTTTAAAAGAACCTTTACATTTTACATACATATTGAAATATTTACAGATGAAATAATACAGTATCTAGGCTTTGACTTTAAATCATCAGGTAAAGGTCGCCTGGATGGCTAAGTCAGTTAAGCATCCAACTTCAGCTCAGGTTATGATCTTACGGTTTGTGAGTTCAGGCCCCGCGTCAAGCTCTGTGCTGACAGCTCGGAGCCTGGAGCCCGCTTCAGATTCTGTGTCTCCCTCTCTTTCTGTTCCTCCCCTGTTCATGCTGTCTCTATCTCTCATAAATAAATGAACTTAAAAACAATTAAATCATCAGGTGAGAGAATGGAAGTGGTTATAGAAAACAAGATTGGGGCGCCTGGGTGGCTCCGTTGGTTAAGCATCCGACGTCAGCACAGGTAATGATCTCATGGTTTGTGTGTTCGAGCCCCACATCAGGTTCTGTGCTGATGGCTCAGAGCCTGGAGCCTACTTCGGATTCTGTGACTCCCTGTCTCTCTCTCTGTCCCTCACCAGCTCATGCTCTGTCTCTCTCAAAAAATAAATAAACATTAAAAAATTAAAATAAAAAAGATTGATTATGAGTTAAGAATTATGAAAGCTAAATGATGGTTACATGGAAGTTCATTACAGGGGTCTCTTTTGTATTTGTAAATAAGTAAAATAAATAAATAAATAAATAAATCTGGAGCATGAGACTTCCTTGGGTGTGGGTCCCCTGGATTCCGGCTGGCTCCTGGGCTCTTTCCTGGGAGCCATTGGTCTGTATCCCTTTGTAGGGCTCCGTGAGACAGATGTCTCTTGTCAGACAAAGACCAGGTCTCTCGTCAAGGGCTCACGTCCAAGCATCATGAAACCCAACCAACCAACCTCACCCACCCATACCCAGAGGTAAAACAGAAAAAGGACAAAACGATGAAGGAAGAGTCCTGAAGATGACTTTTGTCCTGGCAGCAGGGATACCTTCCTTACGCCAGTGCCTAAGCAGTACATGGCTATGGGGTCAGGCATTCTGGCTTGAAGTGTTTGCTTCCACTACCTACCAGCTGTGTGACCTTGGGCAAGTTAGTTAATTCCTTGGCTTCTTTACCTAAAAACAGGCTTTAGAGTATCAATCTCATAAGGTTCTTGTGAGGATCATGTGTTAATGCCTGGTACAGAGTCAATGGTAAATAAACAGTTGCTGCTGCTGTTGCTGTTACTACTATTACCTCTGCCATTACTACTGCCTGAGCTTCCCAATAAGTCGTGGCAAAGTGCACGCGCAGAGGCAAAGAGCAGTGCTGCGGAAATGCAGAATGGGGTTTCTGTCTTGCACAGCCTCAGCCTGGAAGGGCTCACTCCACTGCCCTAACCATCTGCAGCACACCAACCAACAGAGAGGCAGCAACTGCGCTGAGGGGCTGCTATTTTTATCCCCAGCCTCGGGGGACTGTGCTGAAGGGTGGGGAGCAGAGGATTTCTCCACACTGCAAGCCCCCTAGGACGTCCTCTGAGAGAAAGGCCTCACTAGGTGCGTGGACTCGAGCAGCCTCCGTGGGAACTGGGCTTCGTGGGGTGGGCCAGGTGGCCAGGCACCAACCTGTGCTGGACGCGGTTTCAGAGGGCTGAAAGACAGCAGTGGAGGAGGATGGCGGGGATGCTGTGGAAGAGCTGGCTGACTCCTTCCCTTCTAGCTCGGCCACAGGCAGCAGCAGGTTCTGAGCCAGGTGGGTGGGGCTGGCGGGGATGCCGTTCTCCAGCAGGAACTCATCCAGGTCCATGTACTCCAGGTGGAAAGACTCGCCATCGTACGGGATGGTCTTGTCCCAGATGGGCGGCATGAGGGAGGCTGAGACGGCCATGGTGCTGGCTGCTGCAGCCTCGTCTTCCTCCAGCTTTTCCTTTCCTTTTTCTTTATCTGCAGACACAGAATCTGGGATGAGACACCACACAAGAGGGTAACTCAATCCCAGGAGGCGAGCAGTGGGCTTCCCGGAACTGACTCCTCTCTCTCAGAGCCCTGATCTATTCCATCGATTTCAAGAGCCCACTCTGCCTTCCATTATAACCTGTTGTTTGACCCAGGCCCACTGCTCTCCTTTAGACACGGTAGCATGACCTCACCCGTGTTTGGGCATCCCAAGATGTTCACAAATTCTGGGGCCTGATGTGGTCCCAGGATTAATTCAGAATAGGCTGTGGGATTGGCATCTGCAGGAGACAGGCATCAGGGGGGAAATGGAGTTCCTGATATCTCAGTAATATTTTAGGAAAGGATATTTTAGGATTCTTCAGGCCAAGAACTTTTGTGTTCTCCTGTCCTGTCCCCTCAGCTACGCTTCTCCACAGCAACCCAGAATAAGGCTGAACCCCAGCTCTGCCACCCACTTGTTATGATGTGTGATTTCAGCCATGTTCCTGAACCTCTCCCAGCCAGAGTGGACTCCACCGTAACTAAGGATAAAGCAGACACTTTGGTGAAGACTTAAAGTAACTTTTTTTGGGAAGACTTTTATTTTTAAGTAATCTCTACACCCAATACAGGGTTTGAACTTACAACCCCAAGATCAATGCGCCATCAACTGACACAGCCAGGCGCCCCTAGAGATAACATCTCAAAGTGTCCTGTAGGGTTCCTGGCACAGAGCAGGCATCTGCTATTATTGTGAGCTCACTGAGGGCAGGGACTATGTCTGATTCATTTCTAGATCTCAAGGGCCTCTACAGGAGCGAGCTGAAGGAAAATGTGAATACTGAATGAAAAATGCTGGGTTTGCAAACTGATTCCCTTCAGGTTTACTGGATAGAGAGGGATTGGAGCTGTCTTTTCAGGACCTTTTTCAGAGCAACCATTTCAAGAGAACTCTATCCCTGAATAAGCAAAGATTGAAGGCAGGTTTTCTGGGAAGAAGGAGAGGGGTGGAGCAGAAGAAGAAAAACTTGTTCCAGTTCAAAACAAAGCTAATCAATTAGGGGAGACCGGATCCAGCCTAATTGTCTCAGCCCAAAACTTATGCATATAGATATCCAAGAAAGGGCAAATTGAGAAGAAAAAAAAAAAAAAAGATGAAAGAAATGTGACAAGGTTAGAAGGAAATCAAAGTGACAGGGAGTCTAATCAGGGAAGTACGAGATAAAATCATGACAAGTTCATAATGGGCTTTCAAATTGAGGGAGACAACTTTGAACTCTGGATTCTGAAGTGAAAAGGAGAAATCAAATATGATTATGTTGAAAATAAACCAGTCATGCATGGACTCCTAGACCAGTCAGCCAAAAAGCTGCCTGTTGGTCCAATAAAAATAGACACACCCGGTGTGTTAAAAAGGTGGAGGTTTCAACAAACAGAATTTGGTCATGGCTTCTAACCTGAACTATTACAACTGCCTTCTGTACCAAGCTTTGGTTTAAAACCAAATGGGAAGTAAGAAAGTCAAGCTTTGGTGGGCTGGGTGGGCCAGATGGCCTCTCTATTCTTCTCCTCTAAAATCCTGACTCTACATTCTGTTCAGAAATAACTGTGACCAGTGCTGGGTGGGATCATGGGGATCAATGGAGGTAGGAAAAGGAAAGAGGTAGAAAAACAGCCATACTGAAATACAAGGAACAATAAATTCCAGGTTTTACCTGGCCTAAGCAATTAAGAATATATTTTTGAATTTTTATTCTTTTTTAAAAAATATTTTATTTTTTTAAATGTTTTATTTCTGAGAGAGAGAGCAAGAGAGAGAGAGAGAGATAGCGTGAGCAGCGGAGGGTCAGAGAGAGAGGGAGGCACAGAATCTGAAACAGTCTCCAGTCTCTGAGCTGGCTGTCAGCACAGAGCCCGATGCGGGGCTCGAACCCACGAACCGTGAGATCATGACTTGAGCCGAAGTCGGACGCCTAACCGACTGAGCCACCCAGGCACCCCTCAATTTTTAGTCTTTAAAAAATTTTTTTTGACATTTATTTATTATTGAGAGACAGAGCATGAGCATGGGAAGGGCAGAGAGAGGAGGAGACACAGAATCCCAAGCAGGCTCCAGGCTCTGAGCTGTCAGCACAGAGACCAACACGGAGATCTAACCCACAAAACGAGAGACCATGGCCCAAGCTGAAGTCGGAAGCTTAACCAACTGAGTCACCCAGGCATCCACAACTTTATTTTTTTAACTTATTTTTAAAATTTATTGTTAAGGAAGCTCTATTTCCACTGTAGAGCTTGAACTCAAGATCCCACTATCAACAGTTGCGTGTTCCACTGACTGAGCCAGCTGGACACCCCAAGAATATTTTTAATCAATGTTTTTATAAGATGGACTTTTAATTATAAGAGATGATAAAGAACTAGGCCCATCACTCAGGTCACAGCAATTGACATCACTAGTTGCCAGTGATAAAGTAAGAGTTCTAAGGCCTAGCTAGGTGACCTTGAGGAAGCATCCTCAGTTTTGAGCCTCAGCTTTCCTCATCTGGGAAGTGGGGAAAATACCTTAAAGAACGCTATGCAAGATTAAATAGGATTATGTCAAAGTGCTTTGTAAGCACTATAAAAATGTAAGGCAGAATTATTGTTATGGATGACTGTTACTTGGTAATCTTGAAGAAGACCTGAGAGATGTGTACCCCTGTCCCAGCAGCCTGTCTCCTCCTCACACCTGGAACAAAGCATTGCCTTCTAAACAAAGAAAAGGGTCTGTGCCTATGAGGTTCCAAAGCAGGAGGGGAGAGCCTGGCCTTACCTGATGTGCCGAATCTATTTATAACCCAACAGTGACAGCCACAGAGATGGGAGCCTCAGAACACACCCAGGAAAACAAGAGAAATGGCATTTTTAAGAAGAAAATGAACTTTTCAAGACAGGTCATTCACGAATGTCTTATATTCTTTCCCAAATCCATGAACTACACAGATGGTTCTTAGAAATGCAAAGATCTCAGGGCGCCTGGGTGGCTCAGTCAGTTGAGGACCTGACTTCGGCTCAGGTCATGATCTCACGGTTCGTGGGTTCGAGCCCCGCGTCAGGCTCTGTGCTGACAGCTAGCTAAGAGCCTGGAGCCTGTTTCAGATTCTGTGTCTCCCTCCCTCTCTGACCCTCCCCTGCCCCTGCTGTCTCTCTCTGTCTCTCAAAAATAAAAACATTTAAAAAAAAGAAATGCATAGATCTCAAACTGAAAGCAGACCTCAGTGCACTTAAAACCTCACAATAGGTGGCACTCCTCCTGTGCCCTGAACCTCATGTTCTCAGGCCCCAAAACAGGGCCAAACCTGCTTTCCACACAGGCCCCAGGGACCTTTGTGGCCTAGGAAACAAGAAGAAGCCCAGCCCTGCTACAGTGGCCCCTAAGTCTAGACTTGGCCCCAACCAACCAGGCGAAGGGCCACAGTGGCCTCATTCTGACCCTGTCCCTCTACCAGCCTCGCCCCATTCTCCTTCTGGGAAGGCGCCTCGCATCCCCTCTCCTGACACCCCTCCCCCACCTCAGCAGCAGAAAATCTCCCGTGTGTACCCAGTGGCTGGGGATATGCACACGCAGGGATGAAGTAAGGTCCTGCTCCCAGGATCGGAAGTCCCTACACAGAGACAATCGTCGCTTCTCAAACTTTAGTGGACTTTGGAATCACACAGATGGGGTGCTCCTTCAAATGCAGATTCCTGTCCCAGCAGGCACAGATTCGGTGGGCGAAGGGTGGGGCCCAGGACCCAGCATTTTAAATTAGCATCCCAAGTGATTCTGGTGCAGACTTCCCCAGGGAAGGCGCCCTGGAGCGTCCTTTAAGTGGCGGCTACGACCCCCCCCCATCAGCCTTCTCAGTAACCCTTCCACGTCGCGCGCCAAGGCGGCCCGAATGAACCTCCACACCGCGACCCCCGCCCCGCCCTCTCCCTCCTGCCCCTTCCCCGCCAACCCCCATCTGACCTAGCCTCTCTCGACTCACCCCGACCTCCCGTTCCCAACCCCCTTGCCTCGCCCTCCAGGCCCCTCCGCAGGACAACTAGGACCTGACCTCCCACCTCCCGGTCCCGCCCTCACAGGGCCCCGCCCCTGCGGAAACCCCGCCCCCAGGCGCGCGCGGACCCCCTCCCCTCACCGAGGCGCGCCTCCCGCGGGGGGTTCTCCATCAGCTTCTTCAGGACCAGCGGGAAGGAACCCGGCAGGCCCCTTTCCCCAGCGGTGCGCCCCGGTCCCGGGCCTGGCCCCGCCTGCGGCTCCACAGGCGGCTTCTTGCCAC
Organism: Proteles cristata cristata; assembly: GCA_017311185.1. Taxonomy (NCBI): domain Eukaryota; kingdom Metazoa; phylum Chordata; class Mammalia; order Carnivora; family Hyaenidae; genus Proteles; species Proteles cristata. The sequence goes on along the minus strand of JAESUZ010000358.1, from coordinate 816,858 downwards.
CGCCCGCGTCCGACATCGTGCCCCGCGCTCTGCTCGCGCGCCTCGCCTCCCCCGCCCGCCCCCCAAGATGGGCCTGAGCCGTGCGACCCGCCGCAGCTGCCGACACGGGCAGCTACTGCGCAGGCGCCCAGCAGCACCCCCACCTCCCTCCATCCCTACCCCGCCTGCAGACGGGCTCTGGGATATTAATTATTCATGAGGCCTGGCCAGCTTCCCCGGATCGCAGCTTTGGATTGGTCCACCCTCTGAGGAGGGCAGGCGCAGCCTTCCGGGCCGTGATTGGTTAAGCCTCCGGGGTAAGCGAGGCACGTGTGGGGCCAGGTGAGGAGTAACGCCGGAGGCCCCGCCCCGTCCGCCCCTGTGTCACCTGATTGGCGCCTGCTGGAGTCGGTGTCACGGGCCCTCTTCCGCCGCAGCCCCTTACCCTCTACCAGTGGTTTCACCATCGCCTCCCTCTTCATAACCCCCGCCTTCCTCCCAGACCACCGTAACCGTTCCCCCTTCACTCTCATCGCAATCTCGCCACCTTCCCGACGCGCCACTGAAGAGAGGCCGGGCTGGGAGTGGCCAGGCCGGCCAGGGGGAACCTATCAAATCGCCCGCTCGGGCCACGCGGCCGTCCCCCCGCGAGTCACGTGGAGCCGCAGCCCTAGTCTAGTAGAGGGGGAGGGGAAAGAGGAGGAAGACGCCGAGCAGCCAATGGAGGGCGGAGGCGGGGTCCGGGGCGTTGCACGGGGCGCAGCACGTGCGGGGCTGCGGCCCGGAGGGGAGGGGCGGGCCTTTTTGTTCCGGGGACTCTGCCCAGGGTCGAGGGACGGGAACCCTAAACCAGCGCACACCCCTCCTCCCCCGCGACCCAGAGGTTTGCTGAGGGCAGGGCCGCAGACGGCGACCTGCCCTGCCCGTAGTGTTGGCCGGAGCTGGCTTGGCCGCTGCCGAGGGGGGTGTCAGGTTCCCCGCTGATCCGGGTTTCTGGTGCGGGTGTGGCGGCCAGATAAACCCTAGCGTGGAGGGAGCGTTCTTGGGGCCCGCGGGTGGAGAGCAAGGGCCGGCCCTGAGCCGGGCCCGGGTACACGCTTCCGCCCTCCCACTTACTAGCTCGTGACCTTGGGAAAGTCCAGTGGCTTCGCTCGAGCCTGTTTCCCCATCCATACAATTAAGGGGTTGGGCTAATCTGTAAAATCTTAAAACAGCTCTGAAATTCGATTCCTCTCCAGAACCTTTCCTTCCTTTTCCTAGGGAAAAGCGAAGCAAAACAATATTCTCTAACACGGGGAACCGATTACACGCTTTGTGTGAGAACCTCCTTTTCCCTTAAAACACACATACTCCCCAGGAATTCCTCCGGAAACATGTAAAAATCTAAAATGTGAGCGGGTCCACCAACGTGGAGACGGTAGAGAAAGCTGCTCCTAAACAGCGCCCGGGAACTTGGTATCTCGTTAGAGCATAAATGCTGCTCGGCTTTGCACCCGAACAGTGCTAAACCCTCCCTGTCTAAACTCCCAGAGGGCCGGGGTGGGGCTGGGGCTGGGGCTGGGGGTGCTTTGGCCTGTTGATCCCGTTTCTCCCCAGTGAGCCTGTGCCTTCCAGCAGTCAGGCAGGGGAATGGTGGGGTGCGGTCCTTGGGGCAAGGGGTAGGTGCAAACCCTCAACTGGCTGAAAGCTGTCGAGCTGATGCAATCACGGTTGTGCTCGGAGTTGAGGAGGAAAAAAGTTGGGCCCCTGGGCAGGCCTGGAAAGCCGGAGGGTTGAAGGGACCCTGGGGGGCCGCTGGGACAGGGTGATGGAATCTGACTCCACATTCAAGTTCTTACTGCCAAGCTCCTTAGACTTCGGTCACTTTGTGGCTCATACCTCCAGCCAATTGCTTCACCTCTCCAGGCCTCCCTTCCTAGTGTATCAAATGGAGATCGGACAGGATCTACGTTGTGGGGTTTCCGTAAGCCAATGCATTGCACAACTGTAAACCTGCAACAATGGTAGTTTTCGTAATTTTACTAAAACCCTTGGGTACAAATCCACTGCTTGATGTATGCCCATGTGATTCTCTGTTTAGTAGAAATACTAAATTGTGCACAGGAAATCTGTTGTGTTGCAGACTTGTTAGTGCAGAATTCTGTGTGTGGCTGAACAAGGATATCTTTAGAGGAGCACCCAGCGGGCTCAGTTGGAGGAGCATGGGACTCTTAATCTCAGGGTTGTAAGCTAGAGCGCCAGGTTGGGTGTATAGATTACTTACAAATAAAACCTTTAAAAATAAAGATCTCTTTAGGAGAAACTGACCTCGAGGTTTTTAGAAACACATTTCAAAGGGTAGCCCAAGGAAATCGACATGAATCTTTTCTGTTTTTTTTTTTAAATGGCCAGTTTGAGGGGCGCCTGGGTGGCTTAGTCGGTTAAGCATCCGACTTTCGCTTAGGTCATGATCTCGCGGTTCGTGGGTTCGAGCCCCGTGTCGGGCTCTGTGCTGACTGCCAGCTCAGAGCCTGGAACCTATTTCAGAGTCTGTATCTCCCTCCCTCTCGGACCCTCCCATGCTCATGCTGTCTCTCTCTCTCTCTCTCCTAGAAATAAATAAAAATATATAAAAAATAAATAAATGGCCAGTTTGGGGCGCTTGGGTGACGCAGTCGGTTAAGCAGCCGACTTCGGCTCAGGTCATGATCTCACGATTTGTGAGTTTGAGCCCCGCGTTAGGCTTTCTGCTGTCAACACAGAACCCACTTCGGATCCTGTCTCCCTTTCTTCTCTGCTCTTCCCCTGCTTGCGCGCTCTCTTTCTCAAAAATAAATAAACATTTTTTAAAAATGTCTAGTTTGACCATGGACAGACTTGCTGCATTAGAGTTAAATGTATATTTTCATGGCTAATATGACATCACTGAAGGGGAAAATTTTTTTTTTGAATTTGCGATCATTTAACAGTGGAAAGTTTTAACATTTGTTTATAGTGAGGGTGGGGTGTAGTAAGGAGTAAAGATCTAGATATCTTTGTAAGCTTCAGTTATCCAGAGGGCATAATGCCAACTCCACTTACCACCCAGCCTGGAGCGACTAACCTAACAGGCCTCACCTAACTGGTGAGGAGCGAGACAAGCAGGCTAGGGCTTTCCAACTCAGTTTTGATTTCATTCTCTTTTCGTGTCCTGGCACTCCCTAGAAAGGGTTTTTTTTTCTCTCCTGGATCACCGCAGGCTAAATGTGTCACAAACACTCTGGGAACATTACAAACATGTTCTCTCTCGTGCTTGCTTGTAAACGAGGAGGTTAGCTACATTGTGGACTGGCAGCATTCAACAGCACCTCCCTGGAGGTGGGGCGGGAGCTATTCCATTCGGGCTTCCCTTCTCCAGCTGACCCGGAGCCCCCTCTGTCTAACCCCCGTCTCCCATCCTAATCAGTAAAGTGAGAACAACAGTGTGGCCTCACCCCTTCTCACAGAGGAGGAATAGGTGTGTAATTAGCTGATTTCCATAGTGTCTGGCAGCCCTACGAAGAAAAAAATCTCCACAAAAAGAACAAGCCACTACGTGGTTAAGACTTTAAAGGTCTGAAGTGGTACCTCAGTGCTCTTCAGTGACAGGGTTTCAATTCAGTGACTCCTCGAGGGAAGTGTGGTCCAGGGAGCAGTAGTGAATTTGTGGGCTTGGGGGCGGCCATGGTTGGGTCTCCCGTCAGCCTGCTGACTAGCCACCTGGCCTTGGGCAAGCGACTTCTGCCTACATCTCAGTTGGTTTCCCCTTGGAAACAGATGGGTTTGCTTACCTTGGAGAGCGGTTATGAGGATAATGTGGGAGAAGCACTCTCAAGTGCTCGCCTGAACAGTGTATGACATGGAGGGGGGGGGCCTCCACCCTTCCCCTTCACTCAGGCGGTGTTGGATCAGGAGCAGGATCATTTTGGGAGGCTGGGTTTTAGAGACACGGATGTGAAATGACCATGTTGCGTAGCTAGACTGCCTTTAAATTCTTAGTGTTCCAGAAACCGGCTAACCAACCCCAGCTAACTTCACAGAGCATATACAGAACAAATGCCTTTCATCAAGCCATTGTGTAGGCTCGGAGTAGTATTATTTACACTTGAAGTTCAGAGGAGCTAACACTCCAGCAAGAGAGCCTTTGGCCGGATACCCCACAGTGATCTATTGGCCGTAGCAGATGGTAGTCAGCGTCTGGTAGGTCAGCATCACTTCGTCTTCTGACCAACTAAGAAATGTGACATGAGCCTGGTGTGGGTTAGAGCAGGACAATGAGAAGGCTTCCATGGAGCTCTTGCAAAGCCCAGCTATCTGTGTGCTTTGCCAATACCCATTGCGGGGGGGGTGGGGGTGCACAAAACTTGGTTCAGGGTAGTAACTCAATAACTATTTGTTGGCTGGCATTGTTGGCTAAGTCTTTCAGAGAGCCAAATATACATTTGGAATGTTATTAACATGAAGTAGCAGCCATTGCGTTGCTTCACAGTGGAACCTGGAGTAGCAAACAGGAGCCCATGCTCACGGTACGTCCCCCAGCGCAAGCCTGGCCAACAACCCACATACCTGTGGCTGCATAGTTCTGGGCTGTGGTGTGTACCTTTGTCTCAGTGTGTTCTAGGGGAGAAGTGGCGGGCGGGGGCGCTCTTCTAACTCTTGGCCATCTCTTCAGTACGGGTTTCATGTTTGGCTTGCATCTTGTCCACTCCCTGGGCTTGGATTACAGAGGGAGAGCTGCCCTGAGAGGGCCATTTCCAGACCAGCCATCACCTCCGGCCTGTGCCACGTCTCAGCAGCTGACACCGCCTGACAACTGCGGTGTCTCCAGTGAAAGCTGTGTTGAGGCACACAGGGGTAGGGTGTGGGCTCTACAGCCAGACCATCTGGGTCTGATTCCTACTTTGACTACTTCCTGTGTGACCTTAGGCAAATTACTTAACCTCTCTGGGCCGAATGTCAAAAGGAGACAATGCAGGCATGCTGCAGAGAATGGCTCTTGGCACAGAGCAAGTGCACCATGGAAGTTAGCTCAGCACAACTGCCTTTTGGGTTGTTCTGGGAATACCTCATTCCTCCGCACCTGCCACTTCCCCAAGAACAGTGGGGGCGGGGCGGCGAGCTTCACTCTTTATGATCGTCAAGGCCCTGCAGGCTGCCTCTTGCGGGTCTCTCCAACCCAACCTCTTCCTTCTCTCCCCCTTGCTCACCTTCTGCCGCCAAAGTGGCCTTAATTTAACTCCTCAAACACGTGTCCTTCCTCCCGGAGGAAAGGGCCTTTGCAGGTGCTGTTCTCTCAGCCTGAAAGTTCTTGGTGTTGCTCACTCTTCCTCACTCTCCAGGCCTCGGCTCCAAAGTCACCCCCTCGGAGAGGCTGACCCTCACCCTCCTTCCTGCTGATTGTCTCCTCTCCCCACTGGAATGCAAACGCAGGGGGAGGGGCAGCGTCTGCCTCATTTCACCCCTGTGCCACAGGCTCAAGCCTAGAAGCCTCAGTAAGCAGTGGGACATCTGATTGGATGGTTGCAGAGAGCCTGGGGAATCCCGTGGGAGGGGAGGAGCCTGGGAGCAGGCAGAGCTGGGTTGGAACTCCAGACAGGCACTCGGCCTTCCCTTCCCTGAGCTTTCCCCGCTGTGGAATGGACAATCGTGCCCCCCTTGCAAAGCCACCTCACACGTGGTGACGTGAAAGCTCACACTCAGGAGACGGCGGCTCTTAGAACCAGGATTCGTTCCTTTGGCAGCCTGGCCTTGGGCCAGGCTCATCAGATGCAGAGCCACCTGGAAGGGGCCACCTGGACATGACCTGTCAGCTTCTGGCACCGGCTGAGAACGAGTGTGTCACACTTCTCCGCCTGGGGACAGTGGGGAACGACAAATAGAAAAGAAGGCTCTGGGTCCCTGCAGTGGGAGGGAAGCGGAGGGGCTGCCCCACACGCTGGCCGGGAGGGTAGCCGATCCCTCTGAGTGCATTTCCTGGTCATTTAAAAGTGGCAAGTAGGGGCGCCTGGGTGGCTTAGTCGGTTAAGCTTAGGTCATGATCTCGCGGTTCGTGGGTTCGAGCCCCGCGTCGGGCTCTGTGCTGACTGCCAGCTCAGAGCCTGGAGCCTGTTTCAGTCTGTGACTCCCTCTCTCTCTGACCCTCCCCTGCTCACGCTGTCTCTCTCTCTCTCCTAGAAATAAATAAAAAATATTAAAAAAAAAGAAATTAAAGTGGCAAGTGAAGGCTGAAGGAGGTAACGTGGCCAGTATGGAGACCAGCTGCCCTCCTTTTCCCTGAAAGCAAACTTCACGAGTCCCCGTTTTTGCCCTGGTTCCGCCAGGCTGGGAGTGGAAGCAACCACACGGACTTATATGATGCCAAACTCAGCACAGCCCGGGCTGCACTGAGCCTACCTGTCGGGCCGCTTAACCCAGTGCTCCCAAGGGAGGACACCCAGGCCCTTCCTGTGCGCGCCTGCCTTTGGCCTCGCAAGTCCCCCTAGGGATGCGATCCATCCTATTGTTCAGCCCTTTCTCTGGCCTGCACAGCCGGCACCGTTAGGTGCAGACAATGGCCCGGTGCCCCGGAGCCTCAGCTCGCGTTTCCAAGGAGACAACCCCGCGTGTGCTCCCATGAACTTGCAACATCCAACTCCTTCAAGGAGAATGTCCACGGGAAGGAGGGTGGCGGAAAGAAGGGAATGAGGGTCAGATTACAAACGTGATGGTGGAAGGAGCACCATACCAAGCTTGGCTGCTCTTTGTCTTTCACAGAGAAACCACTGTGGCACTTCACAGTTTGCAAAGGCTTTCGCGTGGGACACCTCCTCTAATCCTGGCAACATACCTGGGAAGCAGGTGTTCTTTTTTACCCTTTAACAGACTTGGGGGGTGAGGTGGGGGCAGGTCCAGGATCCCCTGCTGGGTGGCCCACAAGTAGTTGTAGTCAAGGGGCGCCTGGGTGGCTCAGTCAGTTAAGTGTCCAGCTTCGGCTCAGGTCATGATCTCGCGGTTCATGAGTTGAAGCCCTGCATCAGGCTCTGTTGCTGACAGCTCGGAGCCTGGAGCCCGCTTCAGATTCTGTGTCTCCCTCTCTCTCTGCCCGTCCCCTACTCACGCTTTCTCTCTCTCTCTCTCTCTCAAAAATAAACAAAAAAAAAATTCTAGTCAAAAGTTCCCTGAGGTAGGTGCCCTGTCTGCCAGCTCAAAGTGAGGGACTTGGTCAAAATCAGGGTGCGTTTTCATGCTACTTAACTCCCTGAAAAGGAGGCCTGAGTGACCAAAGCTGACAGAAAAATAGAGAGCCAGCCTCTGAGCATAGCTGAGGCCCCGTGCGCTGAGGGAAGGTTAGGGTGTAAAGATCTAACAGTGTGGCTGAGGGAAGCAGGGTCTTTCCAGAAGCTGGAGAAGGAAGTGAGAGAGGGAATGTGCAGCCTGGAGCAGAATTGCCTCCTGGAAGGGGGTCCCCAGGAGAAAGAGTAAGAGTGGAACCGGGGAGTTGTGGCTGAGGATTCCTAAGGATTATTCCTTAGGAATCAGGGCCCTGAGACAGAGAAGAAACTGAGTCAGGGGTTGGGGTACAGACACACTCTTTTGCTGGGCGTGGATTTGTCTGCCCTCAGGAAAGTCGGTCACGCAGGCGGCCAGAGTGAGGGGCCACTATAACCTGAAGCCAAGGGAAGCTCAAGCCTGGTCAGCTATGCTGGAGAAAGTCCGCTTGACCCGGGACAGGAAAGAGGCGGAGGTCTGCGCAGGCTGGGGTGGGAGGCCCAGGGGCAGAAGAGGGAGAGGGGCGCCCTGAGGTTGGGTGTTAGGGGGCGTCTTTGAACTAGAACATGGCTGCAGGGAGAGCAGGGTCTCGTGAAAGCACACCTGGGGTTTTTCACACCGCGCACAGCTTGCCTCTAAAATTCCCTCACGCTGGACCCAAGATACGCTCTGCATGTGACCTAAATGTGTGCCGAAGCAGCCACTGGGCTGGAGAAAGGAGGGAGTTTGTAAATAGGCCTGAGTCCCCCACGGGGAGACCACCCTGTTCACACCCAAGCAAAGGGTGAGCAATCGGGAGGAGCAGCTGCCTTCTGGGGGCAACTAGCCGACCCTACTCTTTTCCTCCCACTGAGGGCAGATGCCAGAGTCAGGGGGCACGGGGGGAGAGGACTTAATAAGCACTCGCTGCGTGACTGCTGCAGAGTCTCAGTCTGTGTGGCATGTGTATTCTCTTCACCAAGGAATATTGGTTTTCAGGTAGATAACATTCATTTTTATCAAAGACGTGGAGAGGGACACCCGGCTGGCTCAGTTGGTGGAGCGTGAGACTCTTGATCTCAGGGGTGGGCGTTGGAGCCCCACATCGGGAGTAAGAGATTACTTAAAAATAAAATCTTAAGGGGCGCCCGGGTGGCTTAGTCGGTTAAGCGTCCGACTTTCGCTCAGGTCATGATCTCGCAGTTCGTGGGTTCGAGCCCCGTGTCGGGCTCTGTGCTGACTGCCAGCTGAGAGCCTGGAACCTGTTTCAGTCTGTGACTCCCTCTCTCTCTGACCCTCCCCTGCTCACGCGGTCTCTCTCTCTCTCCTAGAAATAAATAAAACACTAAAAAAAAAATCTTACAAAAAAATGTGGAGAGTCTGGGAGCTTTGGAAAGCGGTGATGGTGGGCTGGGGGCGGTAACGAGTGAGATCTTTATGGGGTGCACTAATCCCTTTGGCTCTTTAGCCTTCACTTTCAAAGAGCTCTTATCTACCCGTTGGCATCTGTCAGTCCCATGGTGCCTCATGCTTCTGACCATCAGTGAGATGCCACATGAAGTGATAGGAGGTGGCGTGAGACTCTGGTCCATGACTCTTGGACCAACCTAGCCATACGAGCCAAACCGATCTTCAGCCAGAACTCTCCAGTTCTTGGAAAAGCTCGGCTTGTAAACTTGGGCAAGCCCCTCAGTGCCAGCCCCCGACTTTGCCCGTCCGCAGTAAGCAATGGGGACTTTCCGGCGGTAGCTGTAGGGACCAGATGGGAGCCAGCAGCCAGCAGCTGCTGCCACATTTCAAAAGCCTTGTCATCCTGGTCCTGAGTTGCCCCGAGAGCCCTTCCCTGCTCAGCTGACAGCTGTCCGTGCCGAGCTGCTGGTCGCCCAGGTGCTCCCTGCACGTGCACTGGGCTCTCCGGGGACACCCCTACCTTCTTTGGGTGCCCGGACCTACTTCTAGCTTTTGGAAGGACTTCTGGCTCCCTCCACCCACACGGCCCTTCAGAGATGGTAAGGAAAAGTCAGCTGCGGCTTATCGCCCAGGCTAAGTTGAGGGTTTCCAGGGAAGATGGGCTTCTCCTGGTTAACGGCTAAGGGGCTCCTTCTTTGATACCCACCTCTGGGGTGGCCCCGACTGCCCCAGCGTTCAAAACGACAGGGGGTGGTCCGAGGGGCCTGGGCCCAGAGCTCTGTGAGAGAGCCCACAGGGACCCTGCCCTGAGCTCTGGGGGCCACCTTCCCCCACTCCGCCTTGGGCAGTGTCTCCTCACCCCTCGATGGGGTGAGAAAGAAGGCAGGGGGCTGTGGTGTCTGTCCTCAGGCTCCAGAGTTGGGAATGGCTAAGAGCCCTTTGCAAGGAAGTCCTGGGGGACAGTCAGGACTCTGGTGTCAGCACGGCAGGATGAGGGGGAGCCTGAGAAAGGTCCCCTGGGGCCCCTAAGTCAGACACCAGCAGCAGAGGACTGCTGGGCTCCTTTAAAGGCACACGTGCATTTTGAACACTGAGGACCTGGGTGTCAGTCCCTGACACCTTAGAAGATACCGGGGAGACATGTATCAGGAGGGAGCACCCCGAGCACGCTGGCCCCCAAATCTCGCCGTGGGCCTCAGTGTCGCAGGCAGAACTCAGGAGACACCTGGAGCTGGCTGCTGGCGCGGCCCCTCGGTCCACGCCCTCTCTGCGGGCTCCCTGGCCCCGTGTTTGCCTGTGTATCCTAGGAACCGGGGCTGCGAGCCTGTGGTCCTGTTACATAACAGCTCCCATCCCATCCAGAGGTTCAGCCCTCCAGCGAGCGGGAGCTGAAGCAGGCGAACGGAGGGAAGCCTCTTCCCCAGACGCGGGGGACTGCCCACACCTGCCGTCTCGGCCAGCCCGCCGCCCTGCCAGCGTGCGGAGGGAAGGAGCCCGGCGTTCAGCGTATTCTCTCGGCAGGGCGCTCCGGTCCTGCTCTCGTCCCACGTGAGCGCAGCACCTGTCCGTGGCCACACACTGGCCGCGCCTTCCCCTGCCTGCAGGCCTCGGAGGCAGCCCCTGAGTTGCAGTGGCGCTCCCCGCACTGTGTCCCTGTCTGCACCCAGCCCTCCGCCTGCCCCGGAGGGGGGGGCCGAGGGCAGACCCCTGCCGGAGACCCTCCCTCGCCTGGAGATGCCTGTCCTGCCTCCGATGCCTGTGACTGCCCCCACCCCTCGGGCACTCGGGCAGCCAGCCAACGCAGGGCCGCCTCTGTTCCTACCTGTCCTCTTCTCTGGCCAAGGCAGAGAGTGCTCCAGCAGGGACTTGAGGACCTCAGGCATGTCCATGGCAGGGGCAACTCCAATCCGGTCACAGCTCGACATGGCCCGGCAGGAGGTGCTTGCTCCCAGAGTTCAGAAGCGGCTAGAGAGGCAGGAGCTGGCCCGGGAGCCCCAGGCTTGGGAGCGGGCGGGGCAGGAGCCCGAGGCAGCCAATGGGCAGTAGGGGCCCCGGCCCACCCGTCCACCCCCAGCTCGGCCACCCGCCAGCTCCGGCTGCAGCCAGGCCTTCCCTTCCCGCTGCCTGGCAGGGCGGGCCTGGCTCGGCGCCAGCCGCAGCACGTGGAGCCACCGCGCCAATCCTCTGACAGAGAGCCCGGCCTGTTATCTAACTTTGCAAAGGGAAGTTCTCCCCCAGGCTGGGAGCCATAGCCAGGGCCTGCCAGGTGAGAACAGGGAGACGGCTCCGCGCCCACAGCAAGCGTGCACTGCACATTCAGGCACACTTGGCCGAGAAGCCCCAGTGGTCAAGTGTGGCAGAGGGCGGGGCCGGCCACGGAGATCAGTTTGGGCTGGGACCTGAGACTCGGGCATCACAGGCAGCGCAGGACAGAGGACATACAAGCAGAGGAGGGGGCATCACACATTCACCTGCAAGCTGCAAAGGCCGCGTTGGTTCGCATGTTCTGAGGCCGAATCTATACGCATGCTATGCACACGTGTCCTAGAAGGCACACAGGTTTGTGTGTGGTGTGTGCAATTGCAGCTTTATGCCATCTGCAGAGCCTGAAGCCTGCTCTCCTAAAAGGAGTGAAAATATCTGCAGCCTGGGGCTCCTTTGGTCTTCTGGGGAGGGTAACAGAGGCAGGTGCCCAGCAGTCAGTCAGGCCCTGGGAGGGCAGGCAGACAGGGTGCCATTGAAAGGGAGCAAGTTCGGGGCACCTGGGTGGCTCAGTCGATTAAGCATCTGACTTCGGCTCAGGTCACGATCTCACGGTTCATGGGTTCGAGCCCTGCGTCAGGCTCTGTGCTGACAGCCAGCTCAGAGCCTGGAGCCTGTTTCAGATTCTGTGTCTCCCTCTCTCTCTGACCCTCCCCTGTTCACGCTCTCGTTCTCTCTCTCTCTCAGAAATAAATAAAACATTAAAAAAAAAAAAAAAAGGGAGCAAGTTCTGCAGACGTGGTAGAGGCTGGGCTTGGGTGATGTCTGCTGCCCAGCCCATCCTGGGGACTTTGGTGGCAACTGGCTGTTTGTTGTAGGCCCCTCTCTGGCCCTCTCACCAAGATATTGGCCTCTCTGGTCCCCAGGTCACTTGAATGTGTGGTCAAAGCCAAGGTTCTCTATGTCTCCCTCCACTGAAGACCGACCGGCCGGCCGGGGATGGGGGTGGGGGGATCCGGCCACACACGGATGTGGGATTTTGAACACAGCCCTACTGAGTCTCAGTTCCAAAACTGCTCAGTGTTGTGACCTCTGAAGTCCCTCTCAGCTTTGGTTCTATGTCTCTGACCTCTAAGGAGGATGCAATAAGCATTTGGTTCCCTGTACTGTACATGATTTCTATGCAGTTCTTCGCTGCTTTCCAAAACTCTTGTTTTGTACAGATGCAAAAATACTCCAGGAGCCTCCCTGGCCTCTCCCCCTCCCAACAGCCCTCAGCTGGTCCTCTAATTACCCTCCCTTCCTCCCTAATAGCCTTCCCCAAACTATGCTCTTTTCCCAAATTAATTAAATGTTAATTTCAAGTTTTGAATACAAAGAACATTATATGGCCCAGAGCTTAACGCTTGTGATAAAGATATAATTTAGAAATACAAGTTCAGGGGTGCCTGGGTGGCTCAATCGGTTGAGTGCCTGGCTTCAGCTCAGGTCATGATCTCATAGTTCGTGAGTTCGAGCCCCGCATGGGGCTCTCTACTGTCCTCCCAGAGTCCACAGAGCCCGCTTCGGGTCCTCTGTCCCTGTTTCTCTCCGCTCCTCTCCACTCCCACTCTCTCTCAAAAATACATACATGTAGATACATATGTGTATATATGTAATTTCTATCCCTGTCCTTCCTCCCCATTCCTCTGCCTCATAACAAATTTAGTTTCTTATTTATCCTTCTAGTGCCCTTTGCGTCTGAGACCCTGGGCGGTGAGGGTGAGGTGGGCCTGACACGCAGGCTGCCTCAAGTTGACCTGGGATTCGCAGGCTGGGGCTGACTGAACTACTCCCCAGCCCGAGAACTCTCTTGTGTGCTAGACAGCTTACCACAAAGGTGCAGTGGGTGGGTGCTCACAGAGCATGATTCCAGAGGCAACAGGAAATGCCCTATGTCTCAAAAAATACCCACCTTGCTGGAGCGCCTGGGGGGCTCAGTCGGCTAAGTGTCCGACTTCGGCTCAGGTCATGATCACACGGTTCGTGGGTTCGAGCCTCACATCGGGCTCTGTGCTGACAGCCAGCTCAGAGCCTGGAGCCTGCTTTGGATTCTGTGTCTCTCTCATTCTCTGACCCTCCCCTGATCACGCTTTCTCTCTCTCTCAGAAATAAACAAAATATTAAAAAAAAAAAATACCCACCTGCCGAATGACATTCCATCCTTGGACATGCGTCCCTATGAACTCTCTGCAGAACCCTTCCAATGTACAGATGTGCTAAGCCTCTAAGACCATGAGTGAGTGCTAGTGCATACCTGGCATCAGCCAAGCTCTTGTAAGGGATTCAAAGTTAAGAAACCGGGCCAGGCAGGTCCCTACCCTTAGGGACTTTTCATGTCACTGCAAGTCAGTCCCTGTGGCACCCACTACTGGGGTTTGGCGGCGCCACCTATGGTCACATAGGGGCCATATCAGCAGGCTGCTGGGTCAAGAGGCTGGAGAGGGTAGAGATGGGGAAAGGAGAGGCTGCATAGAAACCTGCAGACATTCGGAAGGGGCCACATGGCAGGCGTGTTGGGATTGTCTGCACTTCGTGGGTTTCCTGGCTCACGGGTTTGATGCCTGCTATAGATGGCTCCCCTGGGAGGGGGTATATGTGGATGCAGTTTCTGGCAGAGCCCTCAGGGCTTTCTCTAGGGAGGTGCAGAGCTCCCCCTGACCATCTGCAGGTCCCTGACAGCCACCCCACCTGCCCAGGACCTCCTGCCTCTGAGGAAGCAGAGAAGCCTGCTGGGGCTCCACGGTGGCGGCGCTCACTTTGACCCTTACTCACAGGAGGGGAGACCAGAAACACATATGTGTTCAATAACTGGGGGCTGCTCAAGTCAGCTCTGGTCCCTTTAAAGTGTCGGCCACTGATCATAATACCTAAGTTCCGTCAGGGCTTGGAGACACACGTGTGAAATACAATCGAGAGAAAAATTGTATTTCAGTAAGAGCACACTGACAATGGTACAGCAATCTTTTTCAGCCTCTATTCCAGTTTCATCTCCTCCAGGCAGTCCTCCCTGGATCTGGCACCCAGAACACCTCCCACCGCTGTGCCTGTCAAACCATCCCACACTCTCCCACGTAGGGCTGTATTCCCTGGCAGACTTGGGTTCAAGGGAAGCCGCGTTTCTTCAGTAACCTTGTTCCCAGGATCCGAGAGGGAGGGGGTGCTCAGTGAATGTTTACCAAGTTGAGCTAAAGGAGAAGAGAATTTAGGGGAATGTAGAGAACTTAAGAATTTAGTCCACCAGGTACATTGAGGTCCTGCTGATCTTACGGTCTTTGATTTTCTGAGTTCATGGGAGGTCTGGATGCAGGTTCATGATCTCTCCAGCCTGAGGAGGGGTCTGGATGTTTCCTCTGAGGGCTGCACTTTGCCTTGCCACTTTGGTTTCTCATGGTGCTGCAAAGGGTGCCGAGACCCCAGATCATCAGTGCTGCAGGGACCTTTGTCGGTCACCCAGTAACTTCCTAAGTGGTTCTTGTTTTACTGTCTCCTTTCTGAGGGTCCTTGGAACTTTTGCTGAATGTCACTAAGATGTGGACATCAAACGTGCAGGGTTGTCGTGGAGAACAGACATGTTGCATCCAGTGTCTGGTGCACAGAAGGTCTCAATCAAGTTGGTGGTCTCTTCCTCATCAAGCACCTGAGCCCCTATGCACTTCCGGCCCAAATGATACCGCCCTTGGAGAATTCATAGGCTTTGGACCCCTGTTCCTGGTGCCACTCCACACTGCAGTTGACAGCTGTCTGTTGAGAGCTGCTCTTGAACATAGACCCTCCCATCAGGGTCCCCCTCCATCCCCTGCAACACGCACAACTGGAGAGAGATGAGAAAGCACCTCCAACCCCAGCAGATACGGACTTCCCCGAATGGAGACTTCCCAATCTAACACGCTCTCTCCTTTTAAAGATGGGAAATCTGGGCCCTGAAGAGAATCCAGGCTGCAGTCAGAATCCTATTCCAAAGCCGGGCATGCCTCTTCGCTGTTCTGGAAAAGCCACACCCAGAAAGGGCACAGAGCCGACCCTCTGGAATTCGGGACGGTGCCCTTGAGGAGAGCAGAGAGGTGTGGGTACCTCGGGACAGCCCCGTGCGGAGGGCTGTGAGCAGGCAGGCTGCAGGAGAGCCGCTGAAGGGTGGCTGCTGGGGCCTCTCGTACACAGCACAGCTTGTCCCTGCCAGCCGGGGCGCTGCCTGAGCTGGGGTCAGCTGGGTTGCTCTGTTTACACAGGGACACAGACCTTCTGCCCCTCACCCCTTGGAATGTCTGCCTTTGGGCATGCCCGGCACCAGGCAGCTCTGCCATTGTGTACAGAGCAGCCCAGGCCCCTGGGCACAAGTTCCAGGCAGGGAGGAACAGGAGCGACAGGGGTTGGGGACAGAGGTCAAAGGGCACGTGTTTATTTCCTAGAACAAAGGCTAAGAGAATCAAGTTTCTTTCATTTTATTTTAAGAAGGACAAAAATTGTTATTAAAACATCTACATTATTATCAAGATACTAGACCTTATGAATATTTAATATTAAAGTGTGGTATTCTTAAATTTTTAATACACAGACATTTTAAAAGGACCATTAAATTGATTACTGCCCAGCTGAGAAATGCAGCGTCCCTCCTTCGCCCTGCCCCAAAGGGATACTCACATGGGGGCGGCTGCCCCCCGCCCCCCATCACCATGTTTGAAGCCTTGTCCCTGCCTGCTGGCAGCAGGCACAGGCCTCTGATTCAACTCTCCAAGCCTCCCAGTCAGGGTCACGACGGAAATAATCACCCTCATCCTTCAAAGTGTACTCCTGTCTCCTGGCCCCCCACCCCGGCCCTCTTCCCAACCCTGTGGGGGATCCAGCTTCGGCCAGGGCAGGGAGCCCCAGATCCTAGGGGCCCCTGGATGGGGAACAGGTTGAAGAAGAAAAATCTGGACACGAATCCTATTCTTCTGGGCAGGAAACAAGCACCAATCATTTTCTTTCCTGGAGCGCCACTGCTCTCTCCCGGCAAGGCTGGAGTGGTCTGGAAATGGCCCAGGCAAGGCCACCCCTGCCCTTGCTGCGAAATCACCTCCAACCCACGGCTCCAAGTCCCTGAATCTGAAAAATCCCTCTTAATTACACACCTGGATGGCTGCATTTTCTGGCCAAATTCTTTATCTTTAGCCCTCATTAGAAGTGATTCCTTGGATACCACACACATATATAATATTATATAGAGCGATATATTTAATACCTGTGTATATATGTATCACGGGGGCAACATATATACACACTGAAAACGAGGCTGGTGACGACAGACTGCAACACCACGGATCAGGGAAAACAAGTGTCATCGACATTCACAGCCACGGCCCCCACCTCGGGTGTGGTCTCTCCTCCCCTCCAGGCACGCCACCAGCCTGCCGGCCTGCTGGCCTGCTGGGGGAAGGGGGCAGGGAGAGGAAAGGATGCATGCCACGATTACTGGGAGAGGCTGGGCAGTGACGGCAAGAGGAACAGGGTTCTCTGTGCCCGGGGTGCCCATAATCACATCATTGCTCACTATCGATCCTTGCTTGAGGAGAAATGAGGGGGATTCCATTCTCTCTGTCTCACCCCCCCCACCCCTGACTCCAGCTGTGGTCCCCGGTTCCTTCCGGGGGGGCCCCACTTCTTGTGCCAACAGTGTGGGGCATTCTGGAATGTCTCAGGAACCAGGGGAGGCCGGGTCTGCCCACAGGGGGTGGGATGGAGAGGAGGGGGTGCACGCAGACAGGTCAGACGAGAGGCATGGGAAAGGGCTTGGTGGATGGAGGCAGGGATTGGGGGTCAGCTGAGGTCCCAGGCAGCTGGTGGGGCCGGGAATCAGGGAGGGTGGGGACAGACAGGCGTGACCGTATGTCTGGGTCTGGGGAGAAAGGGAAGAGGGCCATGCTGGGTCCTCAAGAAAGAGGAGCTGTGTCCCATCCTAGAGTGGCCCATGGCACTCGTCTCCCTTCTCTCCACATTCCCTGACCCCACCCTTCCCCTTCTGCCCAGTACATCACACAGGAGCTGAGCCCACGGGTGCCCTGCCTGTCACCACCGCCCCGAGCTGGCGTGGCAAGTAACTTGCTGCTACAGTCCCTACGACCATCCTCAGGAGGGGACAGTCCCTCTACAGGGTGCTGACACGGCCAACCCCCTGAGCCTCCCTTCCTTAGCCAACAGGTGCCACTGCCTGGGGCCCCCGTAGCACACTGATTCAGAGACGGTCATATCCCTGCCAAGAGCCTGGAGGCTCCAGCAAACAACTGGCCCTGAGCCTTTGGATGAGTTTGCCTCCTGGCTCTACCTTGTGCCATGGTGGGGAGACCCTGAGCAGATCACCCCTTCCTCCCAGGCCTTAGTCTTCCTATCTGCAATATGGGGGCTTGAGCTGAGTCATCTCCGAGGGCTCTTAGGACCTAAAGTCTACGTTTGGTGGCCCACGAGGGAGGAGAGCTGGGCTGGTGTCCTGACTGGAGAGGCTCTTGAGATCAGCTAGCCCGGCCCCTCCCACTCTTCCAACCAGAGGGGAAACTGAGGCCCCAGAGGGCAAGCGACCAGTATTGTGTTCCCAGCTCCACCCCGGGGCTGAATTTTAAAGCTAATTGGGCCTCCAGCCCTCGGTTGTGTACTGATCTGCCCCTAGGGAGGTGGGGGTGAGGTGAGGTTGGGGCAAGGAAAAGGATCTTCCTGCTGCAGATTCAAGTGGGGACCCCAGGCTCCCCAGCCCTGAGCTTTGGGCCCCCTTTAGGAGCAGACAAAAGTTAAAGCTGGAGGCTGAAGCTGGAGGGGTCAGCCAGGCCCCTCCCTCCCCAACCAGGAGGGCCGGGGGTGG
The DNA here is from genome assembly GCA_017311185.1 of Proteles cristata cristata. NCBI lineage: Eukaryota > Metazoa > Chordata > Mammalia > Carnivora > Hyaenidae > Proteles > Proteles cristata. The sequence continues at coordinate 799,175 of JAESUZ010000358.1, read as the reverse complement.
AGGCGTCTGCTGCAGGGCGAGGACCCTGGGGCCGCTCAGGGCTGCAGCAGGGCTGCAGCGCGTGCACCTGGGTATGCACACAGGTGGTGGGGGCGGAGAGGACGGACGGGGCCCCAGGGGGCCGGGGGCGGCCTGACGAGGGCGGCCCCCCACCCCCAGCCCTGGCCTGCCCTGGCCCTCCTACCAGGCCCTCTGTCCCCACCCCCGCCCCCTGACCCCAGGACTTCACCCGAGGCCCAGAACTGGCCCTACTCCCCAGCGACAGCGGCGGCAGCGGGGGCTTCTGGGGCGGCACCGGTGGTGTTCCCATCGTCTTGCAGCAAGAAGTTGTATTTGCCGAAGTCGTCGTCCCGTGGGCACAGAAGCATATCCTTGCGGGCCTTGGCCAGCTTCTGCTTCAGCACCTCACGCCGATCCAGCCACTCGGTGAGCTCTTCCTGCCCGTGAGCGCAGCGGCACTTGTCCCCATCTGGGCAGGCCTTGCCCTTCTGGAGCCTGTGGGCGGCGGGAGGCTCACTGCCCAAGCCCGAGGCCTTCCCACCACGGCTGCGGACCTTGGGCCGGCCGCTCTCCCCTCCCCCCCCATCCAAGACAAGCCTGTCCCTGGGCAGCCTCGGGCCTGGTGAAAGCTGGCCCGTCCGGCCTTCTCGAGGACCTGCCTCAGGGCCTCAGGCAGGGGTCTGGCAGTTCTGAGCCCACCTCGTCCCTCCCCGTCCCGCTCCGCCTGCTCCTCACATCCAGGAGCGGCGGCTTCCGGACACCACGCTCTCTGCGCGATGGTTCCAGATCACAGGCTCATCTCAGGCCCCCCCGCAGCCCTCCGCGCCCGCCCCGCGGCCCTGCCCCCCCTGGGAGCACCTGTCGCAGAGCCGGAACTCGCCCATGGGGAAGCGGTAGGCCCAGCCGCTGGCGTCGCTGTCGGATGTGAAGACCTTCTCCTTGTGCTTCTCGGACTGGATGTGCTGCTGCCACTGCTTCTTGCTGTTGCTGTTCTTGCCGCAGAGCCAGCAATGGTAGCCCATCTGGGGGCACAGCCGCTGTGGGTGCCCGTTCCTCGCCCCTCTGCCCGGACTGCTCCCCCGAGGGCGCCGCGCCCGCCCCACGCCCTCCCAGGTCCGCCTCAGACCTGGGCCCGCGCGCGCGTGAGGGCGTTACCATGATGTCGGCGTAGTCTGTGGGCATCTGGATCTGCTTCTCCCCTTCCCGAGAACTGATTGGGGTCCCTTCCCCTGGCTTCCCTGGGTTGTGTTTCTTCAGCCACATGTCATAGGTCTGCTGCATGTCCAGGACTGGTGGGAAATGGAGGCCAGAGTGCTCGTGAGAGAGGATTCTTCGTCCATTCTCCCCACGACACCCCCTGGACTCGGGAGCTGGGGGCGTCCCAGGCCTTGCTGTGGGGCAGGGGCGGTCTGGGGGGGGCAGGGCAGGAGGAGGGCCTGGGTGGCAAAGGAAGAGACAGCAGGTGCTCTTGGGCCGACTGATGACGTGGGGTGTCTGGCAATGAAGGGACACTGGGCCAGGCCCCCATCCTGCCCAGTCTTCCCACTCACTCTTGTTCTCCTTCATGAACGTCCACATGTCCCTCTCCTCCGGGCTGTGTGCGAACGAGCAGTTCCCCACGTACTGGCACTTGCGGCCGTTCTGCGCGTGGATGCAGAGCTGCAGGGTGGGCATGGGGAGAGCCTGCTGAGCCCCGCTGGATTGCATTACAACCCCAGCCGGCAGGCAAGCCTTGCGGCGGCCGCTCACCCCCACGTCTGAGATCCGACACCACCCTGCACCCCACTGCTAGCGCTCACATCGTATTGCTGTGGGAAGTTGCGAATGGATGGCAGCGGCCTCACTGACACCCATTTCCTCTTGGCCTTTGACATCACCAGAAGGACCCGCCGCTCCTTGGTCCAGCTGTAGGACAGAGCGGTGGGGGGGGGGTGGGGAGATGGTTGGGGAGAGCTCGGGGCAGAGCCTCAGGCTGTGTGACTTCCACAGAGAGTCCCCGCCTCCTTACTCACGGAGCTTGGGTGGGCTCGGGCTGCCCCCCCGCACCCCCTGTGTGGTGCCTGGCTCACCAATGTCGGGCCTTGGCGCTGCAGTACTTGAGGTCTTTGTCAGGCTCCACCACTTGCCCATTCCTCCAGCACTGGCCACACACAAACTTCATCTGCAGGTCGAAGGTGCTGGGCCCATGTGTCCGAGGGGCACCCTGTTGGGGACAGGGGATGGTGAATCCACAGGGACCAGGGCTGAGACCTGGGGTCTGTCACACAGGTGGCCTCCGGCAGTGTTAGGGCCACCCAGAGCCTTAGGATGAGCCAGCCCATGACCACGTACCAGAGGGAAGTAACCTCTCCACCCCAGGGCGCATGGCCTCTCAGTGTGGGAGCTGGGCCTGGGACAGGGCTCCGGACTCCGGACTGAACACTCTGCCCTATCCACTGGTCCTGGTGGATCTGCTCTTTGCAGCTGCTGGCATTTCCCTGAGCGTGGGGCATGCTTTTGCACATGCTCTTCTCTCTGCCTGGAATGGCCTTCCTTTTTACTTCATCAGCCTTAATCTGGAAACTTTCAAACCTCAGCTCATCCACCACGCCTTCCCTGGAGCTCTCCTAAGTGGCAGCTCCCATCCTCAGAGCTCCCACAGCACCTGAACCACCTCGTGCTGATCAGCTCATCTAGTTACAAGGCTGGGCCTGTGGGCAGCAGGGCCCACTGGGAAGCCATTTGCACAGGAGCCTGGTGGTGGTGCCACAGACTTCTGGGCAGCCCTGGGTTCCCCACCGTGTTCTCTCCCCATCCTCTGCTCCAGCCCTTCCTTTGCAGGTAGGAGGGCCTGGTCTTCGCGCCTGGAATGGGGGCAGGGGGAGAGGTGCAGGAAGTGGCCACCAGCCTTGTCTCCCGCCACTTTGAAGCCCCTCACCAAGCTATATTGGCCAACCTACGGATTATCCCGTCACCTTGAGCCTCCCTGTCTCCCTGGAGCCTTAGATGTGGGGTTGTCCCTCCAGACTGGAGGGTACATGTCCCCTACCATGGGAGTACTCTGTGTCCCTGGCACTACCTAGCTCAGAACCTCTGAGCAGGAAAGGGCTCTGTCCACATGTGTGACCTGAGTCCTGGCTTGGTGCTGGGAGGCTCGCAGCCTGGCTCGGCGCCAGGACAACTGACCTGTCCCCTCGGTCACAAGGCCGAGGCACACGGTCGTAGCTGGGGCATGGCCTGTGTTAGAGTGGGCGGGAGGTTCTCCATGTTACTACTGATTTCTATGTGTTCCACTGGATTCTCCCAGAAGTCTGAGGGGACCCATTTCACAGGTGGGATAAGTGGAGACTGCTTTAACAAACAGCCATGCCAGCTCACTGGGCTTCCCTTTCCACGACAGCACAGCCTCACGAGCTGCTTGCTGCAGCCCAGGGCGGGTAGGTGAGTTCATTCCCACTCGACTGAACAGAAGCAGAGACTCAGGGAGGTTACTAATCTCCCCACAGGTACGTGGCCTGAGGACAGGGACCTGGCGAGAGGCGGGTGTTCATGCTTCTTTGTGGGCTGGCACAGCTATGCGGCATGGGCACCGGGCCACAGCAGCTCCCACCCTGGCATCTCGTTCTCGGCCTTACAGTGCTATTGGGCCTGCAATCTGATGGCAGCCACACAACACGCCTCATGCCCTGGTCACGGCCAGGCCTGGCATGGGAGCCCTGCTCCGGAGCCAGGCCCAAGGGTGGCATCCTGGGGGGCAGGGTGGTGCCCCTGGCAGCGAGAGGGGGTTGAACCCGGTCATGGCACCCTTGGGCAGCCAGGCCTGTCCCCGTTCCTGGGGACCCTGGCAGCAGCCCTGAGTAGGAAGAAGGTAGAGGTGGTGAGGACTCCGAGTTCTCTCAGAAGATAACACTGCAGGTCCAACCTAAGCCCCTCACTGTTTCCCAGCCGGGATCCTGGCCAGGAGCAAAAAATAAACCACATGGCAGGGAGGGGGAGGGGAAAAGGATTGCACAGGAAGGGGTGGAGGAGGGGAGAAGCCAGGTAGAGGGGAGAGGAATAAAAACGATCAGAAAGAAGGGCCAGGGAGAGAGGGGAGTCCCAAGGGGGCCAGGCAGCCCCGTCGACCAGCCTGCCCTGCTCCCTGGCTCACTGCCACACCCACACTGGTGTCAGGAGGGGCCAGGGGCCCAGCCCTTTCCCAAGCTGAACGGTGGGCACACCTGGCTGGGGCAGGGGAGGTTATCCCTCATGTGTAGATGGCACAGGGGCCTCACCTCACACTATCTCTGGGGCCGGAGACCACCCCTTCTGTCCCCACTGCCATGTATGGCTATAATGACCCCAGCTCTTGGGGAACATGTGAGGATCGGGATGGCAGACCTGGTGCAGAGCAGGGACTCAGCAAGCCACAGCTTGGTCAGCTGCTGTGACCCTCACACCCACCCTGGGAGACGGCAGGTAGGATTATTACCCCATTATATGGGTAAGGAATCCTCAGGGGTGGCGGGAATGGTGTACAATTGTGGGGGAGCCGAGTGGGCACAGGATAAGATGTCAGAGAACTAGGCATTTACTCCGCTGAGTGTGTCCCTGGGTAAATCTCTGGCATGCCCTGAGCCTCAGTTTCCCCATCTACAACTGCCACAGTTCACTTCCTCAGGAGCAGGGTGAGGATCAAAAGGGATGGAAGATGATATATTCAGTGGGTAAAAGGTTTGAGGAATAACGGGATATTTACCTGGTCTCAAGGTATCTCCCCCGAAGGTACTTGTTAATTACAAAGGGGGAAAAATGTTAACTTCACAGGAAATAAACCTTTACAGTAGAGGCACCTTTAATCAAATGACCACCAGTAATGGGACAAACCGAGATGATGTGCCTCCTGATGAGCGAACTGAGAAGAACATCACCTCTGGGGTTTGAGGAACCATCAGATAATCCCAAATGGATGGGGCATTTTTTTTTGGCTTTTTTTTTTTTAGTGCTTATTTATTTTGAGAGACAGAGAGGCAGAGAGAGAATCCCAAGTAAGCTCCAAGCTGTCAGCATAGAGCCTAACACGGGGATTGATCTCACGAACCGTGATATCGCAACCTGAGCCGAATTCAGGAGTCGGACACTTAACCAACTGAGCCACCCGGGCCCCTCTGGGTGGACCTTTTATAAGACAGCCACTCTTCAAAACCATCAATGTCATACAAGACCAGAAAGACCAGGGGACTGTTCTAGATTAAAAGAGACTAGACAGCACAACAAATAAATGCAGTGTCAGTTGGGATCTGGGGACAATTCACAAAATCTGAATAAATAGGACATCATAATCTGAATAATCACACCAATGTTAGCTCTGTGTTGCGGATAACTGTACTGCAGTTATTATGTAAGGCAGTGTCCTTATTTTTAGGAAATACACACTGAAGTATTTGGGGATGATGAGGCATCATGTCTACAACGTACTCTCAAATGATTCAGAAAAAGGTATGTTATAATCATAGATAAGTGTCTCTGTGTGGCTGTACACATATACGCGGGACAAAGTGAGCGTGGAAGGTGGTAAAATGGTTAATGTTGGGGGACTCCGGAAAAGGGTATACGTGAATTCTTTGTACTATTCTTACCAATTTCTGGCAAGTCTGAAATTATGTTCAACTGAAGGAATGGGGAGTGGCCCTTGGGAGCCTGATCCCACCTCCCAACCCCACCCCCAGCGCCGATGCAGGGGCCTTACCAAGCTGCTGCTGGCCTTCCCTGCATGGGCCTCCATCTGCTGCCAGTATTTCTTGGATTCTTGGACAATGTCTTCATGGGTCATGCCTGTGGAGGGTGGGACCGGACGTGGGCATCCGTGAAGGAATGCAGTGAGGAGACAGGTAGGGGATCTCCAAGGTGCCCCACCCAGGCCCAGGCGTCCTATCCCCCAGGCAGGCCCTGCCACAGAAATCGTGGGGTACAGGCAGAGCACTCATCCTCTCTGGGCCTATTTGCTCATCTGCAGTTGGGAATGGAGGACCCGCTCAAAGCCCTCCCAGGTAGTAGGAGAGAAAATGCAGCCAAGAGTGGAAAATGCTAGAAAGATGCTGGCCCCGCAGCACGGCACAGTGGCTCTCCCGCCCTCATGCCAGTGTCCCTGTTTCTTGGGGCAGCTGCTCAGCACCCATCCTTGACCTCCACCTCCCTCAGTGGGCCTCAAGGCCTCACTCCTGCCTGGCAGCCTCTAGCCCATTGGCTCTTAGGGCTCCGTGCCTGGCCCAGCCTGGCTCCCTAGCTTACCGAGGGACCACTGCATGTCAGCAAAGGGGCACTCCCCCACCTGCTGTGGCCCAGACCCTCCCAATCTGTTGACACTGAGCCCACCCTCTTGAGGTAGAGTGTGGAGCCTCTTCCGTGAGGCGCACTCTGCTCCCCTCACCTCCAGTCTCTTTCTTTTTTTAAATATTTTTATTTTTTATTTTTGGGAGAGAGAGAGAGAGAGACAGCGTGAGCAGGGGAGGGTCAGAGAGAGAGGGAGCCACAGACTGAAACAGGCTCCAGGCTCTGAGCTGGCAGTCAGCACAGAGCCTGACACGCGGCTCGAACCCACGAACCGCGAGATCATGACCCAAGCGAAAGTCGGACGCTTAACCAACTAAGCCACCCAGGTGCCCCTCCTCCAGTCTCTTTCTAAGACTGATTTCCTTCCGACCCTGTCCTAGGCATCCTGCTCCATGGTGGCTGCTTGTCACTGGGGGCTTATTCTGGGTCAGGCACTGTCCCTGACACCCATTTTCTTGCTGATGATTCCCAAATATGTACCTCCACCCCAGACCTCTCCAGTGAACTTCAGACTTCCACATCCAGCTGCTTGCTCAACATCTCCACTGGACGTCCAAGAGGTAGTTCAAACTCCCCACGTCCCACACTGAGCCCTGATGTGACCCTCCCACCCCCCAAACCTGCTCTCCTACAGCCTCTCCTCTGAGAACGTGGCAACCCCATTCTTCCAGTTACTCTGGTCAAGAATCTTGCAGTTGACCTTGATGCCATCCTTGGTCTCATACTTCATATCTGGTCCATTGACAACTCTGGCTGGCTCCACCATCAACATATTCCCCAGAATCTGATCACTCCTTCCACCCTGCTGCTGTGACCCTGGCCTGAGCCACACCTTCCCTGGGCACCCTCTGTCCGCCCTTACCCCTCTATTCTCCACCCAGTAGCCAGAGCGAGTTTTTAAAAATACTGATCAGATCCTATACCTCTACCCACTTAAACCCTCCAGACCCTGCACATCCTATTTAGTGTTTTGTTTTGTTTTTTTAAATTTATTTCTGAGAGAGAGACAGAGAGAGACACAGAGTGAGCAGGGGAGGGTCAGAGAGAGAGGGAGATACAAAATCTGAAGCAGGCTCCAGGCTCTGAGCTAGCTGTCAGCACAGAGCCCGACGTGGGGCTCGAACCCATGAACCATGAGATCATGACCCGAGCCGAAGTCGGACGCTTAACTGACTGAGCCACCCAGGCGCCCCTGCACATCCTATTTAGAACAATCTTAACTCTATGTACGGCCTAGAGACTTTTACACACGTGGGTCCCCACCTACCTCTAGGCCCTCCTCCCCCCATATGCTCAGCCTCTCTGCTCTCACACAGCCTTTCTGTACCAAGTCTGGCCTCAGGGCCTCCCTCCTTGCCATTCCCTCTGCCTGGCATGCCCCCCCTACCCTTCCTTGCTCAAATGCCACCCTCTTCAGAGAGGCTTTCCCCACCTTCTTATCCCAAATGCCCCAGCCTGAGAACTTCCCCATCCTATTGCTCTGCCTTACTTCCCTCACAGCACTGAGCGCATCTGAAATTACATAACCCTGGGGCGCCTGGGTGGCTCAGTCGGTTAAACATCTGACTTGGGCTCAGGTCATGATCTCACGGTTTGTGGGTTCAAGCCCCGCACTGGGCTCTGTGCTGACAGCCAGCTGAGAGCCTGGAGCCTGCTTCGGATTCTTTGTCTTCCCCCCTCTCTGACCCTCCCCTGCTCAGGCTGCCTCTCTCTCTCTCAGAAATAAATTAAAAAAAAAAAAAAAAAAAAAAACAACCTTTTTGAAATTACATAACCCTATTTCATCAACTCTAAGAAGACATCAATTGTTAGATGTACCATTATTTTATGTTATAGCCCCAGAAATGCTAGTTAGACTACAACATGCAGTGGGGAGCGGTGGGGGGGATATGTGCCTCCTAGAACAGATGGATACAGGATTTATTACCTACTTGTACTGCCTGCCTTGCCCTCGCTTACAGATATCAGATGTTCTCTGATAGCAAGGACCTCGAGTAGTTCTTGCTCGGGCCCCTGACACAGAGCAGGTGCACTCGTCATCCTATTAGATGAGTGAGTGAGTGAGTGATGGATATCTTTTCACCTCCTCAGCTCTGAGGTGGAGATGAGGATCGCCAGCTCACAGATGAGCAAACGGCAGCCCAGCCAGGGGGAAGTGACCTTGCTGGTGACCAACCAGGCAGTCCGGCTCTGCCTCCTCTCCCTTTCCCATGTGCGTTCCCCTGGCAATGCCTGGATAGGGGTCCACCCAGGACCTTCCAAGCCTGGAAGCTCCCCGAGAGCAAGCCTCTGCGTCCCCTGTGATGTCTGGGGGGCACCGGCTCCTGCAGAGGCACCCCCTCCTGCTAACCGCCCCTCCTGAACACGAGTCCCCCTGTGCCACCTGCCACGGGCCGGCCCGCCCCCGTGCAGCCCCCTCACCGGAGTACTGCTGCAGCAGCCAGACTTTGAGCTCGATGAAGCTGTGGGCGAAGTGGCAGCTGTCCTCTCGCAGGCAGCCATAGCGCACCTCATGGCGGCACACGTCGAACTGGAAGTGCTCCTGGAACTGGCGGATCTTGGAGTACTTGAGGGAGGTGGAGCGGACGATGTGCACCAGGCACCTGGCAGGTGGGGCGGGCACACAATGCAGTCCGCAGCCCCCAATACCGCCCCCCCGCCATTCCGGACAGGGCCCGACTCCCCAGTGCCGGGCAAGCCTGCGGGGAGAGGCTTCTCCCTGGGTGCTCCTGCCCTATTAACTCATGTTCTAGAACATGCAGCACGGTAGGCAAGACGTGGGGGTCTTACACTGGGCTGTATGCTCCTCCCCTGGCCTCAAGGCAGGGCCAGCTCAAAGATGGAGCTGCCAGCAGAAGGGCGCGGATGCCACCTGCTTACGAGGCTGGGAGAAGGGGCAGGCTCCCCAGCTCCATGCTCCAGAGCTGCTCCTGCAGCCAGAGGAACAATCATCGAGCGTCTCTTCTGGGACAGGAATTTAATTATGCTCACAGCAACTCTAGCAATTTTACAGGCAGGGAAACCAAGGGTCACACACAGGGTATAAAACAGGCTGGGACTTAGACCCAGGTTTGTCTGACCCCAGGGCCTGGGCTCTAGCATCCATGCTGGGGCGGAGCCAAGGGGAGTCAGAGGGAGCGAAGGTTGTTTGTTAGACCTGACCCAGCCCCTCCCACTCACTGTCCAATGCCAATGTCATGACAGAGGAGGGTACCAGATGGGAGTCAGAGGTGTGGCCTCCCACGGCCTCCTACAAGCCTGTTGCGTGAGCTACTTCCAAGCCACCTCAGTACAACAGAGACTGTGTCTCCTCCCTCACAAGACTGAGGAGACCATTCAAATACCCATTGGAATATAGATCTCAATAAATGGGGTTTCCTCCTTTCCAGGTGGATGCTGGATCCGAGCTCTGAATTCTGCCCCTTGCCTGATGCCCTAGGTCCACCCTCTGGCCTCAGTGGCTCCCCAGGCACCTGAACTACCCCAGCCCTCCCTGTGCCTCTGTGCCCAGGCCCAGGCTGTGGGTCCCACTCACTTGTTGTTGTGGAAGCTGTGCTTGGCAGCCAGGTTGGAGCAGACAGACGGGGAGTCCTTGGTGCCTTTGCTGATAATCCGGGGCTTACTGTCAAAGCAGATCTGCCCGGGGAGGGGGCGGGCTGGGACCTGGCACAGCCACCCGGGAAGGGGCAGACTGGGTCCCTGCAAGCCCTGTCCTGAGTCAGGGGAGTGAGGAAGGGAAGCCCAGGCTCCATGGCCCCCATCTCTCTGGCTCTAGCTCACTGATAGCCTGGACTGTGGCTCTCTCTGGTCCCACTGCCCTAAATGCCTGAGGCGGAGGGTAACTCTAAGTCTCTGAGCCTGTTTCCTCAACTATAAACTGGGGTAACGACGCCTGATGCCCCATGGGTTCACTGGGAAGCTCAGAAAGGACATGACAGAATGGCAAGTGCTTTGTAGAGTGCACACAGCTGCCAGCTGGGAGCCGTGATTCCAGGCTGACGGCTCTGAAGGGAGCGGCCAGTCCACCTGCTCTCGGAGTTGGGGGGAGGGGCTGGCCGTGCAACGGGTGGGGGCTGGGCTCTGCTGCACTAGCAGCCCGGATCCAGAGCTCTTGCTCCACAGACACGAGCCTGATGCTGTCGCTGCCCTCATCATGCTCTGATCGGGCGGGGGGGAAGCAGGGGGCCAGGGAAGGTATCACACAGGGACTCCGGAGACAGAGGACAGACAGCCTGGACACAGGCAGGGGAGTGGGCAGGAAGGGGTCATGGGCATTGGAGTCGGCACAGCGAGACAAGGAGGTGTGGGGAGGATGGGTATCAAAAGCCCCTGGTGCGGAGCCTGGCCTTTGATGGTCAGAGGATGGAAAGAAGGGGTACGATTACCTTCCTGGCCTCAGTTCCAGCCTCCCCCAGCTGAGGGCGCTGGATAGGATCTGGGCTTTAGCATGCCAGGGTCCTAGGGGCCTTTCTGACAGTCCAAGGACCCACTGACTCTAAACTCAGGCCTCCCAAACCCACAGGCCCCAGGACGGACATTCTATGATGGAGTGCACCGGGGAGCCCCTCCCCCAGGCCCCTGCGCGCCATTGACCGTGGAGGTGGCAGGCGAGCGGGCGGGTACCTCACAGAGGAAAGTGAAGATGCCCTGGTGCTCCTTGAGGAGCTTGGCGATGGTGAGGCTGCCGCGCTTGACGCCCCCCAGCGGGTCAAAGAGCAGGTCACGGTTGAGGGTGCCCTTCCGCTCCTCTGTCCACACGTCGATCTCCTCCTGATGGTAGGCGAAGGTGCAGTTATCCCCGTACTTACAGTCCTGCTTGTTAATCATGTCTGCAAAGAGGCAACAGGACACACGTTCTGCCAGGCGGGACGGCGGCCCGCAGAGCCCCTGGGAACACCGCCGCGGCAGGCCGGGGCCAGGCTCATCTCCGCCATGGGCGGGGGAGGGGCTCATCGCAGGACTGGGGAGGGGTCCAGCCGCAGAGCTGGGGGACGGTCCCTTCCCAGGCCAGGTCCCGTCTTTGCTCTACACCTGTGTTGGGGCGAGGACCATGCGGTCACCCCACTCCGCCGCCTCACGTGGGTCGGGCAGGGTGAAAGGCAGGACCAGGGGCCATCCTAGAGGAATACAGCTCTCGACACGAGGGTTGTTTTTTTCCCTGTTATTCACCAGGAAAATACCATTGGTTACAGGCCAGGCAGACTTGGGCTGGGATTCCCTGTGATTCCCCAGTTGTCTGTCCCATAAACAGAGAGCAACTGGGTTGTCGTGGGGATGAAGTGAAATAATAAAGAAAACCCCTGGGGACCAGGGGCGCCTGGCTGGCTCAGGCGGTAGAGCGCGTGACTCTTGATTTCGGGGCTGTGAGTCCAAGCCCCATGTTGGGTGTGGAGCCTACTTTAAAATAAAAAACAGAAAACCAAAAAAGCCCTTGGGGACCAGGGGGTTGGGGGTGCAGCAGGCTCACAGCCTGGAGTCCTGCCATTTCCCGGGGGTGGGAACCGGTTTTCTTCTTTCCTCCCCCTGCTCGCGCTCCAAGCTTGCGCTGCCACGTCCGTCTGCCAGGCTGCAGGCACGCAAGGACAAGGGAGCCGACGCGCGGGTGGCCACGGCGGGCTGCTCTGCGCTGGGGCCGGCTCTGCACCCAGCGGGGAGCCCTGCAGGGATGGCTTCCTAAGACTCGGGTGCCGCATGACCAAGGTCAAAGGAGTGTGCAAAGGAGTCAGGATTCGGTGTGTATGTGGGGGGCAGTTAGGGCAGACGGGGGGCTCGTGAGGCTCACAGAATTCGGACTTCACCCACACCAGCCAGGGGACAGCTGAGGCCTTCGAGCCCGGGAGTGACATGGTCTCGAGGTCCTGCTGGGAGGACAGCGAGCTGGTCCAGAAAGCCTGGGGCTCCTGCCATGAGCTGGGTCGGGGGACAAAGGTGGAGCCTCGCAAAGCCTCAGTGTCCTCATGTGGAGTTGTGAGGAGGCGTGACGGGGCGCACTGAAGGGCTGCACGAAAAAGTGCTCTGCAAGGTCGGGACTGCTGGTGCCTTGTAGACTGCGCCAAGACGCTCGGTTGGGCAACGGAAGACCCCAAATACGGTATGTGACAAACGTCCATTAAATACCGGCCAAATCCACATGAGCCAGAAGTGAGGACCATGACAACATAAGAAGCTTTAAAAGCGAATGTTATCCACTTTTGGTGGATAACACTTAAACTTAAAACTGATACTGAAAGGGGCACCAGGGTGGCTCAGTCGGCTAAGCGTCCGACTTCGGCTCAGGTCATGATCTCACAGTTCATGGGTTCGAGCCCCGTGTCGGGCTCTGTGCTGACAGCTCAGAGCCTGGAGCCTGTTTCTGATTCTGTGTCTCCCTCTCTCTCTGACTCTCCCCTGCTCACGCTGTCTCTCTCTCTCTCTCTCTTTCTCTCTCTCAGAAATAAATAAAAAACATGAAAAAAATATAAAAGTTTAAAAAAAACTGATACTGAGAAAGATAAAAATAAATAGGGGTGCCTGGGTGGCTCAGTCAGTTAAATGTCTGACTTCAGCTCAGGTCATAATCTCGCAGTTCGTGGGTTCAAGCCCCATTTTGGGCTCTGTGCTGACAGCTCGGAGCCTGGAGCCTGCTTTGGGTTCTGCATCTTCCTCTCTCTCTGCTCCTCCTCTGCTTATGCTCACTCTCTCTCTCTCTCAAAAATAAATAAATTTACAATAGATAACCAAATAAATAGGGGCCTCTGGGTGGCTCAGTTGGTTAAGTGACCGACTTCGGCTCAGGTCATGATCTTGCGGTTTGTGGGTTCGAGCCCCGTGTGGGACTCTGTGCTGACAGCTGGCTCAGAGCCTGGAGCCTGTTTCAGATTCTGGATCTCCCTCTCTCTCTGATCCTCCCCTGCTGATGCTGTCTCTCTCTCAGAAATAAATAAAAACATTAAAAAAAATGAAAAACAAACAAATAAGTAAAAGCTATTATTAATCAAGCCCTTTACTACGTGCTAGTCTTAAATGCTTTCCATGAATTCTCTCCACATCTCTCCAGCAGCCCTTTGCGACCCTGCAGAAGTGACAGTGACTACTCTCTACGAACTGCCTGACCTTCACACTCAGTAGAGGCTCTAGCTCAAATGGAACATCCAGAATGTTCCTCCCTGTCTGTGGAGGTGTCAGGGTGGGGACCTAGAGGCTCACTCTGGTGTGGGATTCGCCCTCGGTAAATGGCCACCTGTCTACCCGTGACGAAGGGCAGAGCCCCAGCTGGGCATGAGAGGAGCCAGGCCCTGACCATGCTGTCTGCCCCTGCCACAGCCCACCCACCTTTGCACAGGTAGTAGGAGCCCACAAAGCTGGTCTTGGTGGGCCGGGGCCGGATTCGCTTCCAGGTCTGGTCCTCGGAACTCCGGAGCCGGCCAAGCAGGATGTCCCGCTTGCACTTGTGCTCGAGGCCCTCCCGGTAGGTGTAGTCGCCTGCCCTGGGGCCTGTGGGTACACATGGACAGAGATGGACTTCAGATGTAGAGCTGAAGGGTGACAGCGGATGGGCCCAAGCCGTGGGAATGGGACTCCGGCCTAAAAACCGACCTCCTTCCCCTGGGCTTCCTGCCATTTCCTGCCACACCCTTCCTGGCCACATGCTCCCTGGAGGCAGGGTGAGGGGAGGCCCCCTCCGAGGCACCCAGCCCCCTTCCTGACCCTCCAGTGGGCCAGACATTTCAGTGTTTCCCTAGAAGGAATTGTGAAGACAGTACCTGGCAGAGAGCAGGCCCGCTCCTTTCTCGTCCTGCCCAGAATGGCACTGCCCGGATTCACCCTCCCCCGCCCTGCCGCCGCCAAGTCTTCTGACCCAGGCCCTCCTCTCCCCTGACAGTGAGGAAACAGCCCTTGTGGGGACAAGCACCAGGTGCACAGCAGTTCAGGGGGTGTTTGTCAGCTTCCCCAGCACCAGGGCAGCGGGCATATGGACTGGGGAGGCAGTCAGAGGTCCATGTGAGGAAGAATTTCACTGCTGGCATAGCCATCCAACAAGATGGCGCTCTGCTCCCCGCTCCCACAAGTTCCTGGGAGCTTTGGTGGAGTGACTCTCATGGGTGACATGTATGCGCCAGAGGGATGAAGGGGTAGGTCTTGCAGTAGGCAAACGACAGCAACTAGACAACCTCTAAGATCCTGTCAACCCTAATACCCCTTAGATGGAGAATTCTAGACTGTTAAGACTTTTAAGTCTGGCATCCCGAGAGGGCATCATGTGAAAACTTCAGGAATTCTGGAAAATGAATCTTAGACTAGAATTCTGAGATCTCAGGTGGGCTGGAAATGGTCTCCCGGCTCAGGCATCTATTCCAAACTGCTTCTGTAGCCTCCCTTGACTTTGGAGCTGGGGATCTAAGAACCATATTTCCCAGACTCCTTTTGCCACCTGGGCTCCAGGCAAGGTTTGCATTCACCCAGGGAGATGCACTCACGTGAGAAGCGGACCTAGAGGTGGAGATGGAGTGAAGTGTGCGGGGGCCAGTGTGCTCCTACAGCAGCCAGCTGGCCTCACCTCCATGGGCAGGCACCAGCCTCCAGGCTGTGGGCGGCCGTGTAACAGGCCAGAGGGTCCAGGAGCCCCCAGTTGCTGTGTGGGAGCGGCGCAACCCGGCTCTGCTCCTCAGCTTGTGGAAGGGCAGCTTAGAGGCCAGTGGAGCCCCCCAGTTTCCACTCCTCCAGCTCTTCCAGAAGTTTTAAAAGCCC
The DNA here is from genome assembly GCA_017311185.1 of Proteles cristata cristata. Classification (NCBI taxonomy): domain Eukaryota; kingdom Metazoa; phylum Chordata; class Mammalia; order Carnivora; family Hyaenidae; genus Proteles; species Proteles cristata. The sequence goes on along the minus strand of JAESUZ010000358.1, from coordinate 784,157 downwards.
CAAACTCCCATGTTCCATATCATCCTCTCCCCCTGCCCCACCTGCTTGAAATACCCAAGGGACTTCTGTTTTCCTGCGCTTCTGACAGGTATGCTAGGGTTCTGTCATTTTGGGAGGTGACACTCTCGAGGTTCCCAGAGTCTTGGGGCAGGGGGGTGACATTACCTGTTTTAGGGTAGCAGAGTTGACAGGCCTGCTTGAACTCGTGGGTGGCAGCCAAGGGGTTCTTGATGAGCAAGGCGGTGTTAGGCATGGAGGGCTCTGGCTGGGATGGGAGGAGGGTGACCATCTTAGGCAATGGACCAGGGCCAGAGCCACCAGAGCCAGCCTGGGCACCAGAGGCCGGGGGGCTCCGTGACCAAGCCCCCCATCCCACCCAAGAGGAGAACTGTAGCCCAGTCCCTTCTTATTTCTCCTACCCTCTCGGCCAAGGAATCCCTTGTAACATGACCCAAGAATCTATAACTTAGGGATTGGACCAGCCTAGTAGGGGTACATGGGTGACCATGATCTTGGCCCCGAATCTTCCTTTGAGCAAAAGCCCAACATGAAAGTAGAGAAAGAGGAAATGCCCAACTGGGGCCTGTGCACATACCCTCCCCACTTCCAGCCTCTATCTCCCAAGACCCCAACGCATCAGCAGATGGGGAAGGAGGCAAGACTCACAAAGGTTAGCTTACTTCCCCAGGGCCACACAGCTAGTGTCTAGGCCAAGGCCGGAGTGCAGAGCACAGGCTACCTGACATCTACTCAAGTGTCTGAAACTCAGAAGCTGGCTGAGTCCTGAGAACAGGGGCGTGACTAACCCCGGAGAAGTTACTTAACCCCTCTGAGCCCCAACATCCTCTTCTGTTGGACAAGGGTTGGGCCCTGCCCTCAACTCACCCTCCCAGCAGGCGGCTTAGTCCAGGAGGGCTAGGAAGACACCATCTCTAGCCCATCTATTCTGAGAGCACCTCTCCTTGGGAGATGCAGCACCCCATCTTATGCAGGAGGCTCACCCCCACTCTGGAGCCCACAACCACTTCCCTGCCACTGCTGGGAGGGCCCAAGGCGCCTGGTCGTGGATCTGCGCCAAGTACTTACCGAGGGGGCTGGTTTCTGAGTACCACTTGGGGGACGATGGTCCTGGGACTTGGTTTCCTCTGGGCAAGAAAACACAGGGGTCACCTGTTCTGCTCTGAAGGGCAGGAGAAGCCCTCTGAGGACTTTGTAGGCATTTCTAACTTGTAGAAACCACCCAGGCCACACACCCTCTCCTATTCTTGCAGATCTCCCGACTCTACCCTCAAGGCCACTGCCCAGGGACAGAGAAGTGTCCCAGCCTGAGCGTGTCTATCCTGCGCTTACCTGCTGCGGCACCCACTGCCCCTGGGAGAAAGCCCAAACTCTCATCTTGGCTCAAAGGTCCTCTGATACTACCCTCAGGTCTGCAAGGCCCCCACCCCTCCTCATCTCTGGTTGACTACTCTGTCGGCCGGTCCATCCATCAGGCAGGCCTGGATCATACTGTTCTTTTAAGACCTTCTTCTGGAAGACCTCACTCAGCCATTACCACCTCCAGAAAGTCTCCTTTGATCCCAGAGCTGCATGAGGCACATCTGTGCCCCTGCAGCCTCCCGAATCCCCGAGCCATGAGCCCCCTGGGCTAGGCCCGACTGCTGGAAAGCTGGCCCAGCAAGGGCCCAGACAGGTCTGCTTCCTTTCTGCGTCCCTGGCACCCAGCTCAGAGTGGTGATGAAGGAGCTTGCGGGCTCGCACCCCTTCCCCCAGCCTCAGGATTATCCCCACAGAATCCTACCAGCCTGGCAACCCCAGGGCCCCAGAAGTCTGGGCAGGGAGCACCGTACTGCAAGTCTGGAGTCCTGGACTATCCCAGCTGTGCTATTTGATCTTGAACAAGACACCCAACCCCTCTGGCCTCAGCCCCACACTGTGCTGAGCACTGCAGCAACTCAGAGACCATGGCTCTAGACCACCAATGGGGTGAGAGGGCCTGGGCTTTGGCTGAATAGAGCCATAATCCCGACTCAGAGACGAGATGTGGTGGCACTTTGAGAAGGGTCAAGGGAGTGGGGGTGAAGTGCTCCCCCAGGCCTCACCCACAAAGGAGTTGGGCTTGTCCAGGGAGCCACGGGTCGACCCAAAGCTGTCGAGTGCATCCAACCGGGTATCTGAGTACGGCAGCAGGTCGAGGGAGTCCAGTGCGGAGCCTGGGGGGTCGAGGGCATCCAGCACAGAGGCGGCCAGCTTCTTGGAGGGGTCCATGACGAGGCCAAAGGAGGCAGGGGGCAGTGGACTGGAGACGGGGATGGACCCACCCACTACAGGTGGCAGCAGTGGGGTCCCACCGGGGAACACAGGTATCAGCTGGGGCAACTCGCTGGGCACACCGCTGCCAGGCAGGCCTCCCTGGACCAGGGACTGTGAGGAGGACAGAAGAAGGGGTTGGAGGACAACCTGACCTCCCAGGCCTGGGCAGAGTCAGGCGCTGTGGGGCGCAGGCAAGCTGATTCCTCTGAGCCTCTGCCCAGACCCATCCCACAATTGGAGCCAGGGGTCTTTATGGTCCCTCTGGTTGCGCATTCTAAATTTTAAAAAAATGTTTTATTTATGGGGCGCCTGGGTGGCTTAGTCGGTTAAGCGTCCGACTTTCGCTTAGGTTGTGATCTCGCGGTTCGTGGGTTCGGGCCCCACATCGGGCTCTGTGCTGACTGCCAGCTCAGAGCCTGGAGCCTGTTTCAGTCTGTGACTCCCTCTCTCTCTGACCCTCCCCTGCTCACGCTGTCTCTCTCTCTCTCCTAGAAATAAATAAAAAAACCTTAAAAAAATTTTTTTTAAATGTTTTATTTATTTTTGAGAGAAAGAGAGAGACAGCATGAGCAGGGGATGGTCAGAGAGAGAGGGAGAGGGAGACACAGAATCTGAAAAAGGCTCCAGGCTCTGAGCTGTCAGCACGGAGCCCAACGCAGGGCTCGAAACCACGAACCGCGAGATCATGACCTGAGCCGAAGTTGGACACTCAACTGACTGAGCCACCCAGGTGCCCCTGGTTGTACATTCTAGAGCTTCGAGTTTGTACCCCAGGCAGGTCCCTTTCCCTCCTCAGGCCTCAGTTTCCCCAACTGTGACTTGGGGATGGGACCCTCCCTCCACCCCTTGTGGGACAGGCAATGAAGGTGCTGGGGTCCTGGGTGGGGGAGGGATCAGAAGAAAGGCGGCAGCACGGCTCACCAGTGAGTCCAGGAGGGTGTCCAGCTCCGGACCAAAGACATCCCCATCGGAGAAGTCGTCCAGGCTCTCAGTGCCAGGGAGGGCCCTGCTGCTGCTGTCCAGGGGGGCCAGCAGGTCCAGGACATGAGGGAACAGGGGCATTGTGGGGGTAGAGGGGAGGGGGGCCGGCGAGCCTCGCAGGTCCACGTAGCAGTCTGTGGATGGGAGAGTGGGCTCAGTAGCTGCAGGGGGTCCTGCCTGGTGGGGGATGGGGGCGTGGGGTGGTGTCCCAGGGCCCTAGGTTCTCCTCCAACCCCATCCCTCCTTCCACTGGCTCCTGTCAGGAGCCCTGTCTGTCCCGGCCACCTGACCCCATGGCTGGAGGCTCAGTCGCAGTGAAGGAAGGCCTCTGCAGAACAGGAGAGGGTGCTTCAGTCCTGCAGGAGCTGGCCAGTGGGCCTGGCCCAGTGCCTGAGTGGTGTACTTCTCGGCTAAGCAATGCCCTCTCTAAGGGACATTTTTTAAATGTGACCCTTCCTGGAAGCCATCGAGGAAGAGAAGGGGACTCTCAACTGGGGGAGGGGCGGGCCTGGAGTGGAGGACACAGACCAGTGTTACTCTAACGGTAACACTGGTGGCAGACCCCCACCCTCCCCTCCCTGAGGGAGTAACCCCAGCGCAGGGAGCCCTCAGGCCCGGGCTGGGAGGGGCTGAGCATTCGCTGGGGTCCCATCTCCACCCTGTCCCCTCAAATCAGGGACACTACCTGTTTCGATGTCATCTATGGACCCCAATCCATTGGAAGTTCCCTGTGGAGAGGAAGGACACAGAGGGTCAGGCAGACAGGGGCTGGGAAGGCCATGGTGCCCGCCCGACCCCCACCTCAGTGGTATTGTTGATATATATATATATTTTTTTTAATTTTTTTTAATGTTTTTTTAATTTATTTCTAGGAGAGAGAGAGAGAGACAGCATGAGCAGGGGAGGGTCAGAGAGAGAGGGAGTCACAGACTGAAACAGGCTCCAGGCTCCGAGCTGGCAGTCAGCACAGAGCCTGACGCGGGGCTCGAACCCACGAACCGCGAGATCATGACCTAAGCGAAAGTCGGACGCTCAACCGACTAAGCCACCCAGGCGCCCCTGTTGGTATATATTTTTTAAGTTTACTTATTTTTGAGACAGAGAGAAAAGACAGAACACAAGTGAGGGAGGGGCAGAGAGAGAGGGAGACACAGAAACTGAAGCAGGCTCCAGGCTCTGAGCTATCAGCACAGAGCCCAATACAGGACTCGAACTCAGCACAGAGCCCAATACTGGACTCGAACTCACGAACCAGGAGATCATGGCCTGAGGTCAAGTCGGATATTTAACCGACTGAGTCACCCAGGCGCCCTGGTATTTTTTTTTTTTTTGTAAGTAGGCTTCACACCCACTGCAGAACCCAATGTGGGGCTTGAACTCACAACCCTGAGATCAAGACCTGAGCTGAGATCAAGAGTTGGACGCTCAGCTGACTGAGCCACCCAGTGGCCCTGACTATTGCTGGGATTAAGCACAGGGCTGGACAGGCAAGAGTCAGGAGACAGGAGGCAGACAAGCCTCACATCTGCCCTTTGCCGGAGCAGAGCCCTAGGGTGAAAAGATATGACCTCTGAGCCTCAGTTTCCTTACCCATCACAGCATAGGGTCCATACACTGGGGTGGGTGGCTAGGGTTTACTGAGCCCTCCTACCCCGGTGCCCTGCGTGGATAGTCTGCAGCTCTAAGACAAAAGTGCCACTCCCTGAATCACCAGTGTCCCTCCCCCAGTTACAGCCCCAGGCCCAGTGAGCCTGGGTGGGAGTCCACTGCTACTCGGGGACCCGCTGTTGGAGGGAAAGCTGGGCCTAAGCTTGCTCTGTGGCCTTGCCAAGTGCCCCATGCTCTCTGGGCCTCCTCCTTTCTCTGTGGAGGAAGGATAATACAGTCCCCACCTTCTAGGACAGTTATAAGCTTGAAATCACTTGACATTTGCGTAGAACTTAGAGCAGCACTGGACACACAACAAGTGCTTTCTGTGTCTGTCAGGAGCCTGGCCTGGGGGCTCTGGGTGTTTTCACCCACCAGCCTCCACATTCTGTCCCCGCAGACTTGCCTGCCACGTCTCCCCTGCCTGGTGTCCCCATGTGGCTGTGGCCTGAGCCTTGATGTGGATGTGCCTTGAGCCTGGCACATCCTCCCCTTCCCCAGCAGGGCTCCTGGGTAACCCCACGATCTCTGTGCACCCAGCGAGGGGAGCCGGAGGACCAGGGCCTCACTGCCAGCCATCCGGCCCCATGGATCCGCAGTGGTGACAACAGCCATGAGATTTACCCAGGGCCCTGCCTCGCGCCAGGCCGGGCCCGTGCCTTACAGCCAGTCGAGTTTGGGCCTTGGTCCTCCCCCCGCACAGAGGGGACATCGGTCCAGGGACGCTGCCACTCCCGCGTCAGATGGGCTGCTGACCCGGGGGCCCGCCCTGACCCCAGCCCAGGGCACCTGCACAGAACCCTTCCTTCTTGTGCCCTGGAGCCCGGCCCTGGCACGGCAACGATGTGACGTTCAGTGTCCCGGGGGGTTTGGCTGCACAAAACAAGGCTGCCACATGGGGTCACAGCTGCTGCTCACATAGGAAGCAGGAGGTAGGGAAAGAGGTACCAGAGGAACGTCTCTAGGGATGGCTGTGCGTCCCCTGCTCGGGGCTGTCCACAGCTCGCCGGGTCCCTGCCGGCCACCCACCCCAGCCTGTCTTGCTAGGCTTATCTCTCCCTGTCCCTCCCTGCTAGGGACACTGACACGTAGCAACGAGGTTTATGGAGCGCCTCCTCCTCAGCGAGCCTTGTGCCGGTGGCTATCACAGAACAATAGGCCTTAGCAGCTCTCCCAGAGGCGGAGCGGCCACCTCAGACAAGGGGCCGCAAGACCCAAGCTAAGATACAGTCCAGGCCACACAGCCCCACCTCTTCTGAACTAGAACTAGTCTTGTGGCCGAGGGTGAAGCCCTCATGAACGGGATTAGTGTCCTTATAGAAGAGACACCAGAGATCTCCCTTCCCCCTTCTGCCATGTGAGGTTACAGCTAGAAGGTGCCATCTGTGAATCAGGAAGTGCGTCCTCACCAGAGGCCGAATTTGCCAGCACCTTGATCTTGGACTCCCCAGTCTCCAAAACTGTAAGAAATGAGTTTCTGTTGCTTAAAAGCCACGCGGTCCAAGGCACGTTGTGAGAGGAAAATACTGTAACTTTTTTTTCTTTCTTTTGAGCAGCCAGCATGTGCCAGGCCCAATAATTTCTGGTTACGACCCACGAGGAGGGCTATCCAGGCAGATCCACATCGGCCTCCCTTGGCACCTGGGAGTCCAGTCCCCAAGGGCAAGGAGGCGCCTAAGTCAGCTATGCTCCGGCCCCCAGCCCAGAGCCAAGAAGGGGTTCCCGGTGAGTTTGCTGAGTGAATGAAAACGCTGAACGCTAAGAAGGCAGCTGCTGCTTTGCTGTGTGATGTTGGCCAAGTCCCTTCCTCACTCTGTGCCTCAGTCTCCCCTTACATGCAACAAGGAGGCAGGACACCAGCCTCCGTCAGCACTCTTAGAGCCTGTCCCTTGTCTTCCAAAAAGCCTCGAAGGCTACTGAGCATGTGCGGTGAGCAGTGGGGGAGTCCAGTGTGTGTGCTGGCCCCTGGCACCACCCCTAGGGTGAGCCAGGTTTGATGGGGTGGTACAAGGGTCTTGGCCCCGAGGGTGGGGACATCGCAGACCTAGGATAACACTGTAGTTTCAGCAGTTACCACTCCTCAGAGCTCCCTTGGGTGCCATACTCCCCAGGGTATGCTCCCTTGTTCTGGCCGAGGGACAACATCCCCATTTCATAGATTCAAAAACTGAGGCTCAGAGGTGACGGTTCTGCTCAAGACCACAACCTGCATGCTGGGCTCTTCTCGATGAGAGTCCCAGGTGTGTGCTCTGCCCCCCACTTCTGTGCATCTCCCCAGCAGTGGCTGGGGCAGGGGTATCAGGAAGGGTCTCAGTGGGGGGTGTATACTTGAGTGGGGCCTTGAAAATGAGAAAGCAGAGAAAGCAGGGTATGGAAGAGGGGAGACATTTGAGACCCAGAGGCCCAGATGCAGAAAGGCCAGTGAGGAGGAAAACGCTGGCAAAGGAAGGGTGGGGGTGAGGCTTCCCTGCCCATAGCAGCCACGGCCTATCCCCACACTTTGCCCCGGTGGTCATGGGAGGCCTCTCTTAAGAGGTGGAGGTGCTGTGTCTCCCAGAGGTGCTCAAGTCTGGTGCAGGCCCAGGCTATCAGCCAGGTGCCTGGCTCACGTCGGATTGAACCCAACCCTTCAGTCTAATGGCCCTGGACCCACTGCTGGGGTTGTGACACCATGACATCCATGGTGGATGAACCAAGATTGGTTGATACTGGGGGCAGGAAGGATCCTGGCCCCGATCCTACCTGATCCGCCAGGCCAGCCGCAGTGCCGTTACTGAGCAGAGAAAATGTTTCCAATTCCTGCAGGGATTAGAGAGGTGGGAAGAGATGAAGGTTCTGGAAAGATGCTCAGGGTCCCATCAGCTAGGGCAGCACAGGGGCGCCAACACAGGCAGCTGGGGTCCACAGTGCTCTAAGGCTCCTTGCCCCTAGGCCTGTCGCAGGTCACCTGTTCTCTCTCTGGGGCAAATTTAGATGTTTTCTTCCTGTAACTGTGACCTGGGCAGAGGACAAATCTCCACAAACACGCCCCTACTGTGCGCCAGGCGCCACATCAAACATTCTTTGATTTTGATGATTTGCCCAGGAACCGCCTGAGATGGGCATCATTATCTCCATGGTCCAGATGTAGAAACCACAGGGGAGAAAGAGCTAACTTGCTCAAGGTCACAGCGGACTCCAGAGCCATACCCTCTCCTAGATGCAGCCTCCTGGCATATGGTAGGTGCCAAATGAATGCATGTGGCTCCGAAAGAGCCAAATAGATACCAATGCCTCAAATCTGCATCATACAGAGGTTATTTGAGAACATAAGGGTGAAAAGACACGAGTGTCATCTCAGGCCATCTCTGGGCTGCTTAAGTCGGCCAGGGCAGGGGAGGGAGGAGGTTTCAGCAGCTGGCGTCTAAGGTGAATTGGAAGCTTTGGCTCTTCTCTCCTTTTCCCAAAGGTTCTGGAAGTCAGTCCAGGGCTTTCAGCCACCAGAGAGGGTAGATCACCTGTTATTATTCCCCTCTGTCCTGCTTGGACCTGGGCCCCCTCACCCACTTCTACCCAAAGGTGCCTGGTCTCCCTTCAGACCTTCCCATCTCCACCCCTGCTGACCCCCAGCACCCAGAGCCCACCTACCTGGGGCCTCTTATACGCTTTCCGAACTCGCAGCCCGAGCTTCTGAGCCAGCTCCTGACCAAGCTGAGTTACACTTTCATCCTGGAACAGCAAGACATGGGGCAGAGCGGGTTAGTCTGCCCTAGCTCCCAGAGCTGTGCTCCAGAGACCTTGAACAGCACTGCAAGGAAGGAGGGGAGGGGTCTGCTCTTACGCCAGGTTCTACCGACTGAGCCAGGCAGGCGCCCCTGGCCCCCCATGTTACTGACAAGGGAGCGAGGCCCTAAGAGGGGTCACTGGGTGCCCAGCTCACACGACTAGTGCGCAGTGGGGCTGAATCGGAACCTGTGCTTCCCTTTATCCCCTTTTACTGTGGGGAGGGGAAACGAATAATTTTTGATTTGAATTTTAAAATTATTTATTTCTTTCTAGGGGCACCTGGGTGGTTCAGTCAGTTAAACATCCGACTTCAGCTCAGCTCATGATCTCACAGGGTCATGAGTTTGAGCCCTCCGTTGGGCTCTGCACTGAGTGGTGAGCCAGCTTGGGATTCTCTCTTCCTCTCTCTCTGTCCCACCCCCACTCGCACTCCCTCTCTCTCGCGAAAGAAATAAACTTTAAAAAATTTTTTGAAAAAGAAATAAAATTTTATTTTTAAAAGTCAGCAAGTGGGGGGAGGCGCCTGGGTGGCTCAGGTCGGTTAAGCATCCAACTTCGGCTCAGGTCACGATCTCCTAGTTTTTGGGTTTGAGCCCTGCATCAGGCTCTGTGCTAAACATTTGCTCAGAGCCTAGAGCTTGCTTCTGATTCTGTGTCTCCTCTCTATGCCCCTCCTCCCCTCACACTCTGTCTCTCAAAAATAAAGTAAATGTAAAACAAAATGTTTTTGTTTTTTTTTTTTATTTCTAGGAGAGAGAGAGAGACAGTGTGAGCAGGGGAGGGTGTCAGAGAGAGAGGGAGTCACAGACTGAAACAGGCTCCAGGCTCTGAGCTGGCAGTCAGCACAGAGCCCGACGCGGGGCTCGAACCCACGAACCGCGAGATCATGACCCAAGCGAAAGTCGGTCGCTTAACCGACTAAGCCACCCAGGCGCCCCTAAAACAAAATGTTTTTAAATAAAATTTTTTAAAAATTCAGCAAGGGGGCGCCTGCGTGGCTCAGTTGGTTAAGTGTCTGACTTCAGCTTAGGTCATGATCTCACGGTTTGTGGGTTCGAGCCCCGCGTCAGGTTCTGTGCTGACAGCTCAGTGCCTGGAGCCTGCTTTGGATTCTGTGTCTCCCTCTCTCTCTGCCCCTGCCCCCTCATGCTCTGTCTCTCTCTCAAAAATAAACATTAAAAAAAATTTTTTTTTTTTTGAAGTATGCCAAGTCTAGAATCAGACTGCCTGGGTTCAAGTGTGAGCTCTGTCAGCTGTGATGCTGGGTAAGTTCCTCTCTCTACCTCAAAGGCCTGATGCTAGGATTATGTGGGTTGATACACACCGTGTATTTTCAGCAGTGCCGGAAACACAACCAGAGCTCTGTGTAAATACCAGTATCTGCCAGTCCACGGCACAGGGGGAGAAGAAGGCTCGGCAGAGCCCGGCCGGGTGTCGGGACTCGGGCACTCACGTGGGGCCGTGCGAGGGAGCACCGGCTGCTGCATTCGTACGCCTCCTTGTGACGGCCCAGCTCGCTGAGCGCTCGGGCCTTGCGGAACAGCGCCCGGATGTTCTCGCCGTCCAGGCCCAGCGCTTTCTCACTGTCCTCCAGCGCCTTCTCATACAGGCCCTGAGGAGAGGAGCAGGCGGCCACACGGTCAGTGCTGGTCACCTCCCTCCCCCGGGCCTCCTGCCCCTTCCTCTGCAGAGACGGAGGAGGCTGGAGGATCCAGGAGGGGCTCCGGAGCTCCAGGAAACCCCTCTGGCAGTCATACTCTGGTCAAGGGCAACTGTATGTCCAGCTGAGGGGGCTGCCAGCGGGCACTGGCAGGCCACTGGAGGCAGGGGGTGGCCTTCAAATTCTACAGATGAGCCTGGCCATTCAGACGCGTCTACTTCCATACCTGCCTTCGGCCGAGAATGTCAGGGATGAAGAGTAATAAAGGTACCTCTGAGAGGAAGCGAAAGCATGAAGGCAGCTCAGGGAACAGAATAGGGTGTGGACAGGTACCTGACAGACTTGCTGATCCAGAACAGTTCACTCTGGGTGGAAGAGGCGTCAGTGGGTCCTCTAAAGAGCTTACAGTGAGTGACTGAGTCAGGAGCAAGCAGGGAAGGGGAGGCCAGAGCTTTAGGGAGGACGAGGGGAGACGGGAGGGAGCCCAGGAGGGAGGAGGGGGAACGGCCAGGCGTTTGCAGAAGGAGGCAGCGCACCATGAGGGTAGCATCTCTCAGCCCTGACGGCCCACAGGCCAGCCTGGGAGCGTCTAACGTGTAACTTAGTTCAGCGGGGGTGGGGCTCAGGCCTCAGCACCCTTACGAACCGTTTTTTGTCTCCCGTGTTAGCACGTTAAGGGCTCTCCAGGTGAGTGTGCGGCGCGGCTGGGGCTGAGAGCCACCGAGCAGGCGCTGAGCGCGCCCGGTGCAGGCGGCCTGCAGACTGCCCGGGGCGCGGGCCGCTCGGCGGGGCATCCGCGGGAAACGGTGGGCGGGGCGGGGCGGGCTCACCATGGTGAAATAGCAGGCGGCCCTGTTGACGTGCAGCTTGCACAGCAGCTCCTGGGGCAGGGCCACCTGGTCGGAGGCGGCGTAGTCGGCCACGTTCAGCCCCTCCACGTACTGCACCAGGGCCTGCTTGTAGTCCTTCTCGCGGAACAGGTCATTGCCCTCCGCAAACAAGTTCTGCACCAGCTTGAGCAGAAAGGCCTGTCGGGGGGGGGGGTGCAGAGGGGGCTCAGGGGTCTGCGTGCAGCCCCAGCCCTGGCAGCTGGCCCCTACATCCCTCCCTCCCGGGCACCACTGCCCTTTGCCTTCCCCCCCAGACCCGCCACTGACGCTCACCTCATATTCTTCTTGCTTTAGGGGTAGTGTCGACCTAGCGGGAAAAGGAGAGGGACACGGAGTCTGGGGGAGCCCAGGGGCCTCAGCCTCACGGGGGCCCCAGGAGCCAGAGCTGAAGGCCACCGGTCATGCGCGAAGTGGGCTCCTCTAGCTCAGACCTCAGACGTCACCTTGTGGGTCGGGGTAAGGGAACAGCAGCTTTTTCTCCCCAAAGTAACACCATATGCTGGTCTTCCGTTTCTTCCAGGGGGGTGGGGGGGGGAGGAAGGCCGTGCGTCTGGCCCAGGCTTTCCCAGGTGCAGATGTGGGGAAGAACAGGCTCCAGCTGCAGCCAGCTGTCGTACTCCCAAGAGACCAGTTCTCTGGGGACGACCATGCCCTCGACAGGCTAAACCCACAAATGCAGGCCCCCGGCAGCAGGAAAAGCCCACCTCCGTTCCCCCCAGATGGGGAGCCTCTGGCCTTCTCCCATCCCTGCCCCCAAAAGATGCATGACCCTGGCCAATGCCAAGTACGCTCAGAGCCTGACTCCTCATTCCAGCCCCAGCAGATGGGGCTGTGGGCACCCTCTCCTCTCCTGTGGCCCACAAAATGCCAGCTCAGTACAGAAGAAGGCGCCAGCCCAGGAGAACGGAGGCACGTCTGTCAGGCTAAAGGGCTGAGCTACAGGAACAGCTGGGGTTCATCTCACGGAGGGGAAAAGAGACACTCAGAGCGGGCAGTGACTTGGCCAAGGTCACACAGCAGGTCGGCGTCAGAACCAGGGCTAGAGCATGGGGCTGGGGCTCTTTCTTTTGCCCAGAGCTGCTGCCGGCACCTGGGCAGAAGATAGCAGCCAGAGCGACTGAGTGAAAGGGGTGAGAGAAGACACCGAGGCCCCTCCCCTGTGTGTGTGTGGGGGGGTCGGTGTCCCTGACTGTGAGAACGGGGCTGCCCTCTCACTTGCCTCCCCACACCACTGTTCCCAGTACTGCACAGCCAGGCCCCACGGCTACCCTCCTACCTGGATTCCCGCCTCCAGCCTCTCCCCTCCAGCACCAGCTCCGGGTTCACTAGGGCACACTCTGACCTAAGGGTCACCTCATCTGCACAAGCCAGGCCACCTGACCCGTGCAAACCGCATAACGGCTCCCACAGTGCTCTGTGCCCAGAGGTGCCTGGTAAATGCTAAGCACGCAAAGTGTACATGTGAAAAAACGGTTAATTTTTTTTTTAATGTTTTATTTATTTCTAGGAGAGAGAGAGAGACAGCGTGAGTAGGGGAGGGTCAGAGAGAGAGAGGGAGTCACAGACTGAAACAGCCTCCAGGCTCTGAGACGGCAGTCAGCACAGAGCCCGACGCGGGGCTCGAACCCACGAACCGCGAGATCATGACCTGAGCAAAAGTCGGACGCTTAACCGACTAAGCCACCCAGGCGCCCCAAAAAACGGTTAATTTTAAAAGAAGCAGGTCCTCCTGAGTTACTCTGTGACTAACAGGGCTCCCGGGAGGCTGTCCTATTGCTGAACCTTCTTGAAAGTCCCCTCTGGAAAGGGGAGGGAGGACACAGAACTACCTGCCATTTACCTCCAGCACAAGGACTCTGGGACAGAAGGGGCCTTGTCTCATTTCACAGGGATGGAGACCACTCAGGAAGGGTGGGGGGCACTCAGGAGGCAGGGCTCAAAGGTCCAGCTCCACAGAAATCAGTGACTTAAGTTAAAGACAGAATTCTTACGAAACACCGTAATCTGCAAGGTTCACTTTGTTCATCGGACTGGCCTCTGAATAAAATTTGAGCGCTCCCCCAAAGCAAAGCCCTCCCTAGGGGTGCCTGTGGGGCTCAGCTGGTTAAGCAACCAACTCTTAATCTCGACTCAGGTCATGATCTCATGGTTTGTGAGTCTGAGCCCCACATCGGACTCTGTAGTGCAGAGCCTGCCTGGGATTTTCTCTCCCTCTCTCTCTCTGCTGCCTTCCCACTTGCACTTCCTTTCTCTCTCACAATAAATAAATAAACTTAAAAAAAAAAAAAAAAGCCCTGCCCCAAATGAAAGACTGGCCCAGAGAAGAAGGAAAAGTGGGCCCCAGCCCTCACAGTGGCCTGAGCAAGACAAAGTGACCACATTGCAAGTGGACGAAGGACAGCGTCTGGGTGTCAACACAAGCGCCATCAGAGCAATGGGGACACCGTGCGTGTGACAAGGGACCAAGTGTGTGGTGAAGAGGCAGGTCATGTTTTACAGTTCTAGATGAGAGAACAAAACCGCGGAGTTTATATGAGGGTAGGTAGATATAAAATCCTAGTTTTATGAGGCTTCCTATTTATTTTATTTTTTATTTTTTTTAAATGTTTTATTTATTTCTAGGAGAGAGAGAGAGAGAGAGACAGCGTGAGCAGGGAAGGGTCAGAGAGAGAGGGAGTCACAGACTGAAACAGGCTCCAGGCTCTGAGCTGTCAGTCAGCAGAGCCCGATGCGGGACTCGAACCTACGAACTGCGAGATCATGACCTGAGCGAAAGTCGGACGCTTAACCGACTAAGCCACCCAGGAGCCCCTGAGGCTTCCTATTTAAGAAAAGGAACACAAGAGGCATCAGGGTGGCTCAGTCAGTTGATCATCCGACTTTTTTTTTTTAACTTTATTTACTTTGAGAGAGAGAGTGGGGGAGGGGCAGAAAGTGACAGGGAGAGAGAGAAAATCCCAAGCAGGGTCTGCATTGCCAGCATTACGACGTGGAGCCCAACACGGGGCTCGAATTCACAAACTGCGAGATCACGATCTACGACGAAATCTAGTCAGACACATAACCGACTCAGACACCCAAGTGCCCTGATCATCCAACTTTTTAAAAAAATATTTTCTTCTCGGGATGAGCACTGGATGTTATATGGAAAGCAACTTGACAATAAACTAAGGAAAAAAATATTTTCTTCTTTTTTAAAAAATGTTCATTTATTTTTGAGAGAGCACGCAAGTGGGGGAAAGGGAGAGAGAGAGAAAGAGGAGATTGAAAGTGGGCTCTGCACTGAGAGCAGCGATCCTGACAAGGGGCTTGAACTCACAAACTGAGATCATAACCCAAGTCAAAGTTGGAGACTCAACCAACTGAGCCAAACAGGTGCCTTATCGGATTTCTGATACTGGTCCAACTTTTTTTTTTTCCTGTTCCGACTTTTGATATCAGTTTAGGTCATGATCTCACAGTGGTGGGATCGAGCCCCATGTCAGGCTCTGTGCTGAGGGTGGAGCCTGCTTGGGACTCTCTGTCTCCCTTTCTATCTGTCCCTCCTCTGCTCACTCTCTCTCAAAATAAATAAGTAAACATTTAAAGAAAAGAAAAAAGAAAAAGAACACAGAATTAGAAACAAAGAATTGCTAAGGAAGCCTTCCAGGGCTTTGGAAAGGACCCACACAAATCAGGGGCCCTGCAGCTTACACTTCATTGGTGTTGTGATAAATATGCCTCGGGCGGGGGTGGGGGGGCGCCTGAGTGGGTTGGTCGGTTGAGTGTCCGACTTCAGCTCAGGTCATGATTTTACAGTTCGTTGAGTTCGAGCCCTGCATCGGGCTCTGTGCTGACTGACGGCTTGGAGCCTGGAGCCTGTTTCAGATTCTGTGTTTCCCTCTCTCTCTCCCCTTCCTCCATTCATGATCTGTCTCAAAAATAAATAAACATTAAAATTAAAAAATATATATATGCCTCTGGGGATTAATTTAAGAGAAATGAAAAAATTTAGTAAAAATACTTTGTAAAGAAAAATTAAAACAACAACAACAACATGGTGTGTGTTTTGGGGGCAAATAATGGAAAGAAATGTGGGTTTGGGGTCAGCTAGACCTGGGTTAGAATACTATCGCTTGGAGCGCCTGGGTGGCTCAGTTGGTTAAGTGTCTAACTCTTGATTTCAGTTCAGGTCATGATCTCACAGTTTGTGAGTTCAAGTCTCACATCAGAGTCTGCACTGACAGTGCTAAACCTGCTTGGGATTCATTTTCTCTCTCTCTCTCTCTCTCTCTCTCTCAAAGTAAGTAAACTTAAAGGGGCGCCTGGGTGGCTTGGTCGGTTAAGCGTCCGACTTTCGCTTAGGTCATGGTCTCGCAGTTCATGGGTTCGAGCCCCGCGTTGGGCTCTGTGTTGACTGCCAGCTCAGAGCCTGGATCCTATTTCAGAGTCAGTGTCTCCCTCTCTCTCTGACCCTCCCCTGCTCACGCTCTCTCTCTCTCCTAAGAAAAAAAAAATAAGTAAACTTAAAAAAAAAGAATCCTATCACTTTATAGCTGTGTGACCATAAACAAGTTTCTTAATGTCTCTGAGCCTCAGCAAAATGGAGAAAAGACCACCTACTTCACTGGGCTGTTGTGAGGATTAAGAAGATGATGGATGAGGGCCCAGCACAGAGCCTGAGAGGTGCGCTTAATAAGTAGAAACTAATTGACTGATTGACTGATTGATTGATCATAAGCTGTGCACAGGCAAGTGAGAGAATTAACTGGCAGCGTGCCAGCGGGTATGGAGGGTGAGGGTACAGTGGTATGCTGAGGACAGAAGGGTACCCAGGGTGAGGGAGTATATGTGCATGGGGGGTTTACAGATCTCCCCTCATTCCTCCAGCCCCTTCCTAGCTTGGCCCACCTCCTCACTCCCCAGCACACACGGGAGCCTGAGCAGCAAAGGATGAGTGAGAAGAAAAGGGAGAGCTGGAGAGAGCCCACGTGGGCCTCGGACATGGCTGTCACTGGACCCCACCTGCCCAGCCGGCCCCACACTCACTGAATGAACTGTAGCCCCTTCTCGATGTCCGCCTTCCGTCTCTGCCTCTCCATCAGTCTCTGGGGGAGAGAACAGTCTATCGGTTAGTCAGCAGGGGCAGGTGGCTGGTCGCAGTTCCCATCCCACTGTGCATTCTCTGTCTTTCCTGTGCTCATCCCATTTCACAGGTGACATTGAGGACAGTGACCTACAGAGACCATCTGAACCAGACGGCACAGCTCCTGCCCTCCACCCCACGCCCCCCTGGACTCTGGTTTTGTGCTGTGCCTTTGATGGGCAGGGGGCTACATGGAGGCCCCCTGCCTTTTCTCACAGGTGGCTTGGGCCGCAATGCTGCACCAGATACCCTCAAGTTCAAGAACACCTTATTTGAATGGCACACTCAGTCCAGGGAGAAAAGGTGGGGAACACACAAAAAAATCCCCACGATTTTAGCTACAATGTAGCACCACACACTCTGTATAAGGATCTCTTTGAATCTTTCAACAGTACCAGGAGGCAGGTGTCATTTTGTCTCCAGTTTATCAAGGAGGAAACAAGCTCAAGGAGTCCCAGTCCTGAGCCGCTAGCAGCCACTAACAGCGGAGGCAGGAGGTGAACCCAGGCCACCCTCTTTTACTGCCAGCAGCCCCTCTGCCCAGCCCACACACGCTTGGAGCCAGCCTGGCCCGGAGCAGGCCAGGTGGCATGGTGTGTGCCCCGTCTTGGCAAGCTGGAGGGACTCGCCCACGTTCCTGCTCTGCAAGGCCAAGGACTGGCCTGAAGTTGCACAGCAAGCGAATGGCATTGAGCATGCACAGGGGGCCTGCTCCACAGAGACAGCGAGTGGAAACTGCTTATGGAGAAGGGAGGCTCGAGCAGCATAGCTAGGGGTTTGGTCCCTCTAGCGCAAGCCCCCCCAGGAGCCGGGAGGTCCCCGCCAGATCTGGACAGCCCAGCTGGCTTCCGTGGTACTGCATATGGGCTAGAGGGTCAGTTGGGATCAGCTTGTCCCACCCAGAGGCAGCTCAGCAGGAGGGTTGGGCCTCCCCCTGACTCAGAACCTAAGCCTGGGGCTCCAGACACCCAGTGGGAAGGGGGGTTGGAAGCTGCCTGGTCTCAAGCCAGCACTGTCAGTCCAGGCCACTCACAGGCCCCTTCCATGCTCTGCCCCGCAGTGTGGCCCTCACTCTCTATCCCAATCAAATGGTTACAGAGAGAGGACGGTTGGCAGCCAGAAAGGTGGGGCTGCATCAGCAGGAGGCTGGTACACAGACACAAGCAGGGGCACCACGGTGTAAAAAAGGTGTAAACACATGGCACAAAAACAGACACTCAGATCAGCGAAACAGAATAGAGAACCTGGAAACGGGCCCATAAATGAATGGCCAATTAATCTTTGACAAAGCAGGAAAGAATATCCAATGGAATAAAGACAGCCTCTTCAGCAAATGGTGCTGGGAGAACGGGGCAGCGACATGCAGAAGATGAACCTGGACCACTCTCTTACACCGCACACAAAGATAAACTCAAAGTGGATGAAAGACCTAAATGTAAGACAGGAAGCCATCAAAATTCTCAAGGAGAAAGCAGGCAAAAAAACTCTTTGAACTTGGCCGCAGCAACTTCTTACTCAACACATTTCTGGAGGCAAGGGAAACAAAAGCAAAAATGAACTATTGGGACCTCATCAAAAAAAAAAAACGAAAAACAAAAACCTTCTGCACAGAGAAGGAAACAATCAGCAAAACTAAAAGGCAACTGACAGAATTGGAGGAGATATTTGCAAATGACGTATCAGATACAGGGTTAGTATCCAAAATCTGTAAAGAACTTATCAAACTCAACACCCAAATAACAAATAATCCAGTGAAGAAATGGGCAAAAGACATGAACAGGCACTTCTCCAAAAAAGACATCCAAATGGCCAACCGACACATGGAAAGATGCTCAACATCACTCATCATCAGGGAAATACAAATCAGAACCACAGTGAGATACCACCTCACACCCGTCAGAATGGCTGACATTAACAACTCAGGCAACAGATGGTGAGGATGTGGAAAAAGAAGATCTCTTTTGCACTGCTGGTGGGAAGGCAAACTGGTGCAGCCACTCTCGAAAACAGTATGAAGGGTCCTCAAAAGACTAAAAATAGAACTACCCTACGACCCAGCAAATGCACTACTAGGTATTTATCGAAGGGATACAGGTGTGCTGCTTCCAAGGGGCACAAGCACTATGGACAATAGGCCAAAGTATGGAAAGAGTCCAAATGTCCATCAACAGATAGATAAAGAAAATGTGGTATATCCATACAATGGAGTATTACTCGGCAATCAAAAAGAATGAAATCTTGCCATTTGCAACTACGTGGATGGAAGTAGAGGGTATTATGCTAAGTGAAAATAGTCAGAGAAAGACACATGTGACTTCACTCATATGAGGACTTTAAGATACAAAACAAAGAATATAAGGGAAGGGAAACAAAAATAATATAAAAACGAGGGGGGACGAAACACGAGAGACTCTTAAATATAGAGAATAGAGGGTTGCTGGAGGGGTTTTGGGAGGGGGATGGGCTAAACGGGTGAGGGGCATTAAGGAGTCTACTGAAATCATTGTTGCACTATATGCTAACCAACTTGGATGTAAATTAAAAAAAAATAGGGGCGCCTGGGTGGCTCAGTTGGTTGAGCGTCCAACTTCGGCTCAGGTCATGATCTCACAGTTCATGGGTTCGAGCCCCGCAGCTAGCTTAGAGCCTGGAGCCTGTTTCAGATTCTGTATCTCCCTCTCTCTGACCCTCCCCTTCTTACTGTGTGTGTCTCTCTCTCAGAAATTAAAAAAAAAAACAAAAACATTTAAAAATAAATAAATAAATAAATAAATAAATTGTTGGGATGAGCACTCGGTGTTGTATGTAAGCCAATTTGACAATAAATTATATTCATAAAAATAAAAAAATAAAAAATTTTTTTTTTAAAAATATAATGTTTAAAAAAAGTAAAAAACATCCAGCTACTTTGGGGAGGGAACAAGTGTGTCAAGTCAAACCTTCTAACACTTCCTTACTGTCTTGTTCTTTATTTCCATCTGGTCAACCACATCCTCACAATCCTGTATTGTAAGAGGGGCAGGTGTCACTAACCCATTTTACAGATGAGGACAGTGAGGCACAAAGAATGACATCTCTTTGCCAAGGTCACTCAACCAGTGAGCAGGCAAACAGCTCTGTTAGACCAAATGCTATGTCCATGGCCATGTCCAGAGCTGTGAGATGCCGTGTGGCCACGACAGACCATTTCATTTCCCTGTGCCTCACTTTCCTCCTCTGTGCAACTTGTCAGCTGACAAGCCCTGCCTGGCAGGGTGGCTGTGAGGCTCTAAGAGTGGGATGAGGAAGCTCGGGTCCCGGGATCTCACTCCTCCCACGTGTCCTTCCCAGGGAGAGGGGAAGCCACACTGAGTCTTCAGACTCCCACAACAGTGCTCTTCACACCAGATCTCACAGTGGGCAGGGCCAGGGCCCATGTGCCCACTGCACATCTGCCTGCCCTGCCAGGGCCGTGGGTCAGGGCTCTGGACTCAGATCGGAGTGAATGCCAGCATTTATGCCTGCTGTGTGGCTTTGGGCCTCAGTCTCCACCCAGGAAGAATGGGGCCAATGGAAGCTCGTGCACCACTGGCTGTCAGGAGGGCTCAGGAGAGGCGCGTGCAGAGCGCTTGGAGCAGGACAACAGTCCAACAACCACAGGGTGCTGGGGGGGCTCAGCTGGTTAAGCGACCGACTTGATTTCGGTTCAGGTCATGATTTCATGGTTCGTGGGATCGAGCCCCTCATCAGGCTCTGCAGTGACAGTGCAGAGACTGGGATTCTCTCTCTCCCTCTCTCTCTGCACCTCCCCTGCTCACGTTTTCTCTCTCTCAAAATAAATAAATAAACTTAAAAAAAAAAAAAAAAGTCCAAGCGTGCCTGGGTGGCTCAGTCGGGTAAGTGTCCAACTTCAGATCAGGTCATGATCTTGTGGTTCGTGGGTCAAGCCTTGTGTCATGATCTCTGCTGTCAGCGTAGAGCCTGCTTCAGATCTTCTGTCGCCCTCTCTCTCTGTCTCCCCCCCAACGTGTGCTCTCTGTCTCAAAAATAAATAAATATTAGGCAAAAAAAAAAGGGAAGGGCCCTGGGTGGCTCAGTTGGGTAAGTGTCCTACTTCAGCTCAGGTCATGATCTCACGGCTTGTGAGTTCAGGCCCCACGTCGGGCTCTGTGCCGACAGCTCAGAGCCTGGAGCCTGCTTCTGATTCTGTCTCCTTCTCTCTCTGCCCCTCCCCTGCTCATGCTCTGTCTCTCTCAAAAATAAACATTAATAAATAAATAAATAAAAATAGTCCAACAGTGGTGGGATATGTGTCATCCAACCCTGTTCCTCGCTCCTGCAGAAAAAACTTCAAGTGTTCCCTGGGATGACCCTGATCTCCCGCGGGAGGCAGGCGGCCATGGCCCCGGGCTGCCTGTGCCTTGCCAAGCACGCTTTTGGTCTCTCTGTCTTCAGCTTCCGTCTAAGAAACAAGCACTCACTGCGCTCACCCTCACACTCCACTCCAGGCCTCCAGCCACAGCAGTCTCGGGGGGGAGGGGGGGGGACTCTCCTGCCTCCCGCCTTTTACACCCGTGGTTCTTTCCGCCTGTGCAGCCTTCCTGCGGAGGAAATCCCAATCCTCCTTCAAAGTCTAGCTCCTCCGTGAAGTCTCTCTCCTGCCCTTTGTTGCTTTTTTTAAAAAATATTTTTTAGTGTTTATTTACTTTTGAGAGAGAGAGACAGAGTGTGAGCAGGGGAGAGGTAGAGAGAGACACACACAGAATCTGAAGCAGGCTTCAGGCTCTGAGCTGTCAGCACAGAGCCCAACATGGGGCTCGAACCCACAAACCACGAGATCATGACCTGAGCCCAAGTTGGGTGCTTAACCAACTGAGCCACCCAGGCATCCCTCTCTCCCTCCCTTTGATGGGACCATCATACACTCATTTGTCCTGTTTCCTTGAAGCCTGGGGAACCGCAGATGGGTGAGACCCAGTCCTGGCCCTGGAAGAGAGACTCGCCTGGTGAGAGAGACGAGAGTGCACCCATCACCACTCAGTGTGGCCCAGCATGGGCAGGGGACCTGTGGCAGGGGGGCAGACCCCCACAGGCCTAGACAGCCAGCACCACAGGGCCTGGTCATGACCATGACCACCAAACCCTGTCACTTTCACCTGCGTCAGAATCCAGCCCCCATCCCTCCCTACCACCTGAGCTGCTTCTTGACCCTAGCCAAGGTGACCAGCTGCCTCAATGCCCCCCACCTCCTTGAGGCCATCATGGGGGCCTTTCAAGCCCTCAAATCTGTTTCTGCCCTCCCCTACCTAGAGCGTCTGACGACTCTCTTTAACTCCCGCTGGTCACATTTCCCCACGCCCCCACTCCAGCTCACGCGGGGTGGGAGCGGCTACACCCCCACCGTCCCCAGCCCTGTTCAGCCTGAAGTTCTCTCAGAAAACTGCAGCAGTCAGAGGGCAGTGTTTCCCAGGCTCCTCCCAATCTGGAATCCGAGCAGACCTACCAGAAACAAGCACTGCCCAGATCCATCCCCAGCGAGAATTCCTTAGTCTGCATTCAATGCCAAAGAAAAAAATACACTCCCCACCCCAGGAGGTTATAAAGAAGGTTCCCCATAGCCTGGGCGAATCCTCCTCTCTGACCACCAAAACCCCAAAGCAGTAGCATTGCTGCATGGACGCACCATGGAGAAGGATGCAAACCCCAGAGCAGGCTGCTCTACCTCCCTGATTAGCAACTTCCTGCTCTGTACCGTGGAGATCATGGTAGGCTGAATACAGAGGAGGTGCTCATTTCAGGGCCTGGCACATAGCAGACACCTAACAAGTGGTGGCTTGTAGATCAGGATTTCTATGGTGGGCATTCAGTCCAACGTCTGCTATGTGCCCATTATATACAGGTGAGGCCAGCGTGCCCACCCACCTAATTAGAGACATAGCAAGAATATCCCAGCAACTCCACCCCAAACCAGACGTCTGTGGTAAACGCAGGCTGGAATGAGGCACAAAAAAGAGGAAACACTTGGGAAACAAAGGGGGAAACATTTAATTGGGCTTTGAAGGGTGAATAGGAGTTGGCTTACTGGTGTCAGGGAAGGGAAGGCCTCTGGCAGGCTGCATTCAATAGTTTATGAAATTCCCTGTCGTCTCTCACATTTTATCTGATCCTGACTGATCCTGGGGGCTGAGCCGATCTGGAACCCACATTTGAGAGATGAAGAAAGTAAGACTCAGAGATTCCACAAGGCCAGCAAGTGGGAGGCCAGGCCTATAACTACTGACTTTAGGTCAGGAAGGAGGCTGCTGCTGTCCCTCCTCAAGGGCACAGGGGAGGTGGAACCACGTGGGAACCTTCCTCGGCACCTAAGCCTGTGCTCGGTGCTGGTGAACACTCACGGCCCAGGAAAGGCAGATGTCGCTGGGGCACTTCGGGGGAACACATCCATGTGAAAATATGCTTCTTCCAGTTTCCTGTTCTAGGATCTATTATTGACCGCTCTAGGGTCGTTCAACTGAGTGTAAAGACTCTAGCTCAGGGCTGGCAAACTGATTAAATCTCATAAGCAAGTTGACAGGCTGGGAGAGGCTGGTAGGGCTGCCCCAAGGGGCTGGGCCCCAGCACTGCTTAAACACTTGCCGCCATTCACAAGATCAGCCATAAACAAGGGATGCTTGGGGGAGATGCATACCCCGGGGCCTTCAAACACCCCCTCTCCAGTGAGAGTATAACCACTGCGAGAATTCATAGTAATACAAAGTAACACCTTGCTGGAAGAGGCCCGGGTCTTTTGGAGAATTCATAGTAATACAAAGTAACACCATGCTGGAGGCCTGGGTCTTTTGGGGGCTGAGGATGCAGAGGGAGGGAACCACCTTCCTCCTCCTTCGGGAAGATTATCTGACTCCCTCAACACACTGGTAAGTTAGTATCCTCTGAGAGAGCCCCGGAGGCGAGGGTATAATTCAGTCTACCCAACATTTATGGCCTCCCCACTTGATGCAAAGCGAATTGGCGGCTCAGGCCCAGTCCCGCCCTCCAGGACCTCCCGGTCCATTGGGAGAGAAAGACTGATGAGCCGCCAGCTGCGGTGCAGGCTGGCTTTGGGTGCAAAGGGCCTGGGAACTGAGAGGAAGGGGAAGTGGGTCCACTGGGGGAAGCCGGGAAGGCTCTGCAGGACATGGTTCTGAGGCTGGATGTGAAGGAGAATGACAAGTCTCTTGAGCAAGACTGGGAGACACCTGTCCAGAAACATATGCACTCAGCCTGGCCTGAACCTCCTCCCCCAGTTTCCCATGGCACCCCTCGATCTGCACAGCCACGGGGATGGAGAAGCTTCGAGGCTGCCAATAGGGGTCACCCAGTAGGCCTGGCTCCCAACTAGAAGAAAGCTCGAGGGTCAGGAGGCAGGATGGGAAGGAAACCCACACTTCCCGGGTGCCTACCAGGCACCAGAAACTGGACTCACCTCTCCCTGATTGCAGGGCCTTCTGCTGGATGCTCCAGTGGTCCCTGCTAACACGGAGGGGTACAGACCACCCCCAGAGCTGCAGGGTCTGGTACAACACGTGGCTTTGCCCACCCGTGTGCCATCTCAGAAAGCAAGCTGCTACAGAGCACCTGCTAAGCGCTGGACACCCAGATGGAAAGGCAAGTAAAGTATACAGCACACTGCCTGGAAAGGAAAACCACAGAGGCTGCCAGACAGTGGCCCTACGTGAGTTGGGGGAAGTGGGCAGAGCAGAGTCCTGCCCTCAATTATGTCATTAAGTGTGAGTGGCTCTTCCGTTGTGCCAAGTTCTGCTCTGGGTGCAGGGGACTCAGCCATGATGGAAACAAAACCTCTGTCCCTCACAGTTTAGTGGGGAAACCAGGCTGCAGGGACACAGTCACAACGAAAAAGGAGCTTCAGAGGAGAGCCAGCCAGCCAGCCAGTCAGCCAGCCACCCGAGCAACGAGCCCTTAAGGGATTCCTAAAATGTTCTAGGCCCCGGGGATTTAGCAATTAACAAAAGTGACAAAGTCCTCTTTCAGAGTATATGTGCAGGCGGAGGAGAGACAGGAGAAATAAATGTAAGCAGAGGAGAGATAGGAGAAATAAACATACAGTGTAACACAGGAAGGATACACACAGGGAAGGAATAAAAATAAGGTTGACAGAGTCACAGGGTGCTATAATTATACAGCGGACTCAGGGAAGGCCTCTATGACATTTAAACAGATCAAAATGATGGAAGGGAGCAATCCATGTGGGGAAAAGTGTTCCAGCAGAAGGAACGGTGAGTGCAAAGGTCCTGAGGTAGAGACTGATTAGTGTATTTGATGAAGAGCAAGGACCCTGGGCGGGGGGAGCAGGGTAGGCAGTGGGAAGAGTGGCATATGGGAAGGTCTGTGAAATTAGCAGGGAAGACCATATGTGAGGTCCCAGTCAGCGGAGCAAGGGCTGTGGCTTCACCCCAAAGCAAGATGAGAAGTCACAGGAGGTTTTGAACAAAAAAGCAGCTCAGTGTCTGGCTGTGCCCTACATGAAAATGAGTCATCATTAAATAAATGTGATTTTTTTTTTTTTAAGTTTCACTACAACCCTGTCAGGCAGGAAAATAACATTCCATGAAGCTAAGAAAGTTGTTCAAGGCCACACAGTGACCCTAGAGCCTGGGTTCAAAGGGCTTGGGGAGATGGGCATCAGCCAGCCTTGTTAACAATGTGCCAAGTAAGCAAATCCCCACCCCACCCCCTCTCCAGCCCCAGCAAGTACCTAACACCCCACACCCCTCCCTCCTTCTCAACGTCCTTCCTTTGGGAAAAACCTTTGTGTGGATGGTTGTTATTAACCAAATATTTGTGTCCCTGTCAAATGCATACATTGAAGCCCTACCCCCAGGAGGACTGTATTGGAGACGGGGCCTCTAAGAAGTAATTCAAGTTAAATGAGGTCATTAGGGTAGAGCTCTGATCCAGGACTTTATTCCTGCAGCCTGAGTAGATGAGTATAGATTTGGGTACCAAGAGGTGGAGGTACTGTTGTAACAAACACCTAAACATATGGAGGTGCCTCTGGAGCTGCATGATGGGTGGAGGTTCAGGGGGCTTTGAGGTGCAGCTTGAAAACCCCCTGATGGCCATGAAGGGATGGGAGGTAGAAGTAAGGATGTTAAAGGCAATTCCAGTAAGGCCTCCGATGGAAATCAACAAGTTACTGGAAACTGCAAACAAGGTGATCCTTGTCATAAAGCGGCAAAGAACTTGGCTAAACTGTGTTCTTGTGGAGAGTCTAGCTGGCTCAGCAGGATGAGCATGTGACTCTCGATCTCAGGGTTGTGAGTTCGAGCCCCATGTTGGGTGCCGAGATAAATCTAGATAGATAGATAGGTAGATAGTGTTCTAGTTTCTTGTGAGAGGTAGAATCCACAAGCAATGAAAATGGATATTTAGCAGAAGAGATTTCTATGCAAGGCATGGAAGGTGTGGCATGGGTCCTCCTTACTGCTTATAGTAAAATTTGAGAGGAGAGAGACTAATTGAAGAATTGCTGAACAAAAGGAACCAGAATTTGAAGAGCTGGAAAATTCTTTCTATAAATTCTATTTATATTGCCAAAAAAAAAAAAAGAACGTGTGTTCTGAAGAGAACACTAAGGATGTGGCCGAACAACCATTTGATAAGGAGGTGAGTATGGGTGTGAACCACAGATGTAATCAGCTAGCAGCAGAAGTCAGAAATAGAGATAGAGTTATAACAACAGAAACTGTCCGTTAGCACCAAAGGGCTCAGAGAAAACTGGACAACAGAATGCAGGAAGGCCACTGGATTTCTAGAATTCTACAGGACCAGGTCACAGAGCCATGTGGGTGCAAACATGCTCTATCCTTCAAAAAAAAAAAAAAGGGAAGTCTGACCCTGATTTACGGATCATCCAAGCTGCCTCAGTGGGGCCACAATTACTTTTTAGAGCTGTGGCAGGGGCGGGGGTGTGTGTGACCCAATGGAAGAGCTGTTGGAGGGGGGCTTGCTGTGCCCCAGTCAGCCAGAAAAGAGGAACAGCAAGCCAAAAAGGATTCTCAAGCCTTCGAATCAAATGGAATTTGGGGTGCCCGGGTGGCTCAGTCAGCTGAGCGGCTGACTTTGGCTCAAGTCATGATCTCATGGTTCATGGGTTCGAGTCCCGCGTCGGGCTGTGTGCTGACAGCTAGCTCAGAGCCTGGAGCCTGTTTTGGATTCTGTGTCTCCCTCTTTCTCTGACCCTCCCCTGTTCACACTGTCTCTCTCTCTTGTCTCTCAGAAATAAATAAAACATTATAATAAAATCATATGGAATTTGCCCCATTGGGTCTTAGACTTGTTTGAAGCCCCTCACCTCTTTCTTCTTTGCAACCGATCCCGTTTGGAATGGGTATGTCTATCCTATGCCTCTCCCACCATTGCTTTCTGGGAGCACCTAACCTGTCTGGTCTCACAGGATCACAGCTAGAAAGAAATTTACTCTGGGTGAATCTACCTCCAGTCTCACTCAGATCTGATTTAGATATTTAGATGAGACTTGGGACTTTAGAGTTGATGCTGGAATGAGCTATGACCTTGGGGGCTGATGGGATAGAATGAATGCATTTTGCATATGATAAGAGCATGAATTGGGAGGGGACCAAGGGGCAGAATTTCTAGACTGAATGTTTGTATCCCCCCAAAATCATATGTTGAAGCCCTAATCTCCAATATGACTGTTTGGAAACAGGGCTTCTAAGGAGGTGATTAAGGTTAAATGAGGTCATAAGGTTGGGGCCATGGTGTGACAGGGTT
The DNA here is from genome assembly GCA_017311185.1 of Proteles cristata cristata. Lineage (NCBI taxonomy): Eukaryota > Metazoa > Chordata > Mammalia > Carnivora > Hyaenidae > Proteles > Proteles cristata. Next base: position 757,003 of record JAESUZ010000358.1, on the reverse strand, counting down.
AGTGTTTTTATTAGAAGAGACACCAGACAGTCCTCATTCTCTCTCCTGCCCACACTCGGAGGAAAGGCCAGATGAGGCCACAATGAGAAGGCAGACATCTGCAAGCCAGGAAGAGGGTTCTCATCAGAAACTGAATCCACCAGCACCTTGATCTGGGCTTTCTAGCTTCCCGAACTGTGAGAAAATACATTTCTGTGGTCTCTGGTATTTTGTTATAGCATCCCAGAGCCTGAGACAGTGGCTAAAAGATCATTTGTTCTCAGCTGAAGAGGGAGGTGAGATCCTTGAAGGTGAGGGTAGTGGCGACATGCTCAATCAGGGCACTTGTGGGAAAAGCAAGGAGCACGTAGGTCAAACAGATCTTGTCTCTTTTTTTTTTTGAGAGAGAGAGAGTGTGTGTTTGTGCAAGCAGGGGAGAGGGGCAGAGGGAAAGAGAGAGAGAGGGAGAGAATCTCAAGCAGGCTCCATGCTCAGTGCAGATTCCAATGCAGGGCTCATGACCTGAGCCAAAATCAAGAGCCAGACACTCAACCCACTGAGCCACCCAGGCTCCTCAAATGTTGGTTCTCTCTATTTTTTTTTAATGTTTATATATTTTTAAAATATTTATTTATTTCTAGGAGAGAGAGAGAGAGAGACAGCGTGAGCAGGGGAGGGTCAGAGAGAGAGGGAGTCACAGACTGAAACAGGCTCCAGGCTCTGAGCTGGCAGTCAGCACAGAGCCCGACGCGGGGCTCGAACCCACGAACCGCGAGATCATGACCTAAGCGAAAGTCGGACGCTTAACCGACTAAGCCACCCAGGCGCCCCTTAATGTTTATTTTGTAATGTTTATCGTGAGAGTGAGTGCAGAGAGAGGGGCAGAGAGAGGGAGAGACAGAATCCCAGACAGGCCCCATGCTGTCAGCACAGAGCCCAACACGGGGCTCAAACCCACAAATTGTGAGATCATGACCTGAGCTAAATAAAGCCAAAGGTAGGATGCTTAACTGACTGAGCTACCCTGAATCTTGTCTTTTTTGTTTGTTTGTTTTTGAGAGAGAGAAAGAAGAGACAGAGGCAGAGTGCAAGCAGGGGAGAGGCAGAGAGAAAGGGAGACACAGAATCTGAAGCCTGCTTCAGGCTCTGAGCTCCCAACTGTCAGCACAGACCCCAACATGGGGCGGGAAATCTCAAACCGTAAGATCATGACCTGAACCAAAGTCGGATGCTCAACTGACTAAGCCACCCAGGTGCCCAAAATCTTGTCTCTTTTTATTTTTTTTAATTTTTTTTTAAATTTTTTAAAAATGTTTTATTTATTTCTAGGAGAGAGAGAGAGAGAGAGAGAGAGAGCGAGCAGGGGAGGGTCAGAGAAAGAGGGAGTCACAGACTCTGAAACAGGCTCCAGGCTCTGAGCTGGCAGTCAACACAGAGCCCGACGCGGGGCTCGAACCCACGAACCGCGAGATCATGACCTACGCGAAAGTCGGACGCTTAACCGACTAAGCCACCCAGGCGCCCCTCTTGTCTCTTTTTAAAGAAAAAACGCAAGGGGGGAAAAAAAACGTTGAAGGAAAAAACTGGCCCAAGTCTCCCAGGAACCCACTGCCAGATAGGGAAGTCCCCTCTCCCCTACTCGGTGTTCTTGTAATTTGGGAATTTCAAGCAGGATCTACCTCAAATGACTCTTCCCAGAAATAACGACGAATTAAGGAACCAACATGAAACAATCCCAACACGTCAGCACAGTCTGTGACCACACACCCAGGTTCACATCTGGGTTCAAATCCAAGACCGGTTCCTTGTTAACTGTATACAAGCTGCTTGAGTTCTTTGTGTTTCACGTCCCGCATCTGGAGGCTAACTGAGATGCCAGGCGCGGGATAACCATTTAATATCAACCATTACTATTTTATAGTCATTATTATTACTTAAAAAGAGCGGCAGAACACATAAACAGGAAACCCACAGGAAATATGAATCGTGAAGAAGAGACACTCAAACTCACTGATAAAAGAACCACACGACAAGCAACAACTTTTCACCTCTGAGACTACAGTGAGAAGAGAGCCTGGTTGATGCAGGCGGAGGAATGGGCACTTTCCAACACTGTTAGTACAGAGTGCGAACTGGCAGCATCTCTGCAAAGTAGCGTAGCAACATCTACCAATGACAGGAAGCCAGCCAGTTGCCCCTCCTCCTCCCCGTCACAGCCCCAAGGCTCTTCCTCTCCCAGCCGCTCAGGTGAACCTGCACTGGATTAAGCCAATCACAATAGTCCGTTTGATTGCCAGTGATTGGCTTAGGTTAGGACACGTGACCCTGTCCTGGCCAATGAGAAAGGAGAGGAAGTCAGCCAAGGGGTTTCTGGGAATGGTTTTCTTCGCACTTAGCACAGGACGGAGAGCAACGATTGGTTTCGATACCCGCTGCAGGACGCACACGCAGGGGATGGCAGAGCGCAAACACAGGGCAAAGGAGCTGAATGACGCGTCTGGCCCAATAAAATGGCTGATCCTGGAACTGCTCCGCCTCATGAATGACGTGAGGTTATAATAAACTCCGGTTTTGAAGTAGGAATTGTTACTTGCAGCCAAACTCCTTCTAAATGATAAAGCGCCCTTTCGATCCAGAAACTTCACTTCCAAGAAATCTACGCAAATCCTTGTCCAAGCACTCAATTATATCTGCACAGGATGTCTTTTTTTAAAGAGTTTAACACTAGAAGGAACTTTAATGTCCACCAGTAGAGAATTCACCTAATGCATTAAATTACGGAATACCCTACCATGCAGTACAGTGCAGCTATTGAATCTACGCGCATCGTCATGGAGATGCCACTATATGTGGCTGAGAAAGAAAAAAAAACAGCAGATTCCAGAACACTGTGTGTTGTATGATCACATCTGTGTGCAATGTGTGTTTACATCAAGAAGAAGTTTGAAGGATAATCTCCAATTTAACTGGTTCTCTCTGGGGACAGGGATTTGTCAAGGGGCAACAGGACACAGAATACTTTCTGCTTTGTGCACCTTAGAATGATTTAGATTTTTTTTTGCACAAAGCAAGTATTAACCTTGATTTTAAATTTTTTTTAAATGTTTTATTTATTTCTGGGAGAGAGAGAGAGAGAAAGAGACAGCATGAACAGGGGAGGGTCAGAGAGAGAGGGAGGTACAGAATCTTTAACAGGCTCCAGGCTCTTTAACAGAGCCCATAGTGGGGCTTGAACCCACAAACCGTGAGATCATGACATGAGCCAAAGTCGGATGCCTAACCGACTGAGCCACCCAGACGCCCCATAACCTTGACTTTAAAATGCAAAATGAGATGACCGACTTGAGTTCAACCCTGTAGGGCAGAGCCCAAGTGGGAATCAGCCTGGTTTTAAACCCAGTATTGCAGGTCTGCCCAAATGTCCATGGGCTGTTCTTCTGAAAGAAAAAGACCAAACCATTGACCTGAGAACCATGAAGGTTTGTTTGGTTTTGTTTTTGTGTTTTTTTGCTTCTGTTTGTCCCCCCTCCACCTGCTTTGAAGAAGTGTTTGAAGATGAAAGACTTTCAGAAATTCAGATCTTCATCAGACCAGGCAGGGACTGTGCCAGCCTCTTGAAATCTCAGTGCCTGGCCCCATGCTTGGTGCAGAGCAAGTGTTCTGTAAATGGTGGTGAAAGAAACAGAGGCGTTAATATCAACTCATCCAACCCATGCATTATATAGATAAGAATGAATGAATGGTGGGGTGCCTGGGTGGCTCAGCTGGTTAAGCATCTGACTTCAGTTCAGGTCATGGTCTCACGGTTCATGGGTTCAAGCCCCGTACCAGTCTCTGTGCTGACAGCTCAGAGCCTGGAGTCTGCTTTGGATTGTGTCTCCCTCTCTGTCTCTGCCCCTCCCCTGCTTGCACTCTGTCTCTCTCGGTCTCTCTCTTTCAAAAATAAATGGATATTAAAAAAAAATTTTTTTTTTGAAGAATGAATGAGGGAAAAATGGAAATACTTGAAATAATCAAGAAATAATATTTGCTGAGTGGTTACCTCATGCCAAGGGCTGTCATGATCTCTCTCTTTTTTATTCATGTCATGATTTCTTTATACATAGTATCTTCTAGCACACCCTGTAAGATAGACTATTATTCTCACTTTGCAGAGGAGAAAAGAGAGGCACAGAGGAAGTTAAGTGACTCGCCCAAGGTCACACATCTGGTACATGATAGACCTGGGATTCAAATCCTGGCAGCCTGGCCCCAGGGCCCATACACATCACCATCTCTTGCCCATTAAGCAGTCAGACCCAGGACCCCTCAGCCTGTCATCATGCTTGAGTCTCCTCTGCCTCCAAGTAACTCCCTCCCCTTCTGGATCATGCACAACCTCTCCTCCTCTCCTTGGTCATATCTCTTGTCCACGCTGTCTTTACAGCCTCAGCTCCCCCCCCCCCCCAAAATCTCAGCAACCCCGGTCACATTCTACCAAAGGTGCTTGCCAAGGGTCCTCCCTATCCCAGGAACCTTCTAGTTGCTGAGTCCCACAGTTTTTCACTCGCCTTTTTCAGTATTCTCAGCTGCATCTGCCAGGTCCTCCTCACACCTCTCTGTTCATTCTTGCTCTGTCAGGGGCTCCTCTTCCTCTGCCCGGGTCTCAAGACCAATGCGTCCGAGCTTCCATTTAAGGGACAGGGCTCCTGCGCTCCTCACTCTACATGCTCTCCCCAGATGAGCTCTTGCATTTCATGATCTCGTGAGTCATGTCGATGACTCACAAATCTATTCCTTCTGCCAGGCTCACCCCCTCCCCAATATTTCAGATTCATGTCTCTTACCCACTAGGCAGTGCCACCTAGATGTCCAACATCCAGGACGCTTATGACCTCGATGCCTTTCTTAATCCTGGACCTTCTACCTGGAATGCCCTCTCCCCCCAACACACACATCTAGCCAACTCCTATTGATCTGTTAAGACCCAGCTCGGATGCCCCTGTGTCCCAAAAGTCCTCCCTGATCCTATCCCAGTTGGGGCTCCTCCAGCTTGCCACCATCCTAACTTAGCAGCATCTCCCCTGCTCCTCCTCCAATTTCCCCAAACTCCAGTCATAATAACTCCAACTGCCATCCTGTTCTCAGTCCCCTGTTCCTTCCTCCTTTACCTCTAGAACATTCTCCACTCTGCAGCTCCTCCCGCCATCTCCGTGACCATGGCTCTCAGGCCCTCAGCATCTTCTGCCAACAGCCTCCAATGAGCCCCCTCCAATCTGTGGCCATTTACTGGTCGAGGAAATCTGCCCAACACCTATGTCAATGTCACTGCCCTGCCCAAAACCCTTTCAGGCGCACACGGGTACACACACACATACACATACACACAGATGAATGCCGTTTGTTTTGTTTTTTTAAAAAGATGAAAGGGGTGGCTCTGTTGTTAAGTATCCTAAGCATCCGACTTTGGCTCAGCTCATGATCTCACAGTTCATGAGTTTGAGCCCCACATCAGGCTCTCTGCTATAAGTGCAGAGCCTAGTTCGGATCTTCTGTTCTCTCTCTCTCCATCCCTCCCCCGCTGGTTTTCTCTCTCTAAATAATAAACTTAAAAGATTAATTTAAAAGATGAAAGGTGAATAAGTCCTGTAGTCTCATAATGAAACAATGAAGATTTTCTGATTTTATATAATGTACAACCATCATATACCATCATCAGGGGAGGCTGGGTGAAGGGAATTCCTTGTACTGTTTTTGCTACTTCCTGTGAATAAAAAATTGAAAAACAAACAGAACCTTCATGGCAGCCACTATCAGGAGGAGGAAGGCCAAGCTGCTCCTCCCGGGCACACCACACTGTAGGGAGCACCTCGCCTCCCCTCCAGCCCCATCACTAGCCTGGAATGTTATACTTCGACCATGTCAGACCCAAGCTGCCCGCTCTGTCTGGAGCGGCCTTCACACCCACTGCTTCCTGCCCTGGATAGTGCCCAGTGCCTCTTTAAAGCTCAGCTGAGGGGGCTTCTCTACCTGGAAGACTCTCTCCCCAACCCCAGCTAACACGGCACCCCAGCTCAGCACAACCACGGCACTTACCCTACCTAATGGACAGTGTGCGCTCATGTCCCCACCTCTGTCTAAACCCTGAGCTCCATGAAGGCAGAAGCTGCATCCGAGTCATCTCCGGGCAGCACAGAGAAGCGGTGCTCCCGAAGCTCTTCTGAGTGAGTGGAATCTCACAAACACTATAATAACCAACGAAGATGCTGATTTCGGTCCTTCACTAAGCATTCTCTCATACCAAATATTGTTCAAAGAGCTTTAAATAGAATCCATAATTCTCACAACACCCCATAAGAAAGTACGATTACCATCCCCATTTTACAGCTGAGGGAACCAAGGCACAAGCAGCTGAAGAAACCTGCAAGAGTTACACAGGTTGTAAGTGGCAGAGTGGGGGCTTGAGCCCTGGCAGCTGGGCTCTGGAGCCCACACGTTCTCACTTCCCGACTCAAAGATGCTCCTCTCCCATCCCCACGGGCTGCCTCCAGCGTCCCCTCACGCTTCACCTGCCTGGCCCTCACCTGCCCCAGGTGTCACCAAAGGCAAGCGGTCAGTGCTGACTGCAGATTGGCCACGTACTGCATGAGCGCTACCTGAGGTTACATCATCTCCTAAGATGCCTGCCGCTTCTCCTGACTCACCAGGCCCTTGACAGCTTACTCAGAGACCCGCAGAGGTTCAATTTCACTATCCTCGACTTCACCAGTCAGAATTCTGGGTCTACACTTCCCCTTCCCCACGGACCTCACGCACCTATCTGTCCACCTGAGGGCCCTCTGCTCCAAGGAGGCGTCTTGGCTCCTTTCTGGAGATTATGTGCTGGGTGTCATCCACCTTTCATGGCAAGGGTTTTGAACCTGGAGCCCCCAGAAAGAACTCAGGGGTCCATGAACTTAGATGGGAAAACATTTGCAGGTTTTTTTCACTACCCCATACCTGGTATTGAGCATTCCCTTCAATTACGAAGGCAGGCAATATGCTGCAGTGTCATGCTAGAAATCACAGCTCTTTCCCTGTCACATGTCAGCTACTGCAGGCGCAACAAAATATTGTTCATGCTCATCACAACTTCAGAATTATGGAGCTTACATTAGACTCACCGCCAGATCTGGTTTCTCAATGCACTGATTAAAAAAAGCCCAGCTATAGCTCAAAAGAATGGGGTTTCCTTTGCAATCCTGTGTATTTTACTTTTTGCACTTAAAAACTGTATTCTGAGAAGGTGTTCACAGGCTTCCACGGGCTGCCCAATGGGTCTGCAGTGCAGAGACAATTTAGAAGGCCTGTCCTAAGCAATCATGTTTACCCCCACAATAATCTCAAAGGTAGGTGCCATTATCCCCATTTTCCACAGAAAAGCTAGACCTGAGGGGGGAAAAATGTCTTGGCGGGGCGCGCCTGGGTGGCTCAGTCAGTTAAGTGTCTGACTTCAGCTTCATAATCTCATGGTTCGTGGGTTCGAGCCCCGCGTCGGCTCTGTGCTGACAGCCAGATCAGAGCCTGGAGCCTGTTTCAGATTCTGTGTCTCCCTCTCTGACCCTCCCCTGCTCACTCTGTCTCTATCTTTCTCTCAAAAATAAATAAAACATTTTAAAAATTAAAAAAAAAAAAAAAGTCTTGGGGCATCTGGGTTGCTCAGCAAGTTAACAGTCTGAATCTTGACCTCAGCCAGGTCTTGATCTCAGGGTCGTTGAGTTCAAGCCCCTCATTGGGCTCCACACTGGCCATGAAGTCTACTTTAAAAAAAAGAAAAGTAAAGAAGAGAAAAAAGTAGTCTTTTAAAAAGAAGTGAGGCTTGGAGAGTCCACGACTTGCCCAAGGCCACCCAGCAGCTGAGGAAGGAGACTGGGGAAAGTGGCACCACCTCTGGCTCCACCAGAGACCGCCAGTCAAGGAATGAAGGAGGGAAACAGCCAGCCAGCCCACAGGCCTCAGAAACTTGCAGTTTGTTTTCTTTTAACTACCTTGAACAGGAACCAAAGCTCAGGAAACCTCGCTCAGGCCTCTCCCAGGGTGCCACCATCAGCCAAACTAAGAGTCAGGAGTTACCAAGGGCTTTTATTTTCTCATCTTACCTTACCAGCTACTTGGGGGCCAAACTGCACAGGAGGGGTTCAGCCCCACATCTGTGTCTCCAGGCTGCGCTGTAGCTTCTCCACAACTCCCTGGCTATCAAGTGAGATGAGATGTTTAAACAGTAACTTTTCTTTCATAGAAAAGTAGCAGAAGCTCAGGGAGCCTAGGTTGCTCAGTGTGTTGAGCTTCCAACTTCAGCTCAGGGCATGATCTCCTGGTTCGTGAGTTCGAGCCCCGCTTTGGGCGTTGGGCTCTGTATTAACAGCTTAGAGCCTGGAGCCTGCTTTAGATTCTATGTCTCCCTCTCTCTCTGCTCCTCATGCCCTAGTGCTCTGTCTCTCTCCCTCTCAAAAAAAAAAAAAAAAAAAAAGAATAAACATTAAAAAATTTTAAAAATGAGAAATGCATTTCTGCATTTCTCACACTTCTGGCACCAGCACGATCAGGTTCTGGGGAGAAACCTTTTGGGCAATTGACAAGTCACCGCCCCTATGCACGAGAGCTCAGAAATCCTTGTGGTCACCCCACTTGGGCACCAAGAGTGTTCCATGGACTGCTCGGCCTGCTTCACTGCCTGAGGACAGAGAAGCAGGGTGGGGCAGTGCAAGGGACCCTGGGCCAGGGAGTCCGCCAGACCTGATTCCAATCCCAGCACAGCCCCACCCTGGCTTTCAGAGCACCTCTCGGAATGTCTGTTTTGTCATCTGGAAGATGGAGCTAATGATACCCGCCTTGCAAGACTATTTTGCAGGTTTGCGTGTGCCCCTAACCCCTATATACAAGCGGAGATGGGAAATTCGTGTTTCTGCTGAATCCGTACTGTTGGAGAGCGCCTGGCACCTTGCAAAGTTACCCTGTGAGTGCTTTTTGATCAGTCAACACTAATTCTTTTGCAGTTTCTACCTATCTAGGTCACCCTTTTTTGGCAAGGGCTGATCTGGACCACCCCGCAACTATTATTCATTTATCCAACAAATAACCACAGAACGCCTTTATGTGCCAGGGGCGCTGCCAGATGCTGGGGGAACAGGGTGAATAAAGTCCCTGACCTTGTAGAGCATGTGGTCCAGGTGTGGAAGACAAACGACAATATTAAATGCACACGACAAGTACAGCTGGAGAAGAGTGACAAACAGGCTGAAATAGGAAATGTGGCGGGGAGTGATGAGGGAGGGGGGTGGCGGTGCTGAGAGTTTAGGCATGGCCCACTGGGGAGGTGGCAGTTAAGGGAAACAAGGAGGACCCCACCATGAGAACACAGAAGGTAGGTTAAGTGTGCATTGGCAGCGGGTACAGCAAAGGCAGTGGCCCTGAGGTGGGAGCAAGTTCAGAACGTTCAAGAAAAAGATAGAAGGCCAGTGTGACCGTAGCGCTGGAGTGAGGGCAAGCCAAGGAGGAAGCTAGTTTCGAGGGACAGAGTAAGGCTGGTCAGGAGGCTACATACAGGCCACATTGCGGAGCGAGCACTGCGTTCTGGGTCAGGAAGCTACCGGGAGGGTTTCAGCAGAGGAGTGACAAGGTCCCATTTAAATCTTGAGAAGATCCGTTGCTTAGGCTGCTGCATTGAGGACAGATGACAAAGGGGAGGCTGGCGGATCAGTCAGCAGGCCACTGCAGGGGTCCGGGCCTGGATTGAGGTAGGCAGTGGAGAAGACTCAGGAGGTTACGGCCACCACAGCCACGCTGTCACACCAGTGGCCTTTAGAGTTTTCAAGTCCTCTTCATTTGAGTCTCACCGCAAACCCAAGGAAGGCAGGAATGAATCAGTGAGGCCATTTCACAGACAAACAAACTGGGGCCAAGCGTGACGATCTGATTGTGCCCCAGAACACGCAGCTAGTGTGTGCCAAAGCTGGAAGTGCAACTCAGGACTTTGGACTCCGTGCCCTGAGTTCCTCTGGCTACAGGGGACAGGGCACGACACGGAATGCACCGGAGAACAAGAGCAGAGACGGACCTCTGTAAACCCCAGAAGGGTCGCAGCCCCAACCTCCCCTGCAGGCTTCACAGGAAGTGCTCAGTGGCTGGTCGCTGGCTGACCCCAGCACGTGGCTTGGGAAGCCGCGGCTCCAGGCCAAGGGAATGTGACACCCTGTTCCCTTCCCAAGTCACAGTGGGGACAAGAGAGGAAGAGCTGGAGGCTGGGGGACTCCTTGATTTTCTTCTTCTGCAAAATAGGGACTTCTTAACTTAAAGGAGCGTCATGATGATTAACGAGAATATGGCCCAAAGCACAATACAAATAATATATAATTGGGATTTACAGATAGATAAGAACAGAACTTCATGGAGACTAAAATAACTTGAAGGGCGCCTGGTTGACTCAGTCGGCAGAGCATGAGACCCTTGATCTCGGGATCATGAGTTCAAGCCCCAGGTTGGGTGTACGGATTACTAACTAATAAGATAACCTGATGGTACCTCTCCTGCGCAGCAGCAAAGACCTTGGGCTCGGGGGTGTCATATGCCTGGCTCCCTCTGACCCTCCCCCTGGCCCCAACTCCCTGCTCTCCCACAGCTGTGTGATCCTGGAACGTCACTCTCCTCATCTGCAAGATGGGGCTGCTAATACTTGTTCCGGCCTCCAAGAGCTGTTACGCGGATTCCCTAAGAGAAGGCCCAGAAAGCGCCAAGCCACAGGGCTGGCACACACAGCAGCGTTAAACACGCGGTGGCTGGTGTCACTACTGCCGACGTCGCCATCAAGCCCGCGTTGTCAACCTCGGATTCGGGGCTTGGGATGCGCGGCCGAACTGCAGTCGGCCACGGCTGGGTTCTGGAATGCAGCAGCGGTCCCCACAGCCTGACGCAGAAGCAGTGCTCATACACCTGCAGAAGCCATCAGGGTACTCGCAGGGGAACTGACTTCCTAGGGAAATAAATAAGACGGGAAGGAGCCCTGGAGCTCGTGATGACAGAGAAGAGGAAAGCGAGCCCGTTTTCTATGGGCCATTAAATGTGATGAAAGGACCTGGCTTCTGTGGAGGCTCCTGGGAGCTGACACGTAGCAGTCACCTCATCAGCCTGGGCCGAGGCTCAGCTTCAGGTTGCAGCCGGACCTCCTCAGAGGACACCTCTACCTCTGCCACCTGAAATCACCACCGTGGGGCCCCATCGCTCTCCCCCCAGCCCCCAGCCACCCCTCGTCCCATGCTGGGCCGACTCAAGAGCCAAGTTGCCCAGGTCTGCTCTCCATCCTGCCTCCTTTGACAGTTTCTTCATCTGTAAAATGGGGATCGTCACAGTGCTGACCTTCAGGGCTGTTACAAACATTAAGTTAGCTCATCTAGGGAAAAACACTCACAACAGGGCTTGACTATCGGTAATTTTTGGACTGCTTAATGGTTACATGATGACAAACTTAAAAACCCCTCCACTTCTTGGGCGCCAGGGTGGCTCAGTCGGTTAAGCGTCCTGCTGTGGCTCAAGTCATGAACTTGTGGTTTGTGAGTTTGAGCCCTGCATCAGGCTCTGTGCTGAGAGCTCAGAACCTGGAGCCTGCTTCGGATTCTGTGTCTGCCCCTCTCTGGCCCTCCCCCACTAGTGCTCTGTTTTGGTCTCTCAAAAATAAATGTTAAAAAAAAAAAACACCTCCACTTCTATTTCCTCTCTTCAGACTCCCCTGCCCTGATCCCCAGGCACTAGGCGTCTCCCCCAGGTTATCAAACCTCAAGGCTTCCTTTCAGAAAGGGAATTTTAGGCCCAGAGAGCCCAAGGGACCACAGTGGTAGAGCATGACTTGAACTCGAACTCACACCTGCCACCCACATGGTGGCTGCACCAGATGACCTGCCGGATCCTTTATGCTGTCTTTGCCCGACTCAGTGCCTCTTCTCGGAATGCCTTCTCTGGCCTTTCTGAACTCATCTCTGAAATGTGCGTATGGGACTTCTAGGAAGACCTTCCACCCCAAGGCAAAATAAACCGTCCTCTACACTGGGGTATAATATGACTGGCCGAATGTGTCCTCCTGATACCTCCACTGGGGCCTGGGGCACAGGGGGTGAATCAGACCCTGTTCCGCCCTTGGGAAGCTCGGGTTAATAATCATCCACATCTTTCCCCCTTTCCAATCTAGAAGCTCCTTCAAGGTATCAAGCCAGGCACCCACAGGCATTAAGGAAATGGACTTAGATTCCACACTCGGGGCCCAGTCCTCCTTTACCACCATTCATTTGCCTTCTCCAGGAATGCTTCCAGAAATCTCCTAAGTATTTTTTTAAGTTTGTTTGTTTATTTATTTATTTATTTGAGAGAGAGAGAGAGAGAGAGAGAGAGAGAACACAAGCAGGGAAGAGGCAGGGTGGGGTGGGGTAGAGAATCCAAGCAGGCTCTATGCCGACAGCGTGGAGCCCAATGCGGGGATTGATCCCACAAACCCCGAGACCATGACTTGAGCCAAAACCAAGAGTCGGATGCTTAACCAACGGAGTTCCCCAGGCGCCCCAGAAATCTCCTAAATATTTTCACAGGACCGAGCCCCGGGACACAGGGTAATTCATTACAACTCCCTGGCCTCTTGGGAAGCCTGCTGGTCTTTGGGCTTAAGCCCCTAACCCCATTGCATGCGCCGAGTCAGACTGTGCTGGTCTCCACATATTTGAAATGGAGGTTGTCCAATTCTGACACCGATTCCAACGTACTCAACAGTCACACAGACCTGGGTTCAAATCCAACTGGGTGACATCAAGCCAGCTACATTAATCCTGTGTTCCTCATTTTCTTCATCTGTGAAATGGAGATAATAATGCCCACCCCGTTCAGCTCGGGTCATGATCTCACAGTTTATGAGTTCAAGCCTCGTGTCAGGTTCTGTGCTGACACAGAACCAGCCTGAGATTCTCTCTCCCTCTCTCAAAATAAATACATAAACTTAAAAAATAATAATAATGCCCACTTCTCATGGAACCACTGTAAGAATCGGAGAGAATGTACGTCAACCTCCCAGCACAGAAGCAACCGTGGTGAGCTCAGAAATTCCCTTCCTCTTCTCTCCCCCAGCCAAGCCTCCCCATTCTTTTAAGCTCAAGATCCACTTCCTGGAGGAAGCCTCTCCTAACTTTTCCGGGTTACGCTGAGAGCTGTCTCTCCTGTTCACTCCCACTGCACTGACTTCGGCATAGAGCATTTCCTGGTCCTGTCGTGGGTTCTGGCCAGCCGGTAAGTGACAAAGTCAACCCCACGCCTGCCCCGTGGTGCCACCCCATGCTCACAGGAGACATCTGAAAACGAACTTGCTACGGTGGCCCAGGACTCTGGGAAAGGCTGAAGACGTGGAGCCAGACAAAGAAGTGAGAATTCTAGCTCTGCTATGTGATGGGGAGACCTTTCGATTCTATAAGCCTCACGTTTCCCACCTGGAAAATGAGGATTGAAAAATGTCTACCTGTCGTGGTTGCTATGGGGGACAGATGAGCCAGCATACATGAAAGCCCTTTTGTCATAAGCCAAAAAGTGCTATTTAAGGGATTCTTATTTTCAGATTCTCCAAGCCAAACCTACTGACGCCTTAACTTTCTTATACCTAGAGACTAGCTCATTCCACAGAGCTTCTTAGCCCCAAATAATCCACCCACACCCACATTCTTAACTGTCCATCGCAAACAAAAAGCCAACAGCGGGGAATTCACAGCATCCATGGAACACAAGGCCCCAGCTCAGGGATCAACAAAATCTCTCTCCCATCCTCAGATCTCATCCCTCCTGAACACAGGTTTCTTTCTCCTTCCCAGCTTAAGGTACCCCATGCCTCACACCCGCTCCAATAGCATTTTGGCCATGCATCATTTGGTATGCAGTCCATCCTGTGGGATGTCAAAATGGGGAAAGAAGATCTTGTTGGGTACGGTTGGCTGTATGCAGGGAGAGGGACAGTAGTAGTCCTGGTAGTAGATGCAAAGATTTTGCTGGAATTTTGGGTCCAACAGCTGCTAAATGTACTATAATTATCTCATTTGTGTGAAAAGCCAAGGATCTGCATTCTGCTATTTTCATGGGGCTGGATGAACTGCAGACGCTGAGGAAAATGGTAAGAAGTTGGGGTTCAAAGTGTCTGCTGAGGAAAACGGTAAGAAGTTGGGGTTCAAAGTCTGGCACCTAGGCACCAAAGTCTGTGTGTGCAACCCCCGTGCGAAATGAAATCCCTAACAAAGCTGCTGTGGGCCCCCGGTCCCCCACTCCAGGCCCAATTCGCTTCTCTACCCCCAGACTCCCAACCCCCCTTTCCGGACTCCAGCCCCTACTCTTTCCCATTGATGCCCTGTAGGCACCCCAGCCACCGGGGTCAGAGTAAATCGTTTTCTACGATATATTTTTTTTCCTCCTGGGAAAATTGCTTTGTCTCTGTGAAAGACCCCCAAACCAGACATGTTATAAACATCCGAGCCAGACAGATTTTAAGGGGAAAGGGGGGAAAGGAGGGAGCAGGCCCGAAGGGGTCCCTGAGGCCCGCTGAGGGCGGGAGGAGGGTCCGAGATTGGGTCTGCGGCTCCGGGGCGCCCCCCCACCCCCACCTCCGCAGTCCCCGCGCACTCCCTGCCTGGCGGCTGGGCCGGATCAGTCCTCCGGGCCCAGAGATGGATCCCGCGACCGGAAATGCCCCCCTGCCCAGACCGCGCCCCCCTTTCCTGCCGCCCCCTCCCCCCGGGCCGGGCCGCAGGCCCAGGATCCCCGGGCTCGCGTGGCCGCGGCAGCCGGCAGAGGCGACCCGTCGGCGGCCGCGGTCTACGGCCCTGGCTGCGGTCCCTCCAACTCTTGGCGCTGCGGGGCCAAGGCGCACACAAAAGGCAGGGGCGCGCTGCCAGAGACGCCCCTGCCAGCCCCTTCGGCCCCTTTCGCGGGGGCCAGCAAAGCATCGCGCACCCCAAAGCTCCGGACGCTGGGGCGGGAGGCCCCCCCGAAGGAAAATTCCAAGGCACCTCCCGGCCCCCCGCCCGGGAGCTGCCGGGCAGCCAAATCGCCCAGCGGCAGGTGCCCCCGGCCGCACAACTTCGAAACTTTGGGGCAAGGCACGGGAAAGGGGAGGGGGAGCCCCAAAAAGGAGGAAATCAGGATTTGGCGGCTCTTGCTTTATTTCTGCCAAATGCACTTTCCAGGTGGCCCCGCGCGGCTCCAGCCTGGCCGGGGTCTCCCTGCGCCTCCGCCCGGCCTGGCGCGGCCCCCGGGCGCCCCCGAGCCCTCCCGCCGCCGGCCGCCGGGACGCGGTCGGCCCCGGCCTCTGCCCCTCGGGGCTCGGGCCGCGCGCTGCACTCACCTCGGCCGGGCTGCGCTCCCCGCGGGCCTGCGCCGAGCCCGATAAATGGTATGCTATGACTAGAGGTATGATTACGTTATTATTATTAGTAATAATAAGAGTAAATGCTATTTAATTACGGGCGGCCGCATCCTGCTCCCGGCGCCGCCGCCCCGGCAGCTCCGTCCATGTGGCTCCGGAGCGCTTTACTTTCATTTCCAGCCCCCGCTGGAGGCACCGTCTCCCCGCAGCTCTTCCTCCTCGGGTCCTAGAGCGCGGCTTCCCTCGCCTGGCGCCCGGGGTGGGCGGCGCGGGCGGCGCACCTGGGGGCGGGGAAGTCCCCCTGCCCCGTGGTAAGCTCATGCCTGGAAACCACCTTTATTTTCTCTAAACGTGGCCTGCCCCTTTCAGGGCTTTTTCGCCGGGCAAGTCTGCATTTCTGGACTGATGCTGGTCAGACTGCGCGCCGCGGCCCTTCCACCTGGGTGTAAAAAAGCCCCCCCGGGTTGCCAGGTGCTTTCACCGAGGGCTCCCCCAAACCTTAGCTGCTTTGTGCCCTTTTCACGGATGAGAACCAATCAGACCCGCCATCAGCCAGTGTTTTGTGCATGAGATCTTTCCAGAAAGGATTTGAGGCTACTTAGAAGATCCAATAGGTGATGGGAGATCCGGCTGTATTTCTTGCACCCCTGGCACCGCCTCCCAGCTGGTCAGGACTAGACTGCATTTGAACCCAGAGCTTCTGATCCCAAACACAATGTCAGCCACGCTATTACTACCTGCTCCATTGATTCCAGAGGACTTCCACATCTCTGTGAGAATTCTCTCAAATTTCCTTCCCTCCACCCCTTAATTTTGTATGTAAATATACGTATGCACGTATATTTACACACATATATGTGTGTGTATGTATATACACGTGTGTATGTGTGCATTTAATTTATTGAGGATCAGCTGTAAGCCTGGCGGACTTTAATAAAAGTTATCTCTTCCCCAAACATTTGTACCTGACACATCTCAGAAGCTGGGATACGGTGGTGGGACAAATTTTAAACATTTCAACACACTGTGGTAAGTGCTAGGTGGGACAGGAACGTGGGGCTGTGTCTACTTATTTAATTCTCACAAAGACCTGAAAGGCTGGCTTTAGCATGCCCATTTTACAGATGGGAAACTAAGGCTGGGAGATTGACTCCTCCAACATGGCAATTCTGACTCCAGAGCCTGTGTGTTTTACACAACCTCCTACGATTTCTACTATTTGCCTTAAGGAAGCCTTGAAAGGGGGAAAAATGCACCTGCACCATCTGAAGTTCTCAGACTCTTTTTCTGTAGATGCTTTCTCTCTCCTCACTACTCTATGATTAAGGAGCAAAAAAGATAGCTTCTGGTATGAAGAGAATAGGCATTTGTATTCAGAAATGAAAAGCAGAGCCCAGAGGCCTTCGGTGTAGGGTTCATTTAAAATGAAGCTTTTTTTAAATAGAAACCACATTTTTGTTTTTGTTTTAATTTTTTAAGGTTTATTTATTTTTGAGAGAGAGAGAGACAGAGTGTGAGTGTGGGAGGGGCAGAGAGAGAGGGAAACCCAGAATCCCAAGCAGACTCCAGGTTCTGAGCTTACAGCACAAAGCCCGATATGGGGCTCGAACCCATGAACCGTGAGATCATGACCTGAGCTGAAGTCAGATGCTTAACCGGCTGAGTCACAGAGGTGTCCCCAATATCATGGGTTGAAGGCAGCCATATGTAGAGCCTGGCAGTTTAGGGAAGCAGGGTGGTGTGCTGGCATTAGGAAGGCCAAGGTGGGTCAGAGTCCCAGCTCCCACCACTTGCTAGCTGGGGGACCCTTGGCAAGTTTCATAGCTTCAGTTTCCTGATTTGTAAGATAAGAATAAGAACAGGGGCGCCTAGCTGGTTCAGTCAGTTAAGCATCCAACTTCGGCTCAGGTCATGATCTCACAGTTAGCGGGTTCAAGCCCCACATTGAGTTCCGTGCTAACAACCTGGAACCTGCTTGGGATTCTTTCTCTCCCCCTCTATTTACCCCTCCTGCTCAAGCTTGTGCTATCTTTCTCTACTAAGTAAATAAACTTTTAAAAAAAATTTTAAAAGGATAAGAACACCTAATAAACATACCCCCTTTACAATTTACAGTGAAACACTCTTGACAGTTGATCAGATTAGGCACCACTATTTTTATCACTCCCACATTATGGAGGAGAATGCTGAGGCCAGTCGGATCACTACATCTTGCCTCAAATGAACTAGCTGATAAATGATGTGATTCCACCATCCCAAGCTGCCAGTAAAATAACATTCTTAAAAGACTGTTCATTATTTAAAGGGGATTCAGCTGGACATCAGCTCCCCCTTCAAGTGGACATCAGCTCCGTAAACTATCTAAGCCGCCTGAGATGGTAAAGGGCCTTTACAAGATGTCAACCGTATGTGGTGGTGTTTTTGAAAGAAAACCCTCACGGCTGGCACCAGCAGGTTGTTTTCTGGGAAGCCCCAAAGTCACTGGGCAGCAAATGTTCTATGTCTGCACATTAAAGCCCAAGTAGCAGAAATAGCGACCACCTCTTACTTACCATGGGCCAAGTACATTGTACATGTTGATTCTCTTATTCCTTCCGCCTAAAATCCTATAAGGTGGTGATTGTTTTTTACCAGTTTTGAAGTGAAAAAACAGGGGCACCTGGTGGCTCATTTGATTGAGTGTCCAACTTCGGCTCACGTCGTAATCCCACCACTCGTGGGTTCGAGCCCCGCATTGGGCTCTGTGCTGATGGCTTGGAACCTGCATCAGATACTGTGCCTCCCCTGCTCTCTGCCCCTCCCATGCTCATACTCTGTCTCTCTCTGTTTCTCAATAATAAATAAATGTTGACAACGAAAAAAATTGAAGTGAAAGGACACAGAGCGGTTAAGTGATTTGGTTGAAGTCACACAGCTAAGAAAGAGGCAGAAACAGACTCTAGTCCCAGGCCTGTCTACATACAAAGGCTGACCACTGCACCATGACCCATGACAGGGACATCTGAAGTCTGGATGCATGCCTGATTACCTCTGAGGACCAGTCACCTGAGAGAGTTGCTGGAGAACGGGAGTCAGACACTGTGCTCCCCACTTTGAGGAACTGACAGTTACTCCTTTCAGTTATCCCTTCTCCAGCGATCACCTCCTGCACCAAGCTGAGGCGTGCCATGGTCTGGCCACCAGAGATGCCCGGGGAGAGTCAGAGTGCATGGCAACCTTTGCCACAACCATGTGCAAAGTTTATTCATTCACTCAACAAACACAAATGGTCATTGCCAGGACTCACGCTGGGTCCTAGACTACAGAGAAACCCATGTCCCTACAGGTCCAGGAAAGTCCCAGATCCCAGCCCTCCAGCCGGGGATCTTAACTTGGGGTTAGGGAAGTACAACTTGAGGCTTAGGTTGGTGATATTAAGAGTACTTTCCCCGTAGGGTCACTCTGAGGATTAAATGAGTCCTTCATGTAAAACAGTGATAAATATGTGACTAACTAAAAATAAATAATACATTCTTCCAGGAACTAATCATAGAATTCAGCTTCTCAAAGGTGAGGGTGACTTAAAAAGAGAGAAGTGGGGGCTCCTGGGTGGCTCAGTCGGTTAAGCATCTGTCTTTGGCTCAGGTCATGATCTCGTGGTTCATGAGTTTGAGCCCCGTGTCCGGCTCACTGCTATCAGTGCAGAACCCATTTCAGATCCTCTGTCCCATTCTCTCTGCCCATCCCCCCCTTGCACACATGTATGTGTGCATTCTCTCTCAAAAATAAACATTTTTAAATGTTTTTTAATTTATTTCTGAGAGAGAGCGAGAGAGAGAACAGCGTGAGCAGGGGAGGGTCAGAGAGAGAAGGAGATACAGAATCCAAAGCAGGCTCCAGGCTCTGAGCTAGCTGTCAGCACAGAGCCCGACACAGGGCTCGAACCCACGGACGGTGAGATCATGACCTGAGCTGAAGTCGGACACTTAACCAACTGAGCCACCCAGGCGCGCCCAAAATTTTTTTAAATAAAACAAAATAAAATAATAAAAAATTTTAAAAACATGGTCACATTATCCCCAACATATATTAGGAAAATGTCCAAGCATAAATAGAGTGAACACTCACATGCCCTAGTTTATACTTTAGCATTAACAGTTTGCTATGTTGCTTTATCACCTATTCATTGATCCATCCTCCACCCAACAATCTACATAATATTTTTGTTCAAAACAAAACAAAACAGGGTGCCTGGGTGGCTCAGTGGGTTAAGTGTCCAACTCTTAGTTTTAACTGGGGTCATGATCTCACAGTTCTTGAGATCGAGCCTCTGTGCTAACAGAATGGAGCCCGCTTAGGATTCTCTCTCCCTCTCTCTGCCCCTCTCCTGCTCATGCTTTAGTATTCTCTCTCAACATAAACTTTAAAACAAAACAGGTAACTATTTTTAAAAGATTTTAAAAAATGTTTATTTTTTATATATAGAGAGAGAGCACACACAAGCTAGGGAGGGGTGGGGGTGGGGGGACAGAGGATCCCAAGCGGGCTGTGCTGACAGCAGACAGCCTGATGCAGGGCTTGAACTCACAAACTGTGAGATCATGACCTGAGTCGAAGTCACATGCTTAACTGACTGAGCCATCCAGACATCCCTAAAACAGGTAATTTTTTATTTATTCTTTTCTTTTTTTAAAAAATAAACTATACCCCCACCATGGGGCTCGACCCCAACCCCAAGGTTTAGAGTCACAGGCTCTGCCAACTAAGCCAGCCAGGTGCCCCTTAACTTTATTCTTTTTTTTTTTTTTTTTGAGAGAGAGAGGGCACAAGTGAGTGAGGGAGAGAGAATCCCAATGGGGCAGAGAGGGAGAGAAAGAAGAGGGGCTGACCCAAAGCAGGGCTCGACATCCCGTGATGCGGGGCTTGAACTCACGAACCATGAGATCTCGACTTGAGCCGAAGTCTCACGCTTAACCAACTGAGCCACCTTAAGACAAACCAACTGAGACACCCCCACCCTTAATTCTATTCTTCAAAAAAAATTTTTTTAAATGTCTATTTATTTTTTGAAGGAGAAAGACAGAGTGTGAGCGGGGGAGGGGCAGAGAGAGAGTGGGAGACTGAATCTGAAGCAGGCTCCAGGCTCTGAGCTGTCCGCAGAGCCCAACATGGGGCTCGAACTCACAAACTGTGAGATCATGACCTGAGCCGAAGACGGATGCTTAATGGACTGAGCCACCCAGGCGCTCCCCCCCCCCCTTTTTTTCTTAATTTTATTCTTAATGATCTTTTGCATTTACACTATTTTTATAATTTTCTGTCAGTATTCATTTAAAAATTATTTTCATTTTGGAACAAAAGAATTCTTAAAAGAAAATAATCTACTGAAAGCATTTTGTATCAGGAAAATCTCCATAAACATTAGACTCCAATTTAAGCTTCTCCACAGATGCCATCATTTTCTATCTCCTTCACCATTGGATTCTCAGAGCTGGACCAGTGGCTGGTACCTAGTAGATGCTTAATAAGGATTTGTGGGGTGAATGAATTATTTTAATTTTGATTATTTATCAAAGTTTAAAAAGGTCATGTATTCTGATGGGGCACCCTGGGCTTGAACCCAGGGGAGAATGTGGTTTGAGTGGTTTTTAACAGATGATCTAGCAAACCCCTGCCCACCAGGGGAGGTGACCCTTGAGAGCAGGGGTGTGGGCTCCCAGCCTCCAATGCTGGTAGGCCAGGCATCTTTCTCTAGGGGCCCTGAGCAAGCACTTGCACCCGGTTGGATCTTGGGAATTTCTCTCCACATTCCTAACATGTCTGGCATAATTCAGCCATTTGTTTTTGATCTCACTAAATGGCAAGTCCGCAGCTTTGGTAGCTCTTCAGGAAACCAGTTTAAATATTGTTATTTATTCCATTTACGATTGGCAATTAAGTTTGTTTTCAGGATCCACAGTGGAATTTAAAACACTCGGTTAAAGTAAACCAAACTAATCAAAGGCAGCCTGCTTTTCTCTTCAAAACATTCTTTAAAAAAGGGGGGGAGGGGTGGAAGCTACACAAGAGACAGAAAGATCTAAAACATTCCCCTTCCCCTTATACCCACTTCATACTCACAGAATGACTTTTACATGTATGTTGAAAAAGACCCCAGCCATCTGGCTTCTGTAGTCTCTTATCTTGGGGTGCCTGGCTGGCTCAATTAGTAGAGCATGCTACTCTTTTTTTCCTTATTTTTTAATGCTTTATTTTATATTTGAGAGGGTGAGAGAGAGAGAGAGAAAGAGAGAGAGTAGGGGAGGGGCAGAGAGATGGAGACAGAATCTGAAGCAGGCTCCAGGCTCTGAGTTGTCAGCACAGAGCCCGAAGCAGGGCTCGAACTCACAAGCAGTGAGATCATGACCTGAGCCACCCAGGCGCCCCAAAAGCATGCTACTCTTGATCACAGGGGCATGAGTTCAAGCCCCATTTTGGGCACAGAGTTTATGCAAAAATATCCAGTTTCTTGTGTACATTACTGTGTAATTTGGGTAGGTTTTTTAACCTCTCTGAGTCTCAATTCTTTGAATGTTGAAAAGAAGGAGGACCTAAGATGGCTTTAGCCATCTGTCAAAGGCTATGATGCCAGTTTCTGGGCTCAGAAAACAAACTAGCTCTCAGGTGATGAAAGGGAAAGAGAGAGTTGGAGAAAGAGAGATGACAAATTTGCTGTTTGGAAACACTGATAGCTCTCGACTCCTCTGACTCACTGTAAACCCTTGGGTAATCTTCTCTTTTTTAAACCCCAGTCTTCCCATTTTATTATGGTTTTTTAAATGTATATTTTTATTTTTATATTTTTTTAATTTTTATGGATTTTATTTTTTTTTCTTACAAATAGTTGATTGTCAAGTTGGTTGTATATTTTTATTTTTGAGAGAGAGCAAGAGCACGAGCATGGGAGCAGTGGAGAATAGAAAGCAGGCTCCACGCTGACAGCAGAGAAACCCAGCATGAGGCCTGAACTCACGAAACCTGAGATCATGCCTGAGCCAAAGGAAGTCACGCGTTTAACCTACTGAGCCACCCAGGTGCCTTCAGTCTTCCCATTTTAAAGTGGTATAAGATAGAATCTAGATTCAGGGGCAACCGAGTCTGGATTGTTAAGGATTGTTTTGTGATTTTTAGCTTTAATGTGAAGACGTTCAGACAGAACATCTACTCTCTGGCTCTTCACAAACTCCACTAGGCCCCACTACCTCTTCCTTCCTTCCTTCCTATTTTAATTAAGTAAGCTCCACACCCACTGTGGGGCTTGAACTCACAACCCTGGGATCGAATTGCATGTTCTACCAACTGAGCCAGCCAGGTAACCTGAAGGCTGTGTTTCTGCTAAGAATTCCCTTCCAATCCTTACCCCCCCAAAAAAAAAAAAAATCCCCTTCCAGTCCCGAAAATCCTATGATCCATCAGCTAGGCAAGGACAGGGCAGATCACCTAAGATGTTATACCTCCATCTTCCTCTTCCCTTTGGGAGGCCTTTGTCAGAGGGCCAAGGAAGGCCACAGGAAGTAAAACTGGAAAAAGGAGCTGGGGATCACCCCAAGGGAAATCCAGACTGATCTGATCAGTCCTAGCTGTAATCAGCACAGGAATAGCATCAGGCCTAATTGGGAGCATCTCAGCCTTCTCAAATGATGACTCATTTTAAGCAAATATCCAGTAACCCTGCCTGGAATCCAGTTCAAATGATGGAAGTGAAGCACCTGTGAGAGTAATCCCGGAAAAGATGCTGCCAAGTGGGCAGAGTACCTGCCCCGAGGCTCTCGCAGGTTGAGAAAGCTGCCGACAATACTATTAACTGTGTGGGACTATTAACTGTGTGGGACGAGCCCTCAGTGCTTCAGGTTGATAGCTGTGGGGGCTCACAGCTTGCTGTGGGGCCCAGAGGAAGGTGACTCATTGTGGATGGAGTGCTATGGAAAAGCCTCCCAGAGGAGGTGGCCTTTGACCAGGGCCTTGAATGCAGAGGAGAGGGAGGATGGAAAGAGAACCCACATTTCAGCAGCGGCACGAACCAGGGTACGGAGCTTGCGTTCTCCTCTCTGTGCTGGGAGGGGTGGCAATGATGCCTGCTTCCTTTGTGGTTGTAAAGATTAAATGAACTATGGGGTGCCTGGGTGGCTTAGTCAGTTAAGCATCCGATGACTTTCGCTTAGGTCATGATCTCGCGGTTCGTGGGTTCGAGCTCCGCGTCGGGCTCTGTGCTGACTGCCAGCTCAGAGCCTGGAGCCTGTTTCAGTCTGTGACTCCCTCTCTCTCTGACCCTCCCCTGCTCACGCTGTCTCTCTCTCTCCTAGAAATAAATAAAAAATATTATAAAAAAAAAAGATTAAATGAACTGCATGTGAAAAGATCTGGCACATAAAATATTTAACTTTCAATCGCAGGTAAAGCAAAAGCATGTGCGTGGGCCAAATTGTGAGAGGTAACTTTGCAGAAGGCTGCCTGTGTTGATGGTGATTATCTCTGGGTGCTAGAGTTTCTCGGGTAATGTTTGCTTTTCTCTTTATCTTGTTCTATGTTGGTTGAAGTATTTATAGCAAACACGTTATTTATATAATGGATAAAATGTTCTTTGCGAAAAGATTAAAAAAAAAAAGCTGTGTTCTGATACCTAAAGAATTCAAACCTACAGAAAAGTGGCAAAAGTGTTCAAAGAACCCCCGTAAACCCCCTCCCCCAGATTCACGTATTGTGAAGATCTGGCTACATTTGCACTCTATATGCATATACACATTTTTCTGAACCGTTGGAGGGTCAGTTGCTGATATCACACCCCTAATTATTTCAGCGTATATTTCCAAGAACAAGGGCAGTCTCCTACATAACACAGCACAATAATAAAAATCAATAAATTTAACGTCGATACTATACTATTATCTAATATACAGTGAAGTGTTGCTAATTGTTTCCATATTGTCCTCAGCAGTCACTTCCTCCCCAGCCCAGGATTCAATCCACGACCACAGACGGCATTTTGTTGCACGTTTCTTAGTCTCCTTTAATCTGCAACGGCTCCTCGGCTTTTCTCTGCCTTTGGTGTCAAAGACATTTTTGCAAGAGTGCAGACCAGTTATTCTGTAGCAGAATACACTGTAACTCGGTTTGGGTTTGTCTGCTGCTTCCGCGTGATTAAATTAATTTCATGCACGGCTGACTGGATGGTGGTGCTGTGTCCTTCTCAGGGCGTCACATCAGCAGGTGTGCGATGGATGTCACTTTGTCCAGTTACTGATGTTAACACGGACCATTTGGTTAAGATGATGTCGCAGCTTCTCTGTCACAGGGTAGCTCTTTCCCCTTTCTAATGACCAAGTAATTTGCGGCGATTCATGTGAAAGGCTTCGAATGACCTCTCAATTTCATGGGACAAAAAAGGCGAGGCTTTCCTCCGAGGAAATGGATACCCATTTCTTGCAGAACAGATCTCCTAGCAGCTTGCCCTCGGGTGTACCAGCCTTTGTCAATAAAGTTACGTGAGGGACGCCTGGGTGGCTCAGTCGGTTAAGCTTCCGACTTCGGCTCAGTTCCTGACCTCACGGTTTGTGGGTTCGAGCCCCGAGTCGGGCTCTGTGCTGACAGCTCAGAGCCTGAAGCCTGTTTCCGATTCTGTGTCTCCCTCTCTCTCTGACCCTCCCCTCCTCACACTGTCTCTGTCTCTGTCTCTCTCAGAAATAAATAAAACATTAAAAAAAAAAAAAGTTACGTGAACGTGATCCTTTCCGGAAGGGCTGAGTCCGCTGGACCGCAAAGCATGAAGGGAATTGTAGTCTCCCCGGGAGCTCGCGGCTACACGCCGCCCTGTGGCCTCCCGGAGAAAGAGCCAGAAGCCGAAAGGGGAGGGCGCAGAGAGAGCCGGCGGAGACGCGCCGGGACGCGGTGCATGACGGGAATGGTAGTTTGAGGGCGTGCTCCCGATGCGGCCGCCGCGCTCCGCGCCGAAGAACTGGACTACCGTACCCGCCGCGCCACTCGAGCGGGGGAAGGGGAACCCGGCCTGGGCCTTGAACAAATCAAATCGAAGGAAAGAAACTGCCGGCTTTCAAAAATCCTCCTCCTCCGCCATCATCCGTGGTCGTGCGGGGAGCAGGTGGTGTCGGAGACGGGAGTGGCTAGAACTGCCGGGAGAGCTGACGGAAGAGCGGGCCGGGCATCGGGACCTCTGGGCTCGGGGGCGGCGACCCCGACCTGACCTGACCCGGACCCTAAATCAGTCCCCGCCCCTGCCGGGCGGGCGCGCGCGCTCGGGTTGCCTCACGCGGCGGCGGCGCCGCCAGTTCACGGTGAGAGCCGGGGTCCCTTGCCTTTCCCCGTCACCTGCCTGGGAGGGGGGCGGTGGGCGGCGCGCCGCTGCAGTTGGGCGTGGAAGGTGTGGCGCCCCTGAGCGCCTTCTGGGCGTCTTCTCGGCCTTCTCCCCCGCGCTTCGACGGCCAAGCGCGGAGGGGCTGAGAGAGGGTTTTGGGGGCGCGGGCCTTTCCCAGGTGGGGAAACTGAGGTAGGGAGAGGGCGTCTGGCGCTGCGGCCGGCGGCGGCGTCCCCTGTTGGCGTCGGTGACAGCTGGGGGCGGTGCGCGTCCTCCAGGGATCCCGGATGGGGCTCCCGCGCCGCCCGCCTGTCATTTGCGGCCCGCGCTCGCGCGTCGCTCACCCGCCGCCGCCGCCTCTCGGCGGTCCCACGCCCGCGGAGGGCCGGGGCTGGCGCCGCAGCCCCTGGGAACGACATGAGTCACTGCTGACGCTTCGCGGGAGCGAGAGCCGTGCACCTGAGAAATCAGCGACTTCGGCGCCTAGAAGGGAAAGAGGCTGTTTATGTATTTATTGTCTTTGCCGCTGACCCTTCGCAGACCTGGGGCAAATCACGCCACCCGTCTGTGCTTCGCTTTCGGAGTCTTCGCAGTGGACGGTGTAGAGGTGCACCGACTGGACTGAGGAATAGGCCCTTTCCCAGCTGAGAGGTTCTGCGTTCCCATGCGACCCTACGTAGGGACCGTTTTTCTTGCCCCTCTCAGAACTGCAAGAGGTGGTGGGTTTCAGGCTGATTTTTGTTTCAGTTTCAGGTCTTCATTCTTGGAGCACCTTCTAGATGCCGTCACAGCATCTGTCAGAGCCTGTCCCTTCTCTGCTAGCAACCTATCAGTGGCTCCGTTAAACGCCACATTCTTTAAATGGGCTCTGTGATTTGGGCCTCTTGTTAAATTCTCTTATTTCTTGTTTCCGTTTCCCTTCCCTTTTTTGCACCCCAGCCCCACTGGCCTCCTTGCAGTTCCCTCTGACCTCCCCTTCCCTTCCCCCCTCCCAACGAGAGCCTCTGCATTTGCTGTTCCCTTTGCAAGAAGGCTCTTCCCCCAGATATCTGCCTGGCCCTGTCCTTCATGGCCTTCAAGTCTTTATTTCTTTCCTCATAATACCTTCTCTGAGCATCCTGTTTTAAATTGCAACCCCCAGAATATATCTTCCCCCCCTCCCCTGTTTTATTTTTCTTCTTGTCGTTGTCTTAAGATACCAAATATCTTGTTTAGGACACGTTTTGGGTTTTTTTTTGTTTTTTGTTTTTTTTTTTTTAATTTTTTTTTAATGTTTTATTTATTTCTAGGAGAGAGAGAGAGACAGCGTGAGCAGGGGAGGGTCAGAGAGAGAGGAGTCACAGACTGAAACAGGCTCCAGGCTCTGAGCTGGCAGTCAGCACAGAGCCCGACGCGGGGCTCGAACCCACGAACCGCGAGATCATGACCCAAGCGAAAGTCGGACGCTTAACCGACTAAGCCACCCAGGCGCCCCTTAGGACACATGTTTTAAAGAGGGCAAGATTTTTGTTGCATTCACTGCTGTACTCCTGGTATCTGGAGCAATGTCCAGAGCACAGTAGTACTCAGTAGAAGTTTGTTGAGTGAATGATTAGACACCTTCTTACCAAGAAGAATAATTCATGCTTATTGATAAAGATAGGTAAACTTGGGGGGCGGATGGGGGCTCAGTTGGTTAAGGGTCCAATTCTTTTTTTTAAGTTCATTTATTTGAGAGAGAGGGTGTGCAGCCACGTTGGGGAGGGGCGGGGAGAGAGAGGGAGAGAGGGGGGCAGGGAGGAGGAGAGAGAGAATGAGAATCCCAAGCAGGCTCCACACTGTCAGTGCAGAGCCAGACTCAGGGCCTGAACTATAAACCATGAGATTAGGACCTGAGCCGAAGCTGGGATGCTTAACCGCCTGAGCCACCCAG
Organism: Proteles cristata cristata; assembly: GCA_017311185.1. Taxonomy (NCBI): domain Eukaryota; kingdom Metazoa; phylum Chordata; class Mammalia; order Carnivora; family Hyaenidae; genus Proteles; species Proteles cristata. The sequence continues at coordinate 729,394 of JAESUZ010000358.1, read as the reverse complement.
GTGCTCCAAGCATCCGATTCTTGATATCGGCTTGGGTCATGATCTTGTGGTCATGCGATTTCCTCTCTCTCTCTCTCTCTCTCTCTGTCACACACACAGAGTGTCTGTCCTCTCTATCCTCCATATTGGTGTTCCTTGGTCTCCCCCTGATTACATGCCATTTTTTTTGGGAAATGGAGGGTCCTTTCTGCCGGTCTGCTGAGTCCTCCAGGTTGGAAGCTCCTTTCTTCAGCACCTCTGCCCTTGGTCTATTGTGATGGTGGCTCTTGTGATGTAGAGACCTCTGGTCTCCTAGGAACCCCTGAGACCTGGCCACCACGGGCTGCCCGGTCTCCTGACCAAGGTTGAAATCGTACGTGCGGTTGGCTGACCCCTGTGCCCCACCCCCAGAGACATGCCAGCGTGGGTGGTGGGGCATTTCCTGGGATGGATGACCCGGATCCCTTAGCCATGTTAGTCCTGTTTGAGAAATGGGACCCTCAAACAGAGAGCAGCCAAGATGACCAGGCAGGTGTGTGTTGGGGGCAGGCTCTTTGCCACCGTCAGTCTCAGACTCAGTGGCCATTCACCGGGGACCCAGGAAGTGGGCAGCTCCGGGCTATGCCTGGTGTCCCAGCTGTGGCAGTCGGGCAGGGAAGCTGAAGTGAGATGGTAACTCTTCAGAGAGTAAAGCATGATTTTACTACTTTCTTGCCACTTTCTCCACTTGCGTAGAATTGTTCCTTCCCTACTGCTGTTTTCATTTCTTCCAGTAGTTTAGCTTTTGGAGTCTTCAGAGCACAGGGGGAGGTCAGCTCAAGCCCCTGAAATGGGTTGTTTATTCCTCTGCCCTCCCCAACCAAGGAGCCCTAGGAGAATTCTCTCTTTTAATGAAACTTTGGCCTGCTCAGTTTGCAGATTTCCAGGGGAGTCCAGCAACATAGCCAGCATGGCCTCTGAAGACATTGCCAAGCTGGCAGAGACACTTGCCAAAACCCAGGTGGCCGGGGGACAGCTGAGTTTCAAGGGCAAGAGCCTCAAACTCAACACTGCGGAGGATGGTGAGTTTCTGCTTGGGCTGGCCCAGGGGAAGGAAAGGAGTGTGTGAATGACTGCTTGCTCTTACTCACGTTTGGGCTCGTGCAGCTCCATGATCACGTCATTTGTCCTAGTAGCTCTGTGAGGTCGCTGGACCCATTTCACAGGAAGGCTCAAAGATGATGTGCCCACAAGCACATACAGATTTCTATGCCTGTCGTCACGTGTTTGGAAAGTATCCTTGCGGGTGATGGCTTTAGGTGTGTCTTTGGGGGGATAGTAAGCAATGAGGGACAGCCGTCCCAGGATGTAGCCGATGACTTCTTACTTCACACCTTTACCCCCACGATCCCAGCCTGGTCTGAGAGTACTGGCTGCCTTCCCTAGGGCTAAGGCCTTCGTGCAGCTGTATTAAAACAATAATCCAGGCCCTCTTGGGAGGTCTAGTCCATGCAGCCGAGTGCCCTTGGGAGAGGGATGGACGCTCCTGTGTACAGGAACCAGGACTGGAGGGAACTAGGCACCAAAATACAGGCCCTGTCTTTTCATCCGTGGCCAAAGCATGACTAACACCGGTCAGCCCTGAATCCCCTGGTGTCTGGGAGTGAAGGCACCTACATCAGTACCTGTAAGGCCTTTTGAGGTTCTGGCCCGACCAGGGAAACTGGTCTGGGCTTGCCTGGTTGTCATGGAGTACAGGCAGGCCTGCTCCCCTGCACTGGCTCAGAAATGACTTGAGTCCTTGGGTGGCTGGGAGTGTGGGAGTACATTTTCTGAATCTCTCTGAAAGGCCCTAAGATTTAGAGTTTCTCTCTGTGCTATTATCACTTTTGGTCATGCCTCCTGCCTGAGGGAGGGAGGTAGAAATGTTACCATTTTATAAATAAGGAAAAAAGATTTGGAAGAGCTAACTTGCCCAAGATCACACAGCTGGTAAATAGCAGAGCCAGGATTTTAACAGATGTCCAGCTGAATCCTTGTGCCTATGTTTATCAGTAGACATTCAACTCAGTTCGGGAAACATGAATTTGCTATTAAATGCCATTCATTGGGGCGCCTGGGTGACTCAGTCAATTGAGCATCCGACTCTTGATTTCAGCTCAGGTCGTGATCTCAGGGTCATGGGATCAGTCCTGTGTTGGGCTCTGTGCTATGTGGAGCCTGCTTAAGACTCCACCTCCGTCTCCCTCTCCCTCTCCCTCCTTCCCTTCTCTCCCTCTGCTCCTCTCCCCTCCTCGCTCATGTGTGCACTCTCTCACTCTCTCTAAAATAAATGCCATTCACCAAATACCTAGTCAGGCAGTCTTAAGTGCCATGCAAACAGTATATCAGTTTATCCTCACAAAAGTCCTTGAGATAGATTTCATCCACCTTTTGTAGATGGCAAACTGAAGCCCAGAGAGGTGATAGGACTTGCCTAAGGGCACAGTAGGGCAGTGAAACCTGCTGCACTGATTAGAACCCAGTTTGTCTAAGCATGCAGATGGGGCACTTGGGTGGCTTAGTCACTTAAGTGGCCGATTCTTGATCTCAGCTCAGATCTTGATCTCAGAGTCTTGAGTTCAAACCCCACTTTGGTCTTGGCGCTGGGCTTGAAGCCTACTTAAAAAAAAAAATCCATGCAAATAACCACTTCACGAGTGCAGGCTGGATATGCTGTGTCCGTTTTGTAGGTCACCAGGAAGGCCCAGCTTACAGCTCCAGCTTCTGAGGCACTCCTAACCTGGAGTAGGAGGGAGGTACTCAGATAACTTCCAGGAGGCAGAAGGTGAGGCATGCTCTGGGAAATGTGAACAGAAAGTTCTGAGAAGAAAGGCGATGGACAGGGATTACTTCTAGTTGGGGAGGGCCTGGGAAGTCTCTATGGGTGAACTAGTGTTTGAACTGTCCTTGAAGGAGAAAGGGCACTGTAGGCAGGGAGAACCACATGAGTTAGGCACGGGAACTGAGACACATAGGATGGGCTTCGGAGTAAGGAAATCAGAATCCCATAGGGCGCGCAGGGCAGAGGCCCTTGAATGCTGTGCAGAGGAGCCTGGCGGCCTGATCCTGGGCCCAGAAAGGGACTCTGTGTTGGCCAGGAGTGAGCTGGCACAGTCCAGAGAGGGCAAGGGCCTGTGTGAAGAAGCCATGAAACTGGTGGTGAACAAGGCGCTGTTCACTTATCAGCAGGTCATTTAAGGTCCAAAGAAAGGATTTTTCTGCTTTACATGGCCGAGTCGTAAACACACGGAACTGGATAGTTTGAGGTGGTGGAGGCTGAAATGCGGGCCCTGCAGCACAGCACAGCCCAATGACGGGGTTATTCAGGGGTGGTTGGGACCTGTCCCTAACCTGTTGCTAAGTCACGTATATATAACTCCAATTGGATTGAGAACCGAGAGAGAGAAGCAACCCAGCGGTGATCTCCTCGCTCTCCTTTCCCGGGTTGGTGCTCCTTCTTCCAGGCTTGCTTTGTGCTTGTGACTCTCCCCAGGGCTGAGCTTCTGCACGCCACCCGCGAATCTCTGTACTTCTGTCACTTATGCAGTGCCTGTCTTCCCTTGGGGCCCTGACAGCTGTCACCTTACTCTTAAGGGCTGCATAAATATTCCCCTGAGCAGCTCTCTGCCCTCCTCAGGACCATCCCTAACCTGGCCGGTCCCTGGATGTTAGAGGGGCTCCGTTTTGGAGCAGGTCTTCCGAGATTTCAGCCCTTGCGTTGTGAGCTGGCTGCAGAGGGGCACTGGGCAGCAGGGACCCTGGAGTTGCAGCTGCACGATGGTCATGGGGGGTGGGGGGCTTCCTGCCAGGGGGCTGCATAAAGCTCATGGTTGTGCACAGAAGCAAGGATGCGGGGAAGGGCACACAGGTAGAGGTTTGGGAGACCAGTCTGAAGCCTGGCTCTGCTGTTTTCCTGAATTCCTGGGCAGAGTTGCTTTATTCTTTTTTTTTTTTTTTTAAATGCTTTATTAATTTCTGAGAGAGAGAGAGGCAGTGTGAGCAGGGGAGGGTCAGAGAGAGAGGGAGACACAGAATCCAAAGCAGGCTTCAGGCTCTGAGCTGGCTGTCAGCACAGAGCATGACATGGGGCTCGAACTCACAAACTGAGATCATGACCTGAGCTGAAGTCGGACGCTTAACTGACTGAGCCACCCAGGCGCCCCCAGAGTTGCTTTATTCTTGAAACCCCAGCTTCCCTTTCTAGGTGATGGGAAGCTCTTCCCTGGCCTGCCTTCCTGGTTGTGACACAAGAAAAGGAAAATGAGTGCTGGCCACCACTCTCTGGCCGTGTGACCTTAGGCAGTTAGTACCTTCTCTGTGTCTCCACTCACTCAACTGTGAAGTAGATGTAACAGTAACTGCTTGAGTAGGTGTGGGAGAGAATGCTAAGTGCTCCTCTCTGGGGGGCATAGTCGGAAGCTGAGGCTGAGTCCAGGAGCCCGTGACCCAGTGAGGAAGGGGGTATGAACAACGTCTCCACATAACAATCAAGTTGTCATGTGGAAGAGGGTGAAATTGTAGCAGGTGGCGGCATTTGCAAGGAGACCGGGGCTGTGAAACCTGCCAGGCAGGTTGGGAGTTTAGCTGCTGGGGTGGAGACCGAGGGAGGGGGTATGTGCAAAGGCCCCACTGGGACAGCTTCTCAGGGAGCTCCCAACACTGCCCATCTCTTCCCCATCACGTCACCCCCTGCATCTTGTGTGCCAGCCAGACTAGATGGGCTTTGTCTTGGGGGCCTGGGTGGCTCAGTCGGTTAAACGTCCAGCTTCGGCTCAGGTCATGATCTCACGGTTCGTGGGTTCGAGCCCTGTGTCGGGCTCTGCTGACACAGATCCTGGAGCCTGTTTCGGATTCTGTGTCTCCCTCTCTGACTCTCCCCTGCTCATACTGTCTGTTTCTCTCTCTCTCTCTGTCTCAGAAATAAATTAAAAACATTAAAGAAATTTTTTTTTTTTTAAAAAATGGGCTTTGTTTTGTGCATCTGTTGTGTTTTTGTTCAGATTGTAAACTTTTCATACAGGCTTGTTATAGAACACAGAAATATGGAAATAAGGCAAAAAAACATACCTTCATTATCTCCCAGCCCAGGGTACAACTACTGTTAATTTTGGTGCATTTTCTTTCCAGTTTTTTTTTTTTTTAAACATAGCTGAGTTCGTTCATTCATTCTTTCTCTTTTTTTTAATAATTGGGATCATAATGACAGAATCTTTAAAAGTTGCCTTATAACTTGTACATGAAGGATATATCAAGCAGATGATGGAAAAGCACAGAATCACCCATAATCCCAGCACATAGAGATAACTCTTTGAACATTGGGTTTCTATCCTTTTAGACTTTGGTGTCAGGGTGTGTGTGTGTGTGAGAGAAAGAGACAGACAGGTGTGGAGAGGGAGGGGGAGAGAGAGAATACATTTAATTTTTTTGTTTTTGTTTTATTTTTTAAAGTTTATTTTGAGAGAGAGTGCGCATGTGTGTGCCAGTTAGGGAGGCGTGGAGAGAGAGGGAGAATCCCAAGCAGGCTCCTCATTGACAGTGGAGTCTGATGGGAGGCTTGAACTCAAATCGTGAGATCATGACATGAGCCAAAGTGAAGAGTCAGATGCTTACCCAACTAAGCCACCCAGGTGCCCTGTATGTATTTTTTAATAGGCATAACATTTTATTTTATTTTTTTTATGTTTTATTTATTTCTAGAGGGGAGAGAGAGAGAGAGAGAGAGCAGGAGAGAGTCAGAGAGAGAAGGAGTGACAGACTCCGAAACAGGCTCCAGGCTCCGAGCCGGCAGTCAGCACAGAGCCTGACGCGGGGCTCGAACCCACAAACCGCGAGATCATGACCCAAGCGAAAGTCGGACGCTTAACCGACTAAGCCACCCAGGCGCCCCTAATAGGCATAACATTTTAAATGTGTGGTCAGATAAACACGGGTGGAAAATCTCATCATTCACTTATCACTATGACATGAGTATTTTTCAAGTCAGGTAGAACACCTGTGGCACCATTCATGATGACATCAGTGTAACTGTGTATTGTAGCCCAGTGAATCAACCTGTTCTCTGCTGGTGGGCATTTAGTTTGTTTGGGACTTTTCATTGTAACAAAAAACAATATAGTCATGAGCACCCCATGCATGAATCCTGTAACACTGAGCGCCTTCATGTGGTTGTACCCCTGGCCCTTAGACTTGGATGCCGGTTCCCCACTTGGCCTCATGCACCCCTTGTGCAGGGAGCCTCCGCACACACCAGCTATAAGGTGCTCTAGGCCCCTTCTTTGCCCCGTGCAGCCAGTTTCTTTCCTCCGTTGACTCCCGAGCCTTCTACACACATGCCTGCTTTAACACTCACTGCAGAGGAATACCATGTCCCCTGGTAGAATATGGGCCTGTCCGATTCTCCTTTGCAAGCCAAGGCCCAGCACCCAGCAGACATACTAGTGCTTTTGGAATTGGGAGCGACGAGGTGGTGGCCGGACTCTCTTCTGCTGTAGCTGTTCGTGACTCCGGAATCTGAGGGTCTGTTCTTTGGTCCTGGCAGCCAAAGATGTGATTAAAGAGATCGAAGACTTTGATGGCTTAGAGGCTCTGCGCCTGGAGGGCAACACAGTGGGCGTGGAGGCAGCCAGGGTCATTGCCAAGGCCTTGGAGAAGAAGTCAGAGTTGAAGGTAAGATTTGCAGGGCGAGCAGGCCCAGACTGGTTGGGGATAAGCTTCCACTTGGGCCGCCACAACCCCTGCCTATGTCTAGACCCTCCTAGGGTCCTGCCTTGTTGGCAGTCACCGAGAGCAGCTCTTGTTGCTCTGGCCTCCCAGCATTGGCCAGGGCTCCTTTCCCTGTATGATGTGTCCATTTGGGTCCCCCAGTAACAGACAGGAAGGTCAGGTTTACCTGGTAACATGCGTGAAAGATAAAGGAGGAAGAAGCAGAACTGGACAGAGAGAACCTTTAGCCAGCCCCCTTTAGGGGAGTCCCATGCAACACCAGTCCTTCAAGATGCTCTGTGAGAAGAGTTGGGGTATCATGTGTTTAAAATGTCAGGAAGCTGTCCCTGCACGTTCTCCATTCCTGGGAATCCTGGTGTTTATTAGCTCATTAAAGTCTCTGCAGAGTCATGAGGGAGAGACCTGCTTTCTTGAATGCAAATGGTGCTTGATGTGCGTGGGACCAGGTTTGTGCAGGGCTCTTCTGCACATGTCATTTGGTCCTCACTGCACCCTGAGGAATAAAGACTGTGTCCCTTTTGTAAGTCCAGGGAACCGAGGCTCAGAGGAGGCAAGTAAAAAGCTCAGGATCCTAATGCTGATAAGTAGCCAAGCCACATGACACACTCTCAAGTCCGATACTCTTTCTGGCCTCCATGTGCTTTCTGAAGGGAAGGAATGCGGGGCCAGGGCCAGTGGAGTGATTTGCCCAGCGAGGACCTGGAGCTAGTTCATGAGGTGGCCTTGCTCTTTGTTTCCTTGGGAAGATCACGGTCAGGTTAATAGCCAAGTCATTGGCCGTTTCTTCTCTTCTGCCCAGGGCCTGTTGTTTCCCTGAGCATACGCAGGGACATTGTCCTGTAAGAGAACTTAGCTCGCCCCAGTGACCAGTGAAGGAGCAGGAGTGGAGGAGGTGTGGCCTGGGCCCAGAGGCCACACGAACTGTGCTTTGGCATCTGAGGGTCTGGGGTTAAGCCCCCGTACCACCACCTTATCTGTGTTATGTGGCCTTGCACCAAACTCCGCTCTGAGTCCAAGCTCCTTTGTGAAAGGTTTTTCTTCCCTATGAGGTTGCCACGGTGACAATGTACAGGCTTGTGTCATGAGAGAGCTTGGCCATCAAGAGTGCCTTGTGCATCTTGTCATCCCTTGCAGACCTAGTGCCTTGAGTCGCCCTGCTCAGCATCTCAGCTCTGTGCCTGTGCAGGAGGCAGCAGGGGGTGGGGCAGGGCCCGATTGCAGGGGTATTCCAGGCACGGTGCTGACACAAGTTAAGACATTACCACCCTGTTGCAACATAGGCGTAAGCTAGGTCTTGACAGATAAGAAGAGTGTGGGCCAGGGATCAGACATCTCAGGAGCGAGGTGGGATTGGAGCCCAGGTAACAGCCCAGCCTCATAACGAACGGCTCTGCGGTAACCACTGCTCACTTAGAGATTGTCGAGGTCAAAAGCTTCATTTCAAACAGGGGATCCCAGGGGTCAGAGACAGGGAGGGGTGAGCGGCAGGCCTGGAGTCAGCTAAGTTGGTTGGAACATAGTCCTTGTGCCCGGAATCCCTGTGCTAACCCTTGGCCCATCAGGCGTGGGTTCGGGAAGCTTCGGGGTGAGGTGCTAGTTGTTAGGGTTCTGGTGCTCAGGCTGTTGGCTGCCTGTCTCCACTCTGAGCACCTGTATTCAGGTATGACTCACTGAGCCCACTCATGTAGACTGCCTCCCTGAGGCCCCACGTGTGTTAGTGATCAGTTTATTGGAGGCCTAAACCAGAATGCCTAGTACTTAAGGTTCGATTTAGTTCAGACATTTCAAGGAGTGGATTTTCAAGGGAAAGTTGCTTTGTCTGGGTTTCATCATTCCCAGGATTGGCCCAGGAAAGTCTGGACCTGCGAGAATTGATATTTTGGGTGGACACAGCAACCAGAGTTGAAGGGTAGGGCTGTGTACTTGGAGCTTAAACTCTGCTGGCATGTGACGCCACGACCCAGTCATAGGGCCTCCCCCTTAGTGGCATTAACCTGATACTTTCTTTAAATCAGCTCATTTTGATGTCATTTAAAAGCAAACTTGATCCCTTTTATAAATGGAAGGTGGTTTTCCTTACCATAAAGGAAACAAAAGAGTATTATTAAATTCTGGTTTGATGCATTGTCCCCTAAAGCACTGTCCCTTGAGGCATTGTCCCCTCTGGGCATGTGGCCTGCTCATCCTTCATTCAAAGGCAGATGAGCAAAGAGTGGAGAGGTGGGTAGGATCCACCAGCCCCAAATCAAGGCTGCCTTCTGGACGTGGTCAGAGGGTTGAAAAGAGCCTTGAGGGGCGCCGAGTCAGTAGAGCATGAGGCTCTTGGTCTCGGGGTCATGAGTTTGAGCCCCACATTGAGCATAGAGATTACTATAAAAATAAAATAAAAGCCTTGAAAAATTAGTAACCTCCTGGCTGCTGGACCCTATGTCGCTTACTTCCTGCCCCTGCCACCCGAATCCTAATGTGGCGCTTCAGCCCACAGCGTATGGGGAAACTGGTCTTGGAAACGAGCGCTGGGCCAGGAGTCTGGCGTATTGGCCCTGCTCCTGCCACTGCCCTGCCTGGGAGCCTGGGGCCAGTCCTTTCCTTCCCAGCCTGGTTTCTCTCCTAGAAAGCCAGAGGACTGGGTCGGTCAGGGATTTTCTGGCAGTTCTGCTGAGCCCCGTATGGCCTTTGGAGGCCTCCGGTCCCCCAGCTTTGGCCAGAGCTGAGCCAGCTTTTTGCTGAGGAAACTCAAATTAAAAATTAAGCATTACAACTCTGAGTAGTCCACAAGCAGGAGCTGCTGCCTGCAGGCTCCTCTGAGGGGCGCCCCTAACGCTTCTCTCCCTCCTCCTTCCAAAGCGATGCCACTGGAGCGACATGTTCACAGGGAGATTGCGGTCCGAGATCCCGCCGGCCCTGGTAAGTGCACAAGGCCGCTGCTCCCCTCCCTGGGGCACAGGGGCCCCTATGGCAGTTCCCAGGGCTTTTTTCACCTCATGGTGAAGATGCTGGAATGGAAGCCAGGGCAGCACAGCATCTGTCCTGTGACCTGATGGGCAGGTGAGAGTACAGGTGAGAATAGAGCCAGCGAGTGGGGCCTTGGATGCCAGGAGATTCGAGGCCCAGTTACGGGAAGTACAGCAGCGCCCAGGGATTCCAGGGCTCATTCTTGAGCTTCACCCCCGCGGGTCTCTCGCTTCCTCCACTCTTACCCCTTTTACCTTTGCACTTCCCTGTGTTGCTCCCTCATGCCCTTCTGTGCCCCCCCAGTCCTGTCTCACCCCGGGGCCTCTCTTTCTCCATACCACTGTTCTTGTTTTGCTTCTTATCATGGGTGGCTTCATCCACTCTGTTTTCTATTTCCCCATTCCTGGGGCTCAGCTTGGCTTGGGTCAGATTCCTAGCCTGGGGTTTGGTGGTCCGGTGGGAGGGTCATCACTGAGCAGGACGTGGTTTGCCTGGGGTTCAAGGGAAGGAGCAGCACTGGTAGGCACAGGGCTGCCTTCTCAGCCTTCCGTGCATCTAGTCAACTCAAGGGCTCCTGAGGTCCCCATGTACCAACCTCAGTTCTAAAGCACCTCACTCTAGGGGCCACCTAGCTGGCTTGGTGCAGCATGTGACTCTTGACCTCAGGATCGTGAGTTCAAGCCCTATGCCGGGTGTAGAGCTTACATTTAAATGAATGCATGGATGTATAAACAAATATATTAATAAATTTACGTAATAATAATAATGGGGCGCCTGGGTGACTCAGTTGATTAAGTGTCCAACTCTTGATTTTAGCTCAGGTCATGATCTCCTGGTTTGTGAGATCGAGCCCTGAATTGGGCTCTGTGCTGTCAGCTTGGGATCCTCTCTCTGCCCCTCCCTTGCTCTCAGTGTATGCAGTATGCTCTCTCTCTTTCTCTCACTCTTTGCCCACCTGTGTGTCTCTGCCCACCTGTGTGCCCACCGAGTGCACACACACACTCTCGCAAAATAAATAATGCTGAAAACTTAATATTGAAATAAGCCAATGTTAAAAAAATAATAAAGCACCTTGGTCTGGTAAACAACTAAGGGTGATTCAGGGAGTGACAGGGTCCCTAGTGGGGACTCCAGAGGGAGGGCGCCTCTTTTGGGGGATTGAAGAAGCCCATGGGGAGCTGGTTACATTAGTTACCAGCCTCAAAGGGTGAACAAGAACCAGGTAGGGTAGAATTGAGAGTATAGAATACATATATTCATTTGGAGGTTTGTAAGTAAAAGACTTGAAAGTTAGAAGAGCTTGGGGCACCTGTGTACCTCAGTTGATTGAGTGTCCGACCTGACTTCGGCTCAGGTCATGATCTCATGGTTTGTGAGTTCGAGCCCCACATCAGTTTCTGTGCTGACAGCTCAGAGCCTGGAGCCTGGATTCTGGGTCTCCCTCTCTCTGCCCCTCTCTTACTCTCTCTGTGTCACAAAAATAAGTAAACATTAAAAATTTTTTTTAGGGGGACCTGGGTGGCTTAGTTGGTTAAGCGTCCGACTTTTGCTTAGGTCATGATCTCATGGTTCGTGGGTTTGGGCCCCGCGTCAGGCTCTGTGCTGACTGCCAGCTCAGAGCCTGGAGCCTGTTTTGGAGTCTGTATCTCCCTCTCTCTCTGACCCTCCCCTGCTCACGTCTCTCTCTCTCTCTCTCTCTCTCTCTCTCTCTTAGAAGTAAATAAAAATATTTAAAAAAAATTTTTTTTTAATGAAGAGGGAGGGAAGAAAACATGTTTGTTAGATACAAACTTTTGGGCCCTGTGTGCGTTGTTTTATCTGAATTTTAATATTTTTAGGTTTCTCAATTTTTTAATTTATTTTGAGAGAGAGAGAGAGAGAGCGTGTGTGTGTGTGTGTGTGTGTGTGTGTGTGTGTGTGTGTACAGACACACAGGTGGGCAGAGAGCAAGAGGGAGACGAAGAGAATCCCAAGCAGGCTCTGTGCTGTTAACTCAGAGCCAGATGCGGGGCTCAAACTCATGAATTGTGATATCATGACCTGAGCTGAAATCAAGAGTCAGACACTTAAGCAGCTGAGTTTCCAGGCGTCCCGAGTTTCCAGGCATCCCAAATTTCTCAGTCTTTAAAGGAGGTATTCTCATCTCCCTATTACCAACAGTGAGCGAATCTTAGAAAGGCAGATAAAAGAATTCGGGGTCCGGGAAAGGCGTGAGTTGCAGGGATGGCGGAGCAGACACAGAGGGTTTCCCCAGCTCTGGCTGTGGGAGGGCTGGGGGTTGTCGAGGCCAGATGACAGGGGCTTGGCCTTCTCCTGCGGTTGGGGCAGCCAGAGAATAGCCCTCCATTGCCGAGTCAGTGGTGGGGAGGACAGTGGAAACGGCCTCAGCTATCCTGTCGGTGGCCTGGGCAGGGACAGTGTCTCTCCCCTCCCCCACTCCTTCCACTGGGAACCATGTGCATAATGCATGCCTCGCCCCGGGTCTGCCCCCAGTTTCTGGTAGAGCTCCCTCCTCACCTGTCTCCTGGGGGAACTGTAGGAATCCCCAGCCCAGGAGGTTCCCAGGAGAGCTCGGCGTCTCCTTGCACATTGGTCCTGGGCTGTGGCTTGGAGAGAGAAACCCGTCAGCCCAGTGCCTGCCAGAAACCCAGGGGACATCGGTGGTGCCTGCCTCCTCTAAACACCCAGCTTCGGCAGGTCTTCCTCCCTCTGTGGGACCCGGAACTGACTGGTAGCTCCTGTCTCCTCTGTCCCGTCTCCCACCACACTGGCCAGCTGGCTTCCTCCTCTGCTGCCCAGATCACTGCCTCTTGCTCCTGGGCGGGCAGTCCGCCTCCAGCGTCCCCCTGCACGTCAGTGTGCCCTCCTCAGGTTTGGAGGATGTGTCCTCTCTGTCCCTCACCCACCTCAAAGCCCTTTGCCCCCAGGCTCTTAGGGTCATAGTCCTTGGCCTGATGTTCGGCGCTCTTGCCTGATTTGACTCTTCTTTCCTTCCAGCCTTAGCCTCTTCCAGAGTCCACTGCTTGTCACTAGACACACAGTGTGCTGCCTCACGTTTGTTTTCATTATGTTCTTTCGTTTGCTCATGTTCATGCTTTTGCTGTTGGTTGGAATCTCCTTATGTGTGGTTGACTGATTCTCATCCAGCCTGAGCTCATATGCCACCTCCTATAGGAAGCCTTCCCTGACCACCCCCATGTATACCAAGGCCCATGCCCCACCTCAGTTGGGAGCCCTGTTCAGGGTTTCTGGTCCTAGACATAAAATAGGGACAGCTCTGTACTGAAATGGTCTGTGTCTCTGCCTGGGGGCCCCCTGAGGGCAAGGGGTCTTGACACAGAAGCAGCACCTGGTGGGTTTCTATGAATCTGAGACGAGCCCTCTCTGTGCCCAGACCTCACTAGGGGAGGGACTCATCACAGCTGGGGCGCAGCTGGTGGAGCTGGACCTGAGCGACAACGCGTTCGGGCCCGACGGCGTTCGAGGCTTCGAGGCCCTGCTCAAGAGTTCTGCCTGCTTCACCCTTCACGAGCTCAAACTCAACAACTGTGGCATGGGCATCGGCGGTGGCAAGGTGGGTGTGGCGGGCTCCCGCACCTCCCTGTTGTCCCTCACCCTCCTTCCCTTCCTGCCCCGTCTCCTGCTGCGTTTGCATCCATTGGAAATGCGTGCCCTTGGCCACCACCTGGGAAGGCTGGGCTGTGGTTTTTCTCTTCAGAGGAGAAAGGCCTCAACGGCAGCAGCCTGTGGCCAGTGGGGAGAGGAGGTGGAGGCCTGGAGGGTGGGGTTGCCAAGCAACTGTTCCCCAGTTCTCAGTGTTGTCTTGGCAACACAGAGGCAGTGTCGCATACAGGCCCGACCTGCTGCCTCTGCAGAGCGCAGGGCTTGGACATCCAGACTTGCTGTGTCCCCAGAGCAGCTGGCAGAGCCACGTGAGGCCGAGTGTGTGCCCGTGGGGGAGGGAGCTCAGAAAGAGAGACTGCTTGGGCCTGGGCACAGTTCACCTTCTGCCTCGACGGGGCCTCCCCCGTCCTCCCAATCAGGCAGGCTGGTCAGCACAGAAAGGCACCTCTTCTCTCCCCAGAACCTGTACCGAGGGAGCCCAGCCTCTTTCTCTTCCGGTCATTCTGGCTCCTTTAGGCCCAGATACCAGAAAGGCCAATTCCCTTTGCTCACATTCTGAACAAAAGAAAAGGTCTGGGGCCCAGGGGCAAACAGTGACTGGGGACGTCTTCCCTGAAGATGTGTTAAACGCATTACCCTAGTTCTCCCACCCAGGCTGAAAGGGGGGGTGATGCTGCTCCCAGTTTTCCAGTTAACTGGACTTGGGTCAGGTCCCCAGATGGCGTCGCTAGGGTGGGACTAACGTGGGATTTGAACCTGCTTCTGTGCGTGTGTCGGAGCAGCAAGAGGAGCCCGTGTTGTGCTCGCAGTGTCCCAGGCTGAGGCTTCTGCGCGGCCTCCCCTGCAGGGGTGCCCGTTGCCCCTCCCCTGCCCTGGGAGGAAGATCCGGGGCGTGCTCCCAGCCGTCTCCGCCTGCCACCCCCCAAGTCTAATTGGGCAGTCAGCTGTGCGTGTGCGAAGACGTTAAAATGCTGGCATCACAGAAAACAGGTCCAGCCCAACCCAGAGTGGGGTGTGCTGGGGGAGTGGCCGCCTGTCTGTAAACTGCCTCAGCTTCCCATCAGCTGCCTCAGGCGCAGCCGTCCCGAGGGCCTGGGCTTCCAGAACTGGCCATCAGGCGTTGCCCTTACTCAAGTACGTGGGATGGCATAGGGCAGCTTGAACCCCAGGAGATTCCTGGCCGCCCTGCTCTGCTCTCGAATGTGATTCGTACTTGTCTTTACCTCTTTCACCACTCATTCGGTGAGACCTTTTTGTCGCATCTTGTGGGTGCTGGCCTTGCTGATCCGCCCTTCCTGGGTCTCCCAAGTCCTTCAAGATCTGTTCCCTCCAACTGGAATGCATTCAGTGTGGTCCATGGGCTGCACACCGTGTCGTGTGCCACGCACATGGAGATTGGAGGGGCCCAGAGGATTCACGTGAGAATGAGACGTAGCCCTGTGCTTGGAGCTCTCTAGACCCAGAGTCCCCAAGCTGGACTCTTATAGGAGTGATGACCTCACCATGGTGGCCCCAGAGGGAATTGGGGGGAATGGGGTGTGCTGGTACAGTTGGCCACCGCCTCTGCAAAGGTTCCCGAGGAGGCTGCTTGGTGACAGAGGTCCACAGCCTCGTCACTGAGCATGTGCACGACCCACCCCAGCGGGAATCAGGCTGGTGATGGCCCCCAGGGACAGAGCAGTACAGGCAGGCTGGCCTGGCTGCCAGTTGTGGCTCCGACACATATTTGCTGTGGGACCTTGGCCAGTTCACTTACCTGTCTGAGCCTCGGCCTCCTTATTTATGGATAAAAGCATGTTTATAGACGAAAGCCAATGCCGCTGGCCTCCCAGGCTCACTTTGAGGTTGAAATGAGGTGCGAAAGGACCCTCACTGAGCCCGCAGCTGACCTTCAGGTGCTCTGGAAACATTGTTTCTCTCCTGCTGCACTTCCTGTGAACCTTTGTTTCATTTGCCGGGATGTCTCTGATTCGCAGCAACCAGCCAGTAGTTTTTAACTCTTGGTTCTTTTGGCATCACCCGTGTAGAAGCCGCTTCCTGGCACCATAGCAGCAGCAGCAGGACAAACTGGATGTCTGGTTTTTCCTCCGAGCAGCCGAGACCCTGCCATGTGAGGCTGGCCTGGGCACAAGCGTGTGCCAGCCGAGTGTGGTGGGGCCATGGTCCTGGCCAGCTCCCCTTAGGCACTGGGGAACATACAAGGGATGCCAGAAGATTTGGGTTCTGGGCCAGACTCTCCCACTTGCTTGGTGACTACAGGAATGTTTCTGTTCCTCTTGGAGCCTTAGTTTCTTTAGCCAGAAAGTGGGAATCACGATGGTCCTCCGCTGACAGAGGGCATCTGGCAGTAAAGTGAGCTGACTGGAGTGCCCTCCCAGGACCTGTCTTTAAATTGACCTGTCCGTGTTGGTGTCTCCCTTCCCTCTGGGTCTTTATCTCCCGTCTCTAACATGAGGCACAGGGTGGTGGGACGCACACAGGAAGTGGCGTATGAGAGAGTCCTCTGTCGTTAGCTGTGGGGTGCTGGCATGCGTGCAGTATGACCTTGGTGCTTGTGAGCAGTTCTTTGTCCCTGTGTCCACCACCGGTAGGTGGCGTGGGATGTTGAAGACCAGAGCCCCCTGCCTTAGGTCTGGCCCTTTGTCTTTCCCCCGCAGATCCTGGCAGCGGCTCTGACTGAGTGTCACCGGAAGTCCAGTGCCCAGGGCAAGCCTCTGGGCCTGAAGGTCTTCGTGGCTGGCAGAAACCGTCTTGAGAACGATGGAGCCACCGCCTTGGCAGAAGCTTTTGGGGTGAGTGGTTTCTGCACTTCCGGCCCTGCCACGCCCTGAGGCAGGCGAGGCTTTTGCAGTCCTGGTATGCGTTCCCTGCTTTGGAATTGAGCTGTGAGGCCTATGGCAAGCTGCTTCCCCTCTCTGAGCTGCTGGCTCATCCTGCAGTGTGCAGAATTCGTGTCACGTGTCTGGTCTACCACTGCAGGGGAATTGGTAGCGGCTCCCAGGAATCCTGTTCAAGAAGACTGAGTTGCTCTGATCAGTGAGTGAGGTCTGCCGGGCTCAGGTACGGGAGTCAGGGGTGTCAGAGCAGGGAGCCGGACGACAGCCTGGCAAAGCGTTGGCCTGGGCTCCCTGAAGGTCAGTGTCTCTGGCCTCTAGTGGGTGGGGCACAGACATAGAGTGAGTCCTCAGACTTACCGTGGACACGGAGGTAGGGGGCAGTGTCCCAGGTGCCCTTTCCCCCCACTCCTCTCCTTCCAGTCTCCTCTCCCCTCACAGCTGTGCTGGTGCCCTGCCCCGACACTGCTGAGACCTTGACTGTGAGCTCTGGGAGAGGGCCACCCCCGGCCCCATGAGGCTAGGAATGTTGGAGTCTTTTCTCTTAATGTAAATGTTTTCTGTGGCCAGCAGTATCCTAGCAGTGATAACTGTGCTCAGGCCACAGCTACGTTCCCCATAGCCTTCCTACCTAAGGCCGTCTGCCTGGTGGAGCTCACCTGCCTCAGGCGGAGACTGAGCATCGTGGGGACAAGTGCCTTCCTGGGCCCCAGGCTGCAGGGACGCTCCTGCGGCCTCTGGAGCTGGAGGAGCCTAGTTACCGTCCTTGTAAACATCGTGATATTAGGGGTTATGCCTTCTCTGCGCTCCTTCCCTCAGCTTGCTGTCCCCAGTGCACTGGGAATGGGACGCTGTGGTTGTGCTAGGCGTCCATCAGATGTCCTCCTGTGCTCTTGGACTTGGGGTCTGTGGATAGAACCCAGGAAGTCTTTGGACGTGGGTGGGGGAAGAGTGCATGATTATTAACACTAACGTAATTAAAATGTAGTGGTTTTTTATTTATTTTTTTTAACAGTTAACTTTTTATTTTAACGTTTTTATTTCTGAGAGAGACAGACAGCCAGCATGAGCAGGAGAAGGTCAGAGAGAGAGGGAGACACAGAATCTTAAACAGGCTCCGAGCTAGCTGTCAGCACAGAGCCCGACACGGGGCTCAAACCCACGAACCGTGAGATCATGACTTGAGCCAAAGTCGGGCGCTTAACCGACTGAGCCACCCAGGTGCCCCTGTAGTGGTTTTTTAAATTAATTTATTTGGAAAGACCAAGAGTGCAAGTGGAGAAGGGCAGAGACAGACAGAGAGAGAAAGAATCCCAAGCAGGCGCTGCACAGAGCCCAATACAGGGCTTGATCTTACGAACTGAGAGCATGACCTAAGTCACCCAGGTGCCCCTAAGATGTAGTGTTCTCTTCAGTTATAAAAGTAAACCTCAACTGCCTTAAAATTGCCTGTAATTGGGCACCTGGGTGGCTCAGCTGGTTAAGTGTCTGACTTTAGCTCAGGTCATGATCTTGCAGTTTGTGGATTTGAGCCCTGCATCAGGCTCCTTGCCATCAGCATGGAGCCTGCTTTAGAGCCTTTGTCCCCCCCCTCTCTGCCCCTCCCCCGCTTACACTTCCTTTCTCTCTCAAAAAATAAATTAAAAAAATAAAAAAGAGAAAAAACCGCTCAAGGTTGCATTAACGGTAGAAATCACAAATATTTTCACATCTGATAGTTGTACCAACACACAGAAACGTTTCTCACGCATTAGTGTTACGATAACTGCAGACTTGCCTCTAGGTGCTGCTTTTTGGTGCCTCTGTGACAAGGAACATCAACACACATACTACAGCACACCTTTGCTGTATTTTCTAAGTATTTTGAGGATTGTCTTCCAATTGAGTTGATTTCCTTTGTAGTTCTATGTAATTTATCTTAAAATTGTTAAGTATGCTAAGGAGGGAGCCAGGGGCTTTGCCAGACTGCCTGGAGGGTCTGTGGCACAGAAAATAGTGAGAAGCCCTGACTGGTAGTGTTCCTCAGTTGGCCTGCCTGTATCTACTTGTGAACCCTCTGCGCTGTTCCAGGCGCCCTGGAACAAAGAAAGGTCCCTGGGTGGAGAGTTCTCGCAGGCCTGGCTTCAGTCCTTGGTGGCAGCGGAGACTGAGACATGGGCTCCTTGAGACCTTGGAAACTGGTGGAATGTAGACAGGAAGGTGTCGTTGATGGTCCAGATGACGAACACTGTGATAGTGGAAGGACAGAGTACTGGGGACACAGGCAGAGCACTGGACTGTGCCTGGGGTGGGGGTGGGGGGATCCTGGAAGCTCTCCTGGAGGAGGAGGTATCCAAAATGAGAGGTGTATTGAAAGACTGCATAGGAGTCAGTCTATCATGAAAATGCCAACAAAGGACACAGAATGTTCTAAGCAGAGAGAAGGAAGTGTCAAAAGGTTTGGATGAAGGGCTAGGTGGTTGGAGAAGACCCCGCCCCCTAGAAAAGGAGGTAGATGTGGAGCACCAGTCATACTGTGTGAATGGCACAGGAGTGCCCCAAGAAATATAGGCCCAGTGGAGCTGCGGTATGCAAGGGTGGACTGTGGCAGACTCCTTGCCAACACCTGGGGTCCTCCCAGTGTGGAGGACACCGGACACAGAAACTTGTGTTCTGCGCTGTGTGACCCTGCACAAGTTTCTTAGCCTTTCTGATCCCTAGTCTTTGCCTGAAGGAGTTCCTAGTCTCAGCTTGGTCTCCCTCATGAGGCTGTGGAGAGGATCAGATGAAGCCCTGCCCAGCATTCTGCTTTGAGGTGGCCCCAAATATCCATGGCCAAGCCCGTGCCCAAGCGGGTGGCAGCCCCTCCCCATGTCTAGTGTGTAATGGCACTTTCCTGCCTATTAGATGTCCCTGCAGGAGCTCAGGAGCCCACCATTCTGTTCTGTCTCTCCTGCCCCTCACAGATCATCGGGACTCTGGAGGAGGTCCACATGCCACAGAATGGGATCAATCACCCAGGTGTCACTGCTCTGGCCCAGGCTTTCGCCATCAACCCCTTGCTGCGGGTCATCAACCTGAATGACAACACCTTCACTGAGAAGGGCGCTGTGGCTATGGCCAAGGTGAGGCGGGAGGGGTAGGGTCAGAGAGCAGTAAACAGGGTCTGGCTGCTGCCTTGTTTTGTTTAGATTAGATTTATTTATTTATTATTTTCTTTTTTTAAATTTTTTTTTAATGTTTTATTTACTTCTAGGAGAGAGAGAGAGACAGCGTGAGCAGGGGAGGGTCAGAGAGAGAGGGAGTCACAGACTGAAACAGGCTCCAGGCTCTGAGCTGGCAGTCAGCACAGAGCCCAACGCGGGGCTCGAACCCACCAACCGTGAGATCATGACCTAAGCGAAAGTCCGACGCTTAACTGACTAAGCCACCCAGGCGCCCCTTATTTATTTATTTTGAGAGAGAGCAAGAGGGAGGGAGCAGGGGAGGAGCAGAGAAAGAGAGGGAGAGAAAGAATCTCCAGCAGGCTCTGCACAGAACCCAGTGTGGGGCTTGAGCCCATCAATCACAAGATCATGACCTGAGCTGAAACCAAGAGTTAGAAGTTTAACCAGCTGAGCCACCCACGTTCATCTTGCCTGCTGCCTTTTTAATGCGTGTATTAGCAGCTCTGCCCACCCACCAGATGTGTACCTCGTGGGTACATTCCAGAACATTGCAGAACATGACGTATGTCACAAGCTTGCCCGCACCCTTTTTGGGCAGCTCTGAGTGTCCATACTTCCTTCCTCCTGAGCTGCCTCTGTAAACCCAACTGTTGGTGCTGGATTTGTTCTCAGAGGTTGCATGGAAGGCTGCTCCAGCCTGACTGCTTTTCTCATTGATTCTTTCGTCAGCTGTTTATCCAGCCCTGTCCAGTGCAGGCCATGCAGACTTCAGTTAGACTCTGCCCTCAAGGAGTCTCTAGTTCACAGAGAGAGGGGAGTCGCCTGTGACAGCTCAGGGCCATGACTATGGGGGCTCACTGGGCCCTAAGACTCCACGGAAGCCTAGTCCTGCTGCTCTGGGGTGTTGGCAGAAACGTCTGCAAGTGTAGGGAAACGTGCAGGAAGTTCAAATCAGACTTAGGGCAGGCTTTCTGGAAGAAGTCACATTTTGGCCAAGTTGTATAAGACAAATGGACTTTGGACAAAGAGGGGTGTTTCAGGCAAAGGGATCAGCAGCATGGGAGAGGCCCAGAGATGGGAGGGGGGCTTTGTTCTATTGGTGCTGGTTTGAAACAACCAAGGTTCGGGATGTGTCTGAGGGTCAGTGGACAGGAGAGGGGGGCCAGGAACTCACGGCCTTGCTGATTCTGAGACTCTCCCATGAGCCATACGCTCCCAAAGGCAGCCTCCCATGTAGCATTTTAAGCTAGGGTACAACTTGGTCAGATTTGTGCTTCAGGAAGGTTCTGGGTATAACAAAGAAGTGGAGTGGAGGGAGGTTAGCCAGAGGCCCGGGGGTGGGTGGGAGTGACAAGAGCTGGTGAGGTTCTGAGAAGGCCTGACCAAGTGGAGGCCAACACAGGGTGTGCCACTGGCCTCAGAGGGCTGCTGGGAGACCTGCACCCTCATCCTGGCCTTTGCTTCCTCCTCGCAGACGCTGAAGACCTTGCGGCAGGTGGAGGCCATCAACTTTGGGGACTGCCTGGTGCGCTCCAAGGGCGCTGTGGCCATCGCAGATGCAGTCCGTGGGGGCCTGCCCAAGCTGAAGGTGCCGGCGCCACCCGTGTCTTCCCCCTCGGGTCTGGGCGTCCACTGAACTCGGGGCTGGTGGGTGGTCGGGCAGGTGGGGGCTGTGGGTGGCAGGAGTATGGTCTTTAAGGCCAAGTGGGCCTGGGTTCATGGCTCAGCCCTGCCACTTCTCTCTCATTTTGTGCAATTCCCTTCACCTGTGTGATGTGAGCCCCAGTTTCTTCATTTTGGAAATGGGAGGAGAGAGTGGTGGAGGCCATCGCGGCATAGAGGAAGGGAGCACATCGAGCCCCTGGCTAGCTAGCTGCCATTGTTGTTGTCGGGGTCCCTGTGCCCGGCTGGAGCACAGAGCCTTACCCTCCCTTGGGGAAAACAGGCTTCAGAGGAGGACCGGGTCTCCTGGCCCATGATTCTGCTGGCCTCTACTCCTTCCTCTTATTTTCAGGAGCTGAACTTGTCGTTCTGTGAAATCAAGAGAGATGCAGCTCTGGCTGTCGCGGAGGCCGTGGCAGACAAGGCCGAGCTGGAGAAGCTGGACCTCAATGGTAATGGGAGTGGTGGCCTTGGCCCAGGCCTGCTGGGTGGGCCCTGCTGCCCGTCCTGACGCTCTGTTCCTCCTCTCCGCGAGCAGGCAACGCGCTGGGAGAAGAAGGCTGCGAGCAGCTCCAGGAGGTGCTAGATGGCTTCAACATGGCCAAGGTGCTGGCCTCCCTCAGGTAGGGAGCTGTGGGCTGAGGTTCTACTTTTATTCACTGAGGAACCGTTTTTTGAGCCCCTGTATGGGCCAGATGCTGTACGAGGCATTAGGGTCACAAGGATAAGACCATGAAGGTTTTTGGGACTCGTGGGACTTCTACTGGCAGAACGGGTGGCCAAGAATAATCAGATTAGTGTGCGTTCAGAGACAATAAGGGTCTGAGAGTGGTCACCCTTTGGAGTGGATGAGGTGGCGAGGCTCCTGAAGGGATGACCTTTGATCTGAGCTGACAGATACGGTAGAGTAGCAGTGAGGTCAGGGCGGTGATGGGGGTGAGCTCAGGATTGTTCTTAGAATCAGAGTTGGAGATGGAGTCCAAAAAGGAAGAGGCTGATGCCAGAGAGCAGGGAGTTCAGGGTTTGCGGAGCCCACGTGGAGCGGGAGCAGAGGTCGGGGCCGGGGAGGTGGGGCTGCCCCCTCCAGCTGGGTGGGTGTCGGTTTGCGCCATCAGCACTGCTCCCTCTGCCCTTCTGGCCCCCAGGTCAGCTTCATTCGCCTGTCAGACCCTCACTTCTGTCCTCTCAGTTCTACGTATGTGCTGCTGCTAGAACTGGGGGCTCAGATGGCCTTGAGAGGCTCACAGTCCCAGAAGCCCCCATCCCCTCGCCCCCCATAGCCACGGGGCAGTGTGCAGTGAGATACAGCGTCTCAGCCTGGGCAGTATTCCTGCCAAGCCCTGGGCCTCAGCTATGACGGACCGTTCTCTTCCTTTTCTCTGTCTCCCCAGTGGAGGACTAGGGGCCCGCTTGGGACAGGGTCGAGATGTGGCTCTTCCGTGTTCACAACAGGGGCTTTCCTGGGTGACGAGAGATGGATGATTGGCTCCCTGGTGACCCACGTGCCCCCACCCTAGGCGCAGCTGCGCCCCCATCCTCCGCAAGCCCCTTCCCGCCTGACTGGGGTCTGTGGGTTGTGGAGCCAGGCCTCGGAGCCAACATGGGCCGCTGGGCAGGGAGGGTCTGCTTTAGCCAGCTCCCCTCTGCAGTGATGATGAGGGGGAGGATGACGACGAGGAGGAGGAGGAAGAGGACGGAGAAGAGGAGGAGGAAGAAGAAGAGGAGGAGGAAGAGGAGGAGGAAGAAGAGGAGGAGGAGGAAGAGCTGCAGCAAGGGCAAGGAGAGGAGTCATCCACACCATCAAGGAAGATTCTGGACCCAAACAGTGGAGTGAGTTTCTTGTCGTTTGGCAGGATCAGAGCCCTGGTTCTCAAATGTGAAGTCCTGGGACATCTTCTCAGGGGTGGTAGGTGTGGAATCCACTTAAGTACATTGGGTGCAAACTATTTTTGAATGCGCACCCCTGTAAGTAAAAAAAGAAAGTCATCCCAGTGTAGCTGTATTCATCCACATTTATATTTATCCCAGTACAGACGCGTCTGTTCACTTATGCATCGTGACGTGATTATAGCATATATGACGCGGCTGTACTGTTTAATATGAAACATATATAAATATTTCTGAAAGAATCGGGTAAAAAATAGGCGTAAATAGAAATTCTTTTCCTACCCATCTTGGTGACCCGCAGGGACAGCCCCCCCATTCTGGAGACTGGCCCAGCTTGAACACTTGGTGTCCCTTTGCCTCGCCGAGAGGTTGGTGTGTCCTTTCCCTCGTGGGCTCCCAAGTAAAAACTCTGGAGAACCACAGGTTGGACAAGGACCCCACACTCATGTTGAATTTCACTTTTTTTCTAGTTTATGGAAGCATTTCAACAAGTGGCTAGGCACTTTTCAGTTTTCAGTTGTTCTCTGGGCACCTGGCTAGCAGTGTTTATCCAGGCTAGACTGCAGCTCCTGGCGGGGCCCACTTTAGCCCCCGCGCGCCTCTCCCGTCACTTCTGGGGCATCGTGTGTCTTGACAAGGAGGCACTCGGCCTAAGGAGGTGGCTTGCCCCCGTCCTGGAGGCTCCCGCACTAGGAGCCAGGGCCAGCGCCTGTGGGCCCCTCACCCTCTGGGGGCTGCACGTGAGTGGGAGGAAGAATCCAAGACTCTGAGCCTTGACCGCCTAGCGCGAGGGTTGCGTGTTCTGGGCGAGGAGTCTGGGTTCGGACCTCCGCAGAGCCACCTGTGCCGCCTGTCCCCCAGGAGCCGGCGCCCGTGCTGTCCTCCCCGCCTCCTGCAGACGTCTCTACTTTCCTGGCTTTCCCCTCCCCAGAGAAGCTACTGCGCCTCGGGCCCAAGAGTTCCGTGCTGATAGCCCAGCAGGTAGGTGACCATGCTTCCCCCTCCAAGCCGAGCGTGCCGTGGAGACAGGGAGAAGCAGAGCACGGGTTTGGGAGGGGACGCTGTCAGTGGGAATGGGGAATGCCAGGTGTGCCTGTTTAAGTTTTATGTACATAAGTGATTTTTATAATGCATGTGGGGCTCGAACCCACAAGCCCGAGATCGAGTTGCATACCCTTCCAACTGAGCCAGCTAGCCACCCCCCCTTGTTTTTAAAATACACATGAGTGTGACCAGTGTATCTGTCAACCTCCGGAGGTTGCGGGTGACCCTGTCTCTGGAAACACACTCGGGCTGCAGGAGGGGCAGGGCTGCTGCACCTAGTGAACCCTGGGCAATTTTCCCAGCACTCTCATGTGCACACACCTGGCCTTCCCTCCTGTGTCCTCAGACAGCTGTCCTGCCCAGGGCTCCTGTGGAGGTCATGTGAGTAGTGTGCCCTTCCTCCGGCCTCGCTCGTTTGTCGGTTAGTTAGCTTATTCATTTGTCTGTTCATTTATTCATTCACTGATTGCATCCTGAGGTGACCGTCCAGCGCCTCCTGTCTGCCCGACACCGTTCCAAGTCCTTAGATCTGGTTTAATTATTTAGCCCTCTGGCCATCCCACAACATAGACCCTGTTAGCCTGGGCTACGCATGAGAGAGCAGAGTGTGAGAGGGTTAAATGATGAATCCAGCGAAAATAAAATGTTTCCACTCTCAGAGCTAGCTTGGCATTTTAGCTGATTTCCTTTTTTTTTTTAATGTTTATTTTTGAGAGAGAGAGTGTGAGAGACAGAGGGTCAGAGAGCAAGGGAGACACAGAATCTGAAGTAGGCTCCAGGCTCTGAGCTGTCAGCACAGAGCCCCGACACAGGGCTTGAACTCACAAACTGCAAGACCATGACCTGAGCCAAAGTCAGACACTTAACCGACTGAGCCACCCAGGCGCCCCTTGATTTCCTTTTATGTTTTCTCTGTGCTCTTTTTTTTTTTTTTTTTTCCTTTTCCCTCACAAATGAGACTAAAGGCCCACTTTTTCATGTGATCCCATTCGCCATCTCCTGTGTCAGGAGCCATGCTCACTGCCCCAGAGCCCACTCGGGCACTGTTTCTGGACATTCACATTGTTTCCACTTGTCTCCACCCTGGTGAAGTTAGGTGAAGTTAAGCTTCCTTGCATGTGAATGATGTCCAGCCTATATTCTGGATTATTTTGTTCAGGTTAGTTTACAAAAAGGGGGGCGCTGGGTCACGGGAATAAGCCTTTGTAATGCCGATGCATCCTCTGTATACTTTGCATCCCTGCCATGGGCCAGCCTGTGCCTGGCTTGAAGGGGACAGTGTGGGGGTGAGGCCGTGTCTCACCAAGGCCTCTTCCAGCCTGCAGCAGAGTGCAGGCACATCTTCCCTGGGGCTCTGGCCCCTGGTGACCAGCCATTGTCTCTTGTGTCCTCAGACTGACACATCCGACCCGGAAAAGGTGGTCTCTGCCTTCCTGAAGGTGTCATCTGTGTTTAAGGACGAAGCCACAGTGAGGACAGCAGTGCAAGATGCAGTAGGTAATGTGGGCTGGGCGGGGCATGGGTGGCCCTGCCTCCTTGCTGCATCAGGGCTCAGATAACATTTACGGTGGCTGGAACCCCTTGTTCCAGTGCTCAAGTATGTACTGCTCTCTGCCCCCTCCTGCCTGTTCTGTTAGATTCTTGCCATGGAGTAGGCTGGCTGCTCTCTCCGTTTTCTGCAGGTGGCGCAACTGAGGCCTTTCCAAAGCCATACAGTTACATACAGTTAGAACTCAGCCAGGCATCTGCTGTAGGAAGACCAGATAGCCCCGGCCCCTAGGCCTTATGGAAGCAGTCCTCTCAGAGGAGAGGCCATGAGACCTTGGCTTTTGTCCTCAACTGAGCCTCTGCACACAGTCGCCTCCACCCGGAGCCTGGAGGATGCCTGCTCTCCCTGTTTCCTTCACGAGGCTTCCCAACACCTCTCGTTCTGTCATGACCCTCCCTCGCTGCCGCCTTCCCTGTTACCTCCATTATAGCACCTGCCCCCTTCCGCTTGACCACGCAAGTCTGAGCCCCACGGTGTGGTCAGGCTTGGTCAGGCAGACAGGGAAGGAAGGGCCCAGCACGTGAAAAGGGGTAGAGAGGAGTGGAGAAATGTGTGGTGCTTTCTCCTGGATTGGCGCCCTGTGGGTGGCACTGAGGCAGAGGGTCAGTGGGGAGCAAGGCTGGATACGCTGGTGAGGCCCAGGGGGAGTCACTAAGTCTGCTCCCTGAGGCCCCAGCCCTGTGGGTGTTGACGGGGATTCTGTTTCCCAGAACAGCCTCGCATGGAAGTGTGTGCCGCACAGTGCCTGTAGACCCTCAGCCACTCCTTCCCCTCCCTTCTGTGCTCATTCCCTCTCACCTCTACAGAATGGCTGGGACCTCCCCCAGGGTGATCTGCCTCACTTAAACTTCCCCCTCCCTGTCCTACCCTGGTTGTGCAAGGTCCCCAAGTCCTTTTGCAGTGTGTGAGGTCAGCATGAGAAGGACAAGGTTGAGCCCTTCTCCTGGCTGTCCCCTTGGCCTGGGACTGCAGTTTGCTACCCTGTGTTCACCTGATTAGTGCAGAAGACAGGACCCAGCCTATGTGTGCCGGAGCTGTGTGACCTTGGCTGGTGACCAGCCTATTTGCTGCTGCAAACTCCGTGCCCCATTGCTGCTTCTGTCTTGCAGATGCCTTGATGAAGAAGGCCTTCAACTCATCCTCCTTCAACTCCAATGCCTTCCTCACCAGGCTCCTCATCCACATGGGTCTGCTCAAGGTGCAGCTTCAGGGGAGGGAGGGGGCTGTTCGGGCCACGCCTGCCCACCCACCCACCCTGTCCCACACCTTGAGTCCGGGGTGGGGAGGGGTTAGGGAGGTTAGGGGGGGTCCTGTCCCTGGGCTTGCTTAAACGGCCTTGCCTTGGTGATGGGATTCAGCTTGACCTTGGCCATGGGGCTCTCTGAGCAGGAGCTGGATGGTGGAGACCTAGAATACCCCAACCCCCTGGTGGCCCTGTAGCTCACTCACCCTGCTTTCTGTTGTGTGTTCCCCTTGCAGAGCGAAGACAAGGTCAAGGCCATTGGCAACTTGTATGGTCCTCTGATGGCATTGAACCACATGGTGCAGCAGGACTACTTCCCCAAGGCCCTTGCACCCCTGCTGCTGGCATTCATGACCAAGTGAGTGTGCCGTCGTGGGGTGGCTGGTTCCCACGTCTGCAGGCCCCTAGTCAGTGAGGCTTCCCTGGCCTTGTGAGAGACCCTCACGTGTCCTGGGCTCTCCGCATCCGCGTTTGAGTCTTTCCTCCCCTGTGCCAGACTGAGGTCAGGAAGCTCGGGAACAGTGTCTTTTCCTGAGCGAGAATGTGGAATGGCCCCTATTTTCCAGATGAGGAAACAGCACGGGAGGGAAGGGGTTTGCCCCTGGTTGCCCTGGTACTGGAGGTACTGTACTCAGGGATGCCTCTGAGGGAAGTTCTGTGTCCACTCCCTCAGTTACAGGGCTGAGGCTGACGGGACCTGCCGCACCCATCTTCCACAGCCACAGACCCCTCCCTTGCAAATGCCAAATGCCCAGAGACCTAGAAACCTTGTCCTTGTCCTGGAGGAGGGTCCTGGTACCTGGTGGGGCAGTGGCCACAGTGGGTAACAAGGAGCCTTCAGACCCCAGCTCCCACCAGGGATGAGTCAGAAGGCTCGTCCCCTGTTCTCACGGTCCTGTGTGGCCCCAGCAGACCTCTGGCTTTTCTCAGGCCTGTCTCCCTGTTTGCCCCACCAGGTCGTTGAATGAGGTGGCCTCTGGGGACTCTGACCACCTACACTTTCTGTGAATCCAGTCCCTTGATGGGAAGTGGGAGTGGGGCAGAGGAGAGAGACACCCGGGGGTGGCTCATGCCATTGGGTAGTGCCTGGGATGTGTGAAGAAGTGTTGGGGGTGGTCTGGCTCAGGGCACGGTCAGGAGCACGGGCCGGCTTCCAGGACTGTCGCGCCATCACTGCGTCCGTAGGCCTTACGCTCTGGCATGTCTGCCCAGCTGCCTGCATCCATGGCTGCCCCTCACCGCTGCCTCTGCCCAGGCCACCCACTCCGCTGCAGGTAGCCTGGCCTGTGAAAAGCAGAGCTGAGGGGCGCCCGGCTGGCTAAGTCGGTGGCACACACGATTCTTGATCTTGGGGTCGTTGAGTTTGATCCCCACGGGTGTGGAGCTTGAGTGCTCGGCCCCTCAGCAGAGTCCAGCGCGAGCTGTCACCCTGGCCACACATTTCATGGTCCTGCCTCCCCGGCATTTCATTCTCCCCATGCCTTGTCTCACAGCAGGGGGGGCGTCGCCTTGACCCCAGCTCTTAACTCCCTGGAGCCCTTCCAGTCAGTGGCCCTAGTCCCTCCCTCCTCCCCCTCCAACACACACACACACACTCACACACACACACACACACACGGCTCCTTTTGTTATAGTCAGCATTTTCCTTTTGGCCTTCTGGTACTCCGTGAGGGCATGGCCCCGTGAGAAGAGACCCTGTCCTTGTTGGTCTGTCGCAGGCTGCGTCCTTCAGCCGCTTGCCTACCCTCGTAGAGGCCTCAGTCTGTACCACTTTAAAAGAGGAGGATTTATAAAAGCTGTCCCTTAGACCTTCTTTGAGGGGACTGAGTGACCATGGAGTGACATGCACACCCTTCCTCCCTCAACTCCTGGCCAAATGGTGTAGGACCCCGTGGCCACGCTAGACTAGGTACGGTGTCGTGGTGCGGGTCCTGGCTGCACCCCACGCTCGCCCAGCTGCCTGGGTGTCTTGCCCCACTCTCCTACTGGGTAGTGACTTTCATGATCTCGGTGGTGACAGTGGTCAGCCCATTACTTGTGAGGGCCCAGGTGGCACAGTAGTGGCTGTGAGGACGCCCTGGCCCTGTGCCCACCGGAAGGGCCCTGGGAGAGGCTGCCCGGTGGAGAGTGGAGGCCTGCGTCCTGGCATAGTCTGGGCCCAGTGGCCTTGGGTGTGCGGCCGCCTCTCTGAACTTCACATGTGCCCCACCCTCTGTGTGCAGAAGGCGGGGCTGACCTCTTCCTTGCTAAGTCGTCCTGAAAGTTAGAAAAATGGATCCTGACACGTTTCTAGCCTCAGAAACGGGCCCTGCTCTGTAGTTGGGAAACTGGCCTCTGCGGCAGCCTGAATTCCCTGGGCCCCACCGGTGTGTGTCGTGCCCACCCACCCCTGCACTGACCCTTTTTTCCCCACAGGCCCAACGGTGCCCTGGAGGCCTGCTCCTTTGCCCGCCACAACCTGCTGCAGACGCTGTACAAGGTGTAGGTGCGAAGCCGGCCTCTCCCCACCCCTTGGCCTGAACCAGTGACTTGGGAAGGGACTCAGATGAAGGACTCTGGCCAGAGGCAGGGAGGGTCTTTGTCGCGTGTGTCGTGTCGGTCCCTGAGTATGCGTGTTGGTGTGGTGAGTGTGCAGGTGTGTGCTTCCTGTCGGGGTTTGGGTTTTTAATGTCTCCCTGCTGGACTGTCCCTGGTCCCACTGGAGGGGAGCAGGCCCCCCCCCCGTGAAAGGGCTGAGCTGCTCTGCCATTAAACTCATTACCACCGGAGGGCGCTCTGCTGGTGCACGCCTTCAGCTTGTGGCCCCCTCGGCTGTCCCCTCCTACCTTGCCTTTCTGTCCCTTCTGGGCTGTGCCAGAGCCTGGGGAGTTGCTGTCTGTGCGTCGTCCCCTCGTCCCCTCCCTCAGTGCCATGGCTGGGCTGCGCTTCATGCCCTGCCTGAGGCTGCTCACTCAGTGGCTGCCTTTGCTTCCTGTCACTAAGCGCTGGTTCTAAAGCCACTGCCTTCCCCAGCGTCCATCCCTGCCGCATTGACCTCTGCAGCCTGAGGGGCAGAGTCTGCTGCAGGTGTGGGGCCAGGGGCAGTCAGCAGAAGGCAAGGCCCAGCTTCCTGCGCCACGGGGACAGGAGGAAAAGCTAGCGGTGACACTGGGTGTCTAGGAGCAGAAGTCATGGGTAAATGGTGCTGGCTCCAGACCACGGCCCGCCCTCCCCGGGCAGCTGAGATGTCTGTGACTGGCCTGGGGGCCAAGCTGGAAAGGGCTCTTTGGCAGGCCCAACCCTGTTCTCCGGCCTGGGGGTGGGGGCAGGGCCCACTGAGCCTGAGCTGCGGCTTGGGTGCTCTTAAAGGACCTGGACAGGGAGGGGACTGGGCTGGAGCTGCCTCTGACACTCTGTGCTTTTCCCTTTGTGCTCTTTGTGTGTCTGGGCTGTGCCCAGGGCTTCACAAATAAAGTCATATGTGGCAACTGTGGAGACTGAGAAGTCTTTCACCTTACATGGGCAGTTCTTGGGGTCCGCATGCCTGGAGCCCACCTGTCTGTACGGGGTTGTCCGTCTGCAGAGGAGCCCCTGTGCCAACCTTGTCCCACGGGGCAGCCTTGCCTGCCCAGGCCCAGAAGGGGACAGCGACTCCTGGGGGCCCTGAATTGGGCTCATTTTCATCTGCTCAGCTCCATCTTACCCTTGACCTAGCCTTGGGGCTACTGATCCCTGCATCACTCCATTTATGGACATAAGCCAGACACCGTCCAGATTTTGCCACAACTCCCACACACCGCACTGTCAGGAACCCCTGAGTCTGCCTTGCAAGGTCACCTCACCGGGTTGAGCTTGGCTGGGAAGCTGCCTCAGGGTATCTGACCACAGGGCCTGGCATGGAGGGCACCTCCTTTGGGAGCCTTCCCTCCCTTTGCTACATGTGGTGTGAGGACAGCTAAGCAGACCCCTCCCTGGGGCCCTCAGAAGGCACACTTGGGGGGGGGCACTCAGACAGCAGGCAGACTTGGGGAGCCTGTGTCTCCCACAGGCTTGAAAAGGTCCCTCCAAGGTTTCTTAGGGGACGGTGCTTCCTTCTTGGCTGTGGACCACTCAGGCAACACCTTTGTTTTGTTTTTGGTTTTTTTTTAGCATTTATTTAATTTTGAAAGATAGAGACAGAGAAAGAGCAGGAGAAGGGCAGAGAGAGAGGGAGACACAGAATCCGAAGCAGACTCCAGGCTCCGAGCTGTCAGCACAGAGCCCGATGCGGGGCTTGAACTCACGACCTGCGAAATCATGACCTGAGCCAAAGTTGGCCGCTCAACCAACTGAGCCACCCAGGCGCCCCTGTTTTTCTTTTTTTAATATTTTGAGAGAGAGAGAGGGAGACACAGTCTGAACCAGGCTCCAGGCTCTGAGCTGTCAGAGCCCAGTGCAGGGCTTGAACCCATAAAGTGCAGGATTGTGACCTGGGCCAAAGTTGACCGGCCAACCAAATGAGCAACGTCTTTCTTGACCAGGTAGTGGAGGTGATGCCCATGCCTTGCCCTCCTATCCCCCACGTGAGACAATACAGAAGAAGGCAGGTGGATGTCCAACTGACCCCCACCCCTTTGTTAGGCCCTGTTTTGAGCTCTGGGGCCACAGGCACAGCTTTTGGGGGGCCCCCACTCTGGTGTAGGAGACCAACAGTGGTGGCCCAGTGTCATAACGGTTGGCACTGAGGCCAGGGAAGTCTTCAAGAGTTAGGGATGCAAGAGCTGAGTCTTGAGATTCAAGCACAACTTCTCACGAGTGGTAAGAAGCTTAACAGATGGAGAGACTGAGTCAGGGCCTGGCTCTTCCCTCCAGGCTGCCTGGAGCTGGCCCTTGTTGCCTCCTAGGCCGTGTGTGTGCCAGCTTCGGTCTGAGAAGAGCCCCATAGATCTCACTTGGCCTGGCAGTAGGTTGGCACTACCTGGCTCCTGGGATCCACACACCAAGGAGGTTCCTGTGGTCCCAGGAGTGTAGGCCCAGCCCTACTCGGTCCTTCAGACCAGCTCTGAGGTTGGGACTCTGCTGCGTACTGAGAGCTGTGTAGCCTTTGGAATTTCCCCCCTGACTCTGACGCTCCCAAGAGCTACAGCCAGTCCTGAGATTACACAGGCTCCAGGTCCCTGAGCACCGTGACGGGATCTGCAAGGTCAGTGATGCCTCAGCCTAGACAAGTGCGTAACCCCCACGTATGGAAGGCTCGCTTAGCACTGGGCTATTCTCACAAAAGGAGTTCAACCATGGGCTTGGGGCTAAACCAGCAGTGATTCCATTCTGAAGCTCAAACTAGAAAACCTCCAGGAAGCATGGCCATAGGTGTTCCCAAGCAGCACTCTGCCGACAAGAACCTAGAAAGGACTCTGGCCAACATCAGGAAAATGGACAAATGCGAAGCTATACAGGGTAGCGTTGCACAGCCGAGAGAAAACGCATCAGCCCTAGCTGCGTGCATGCCACGAATGAATCAGGATATTGAGTGAAGATCTTCAGTCATGTACGTGATAAACCCCGCGTTCAGGGTAGGAGGGGGTGTGGGGATGCAGGGGCCAGGATGGGGCGGAAACCCAGCTAAACTGCGGTTGTCCACAACATTCAAAGTGCTTCCAATCTATCCATTTAACAGCCATAGTTTTTTTCAAGGAAATAGAACACAAGAATATATAAAATTCTTTTTAAAATGTTTATATATTCTTTTTGAGAGAGAGTGAGCATGTGTACAAGCTGGAGAGGGGCAGAGAGAGAATCCCAAGCAGGCTCTACACTGTCAGTGCAGATCCTGATGCGGGGCTTGATCTCCTGAATTGTGAGACCATGACCTGAGCCAAAATCAAGAGTCAGACACTTAACCGACTGAGCCACCAGGCCCCCCCAACACAAGAGCATTTTTTGACACGCCAAAAGCACAAGCCATGAGGAAATTTGCCTCTGTCAAAAAGTGAATAACAACCAAAAATACCATAAGAATTGGCAAGGTGATAGAGTACATAAAGACACTGACATATACCATAGGGTTAGTGTTGAGAATAATACATCCAATTGAAAAGAGTTCACAGGTGATGAAGCATGAAAAGCAAACAATCTGTTCAACTTGACCAATAATCAAGGAAATGAAAACAAAACTACAGAGGCGCCATTTTGGGCCAGACTGGCAAATATCATGTAGAAGTGACACCAGGAAAGCAATGAATCTCCTACATTTTGTATGTTGCTGGAGGGATGTCAACCTGGTAAAACCACTTTAGAGAACAATTTGGCAGATACTACAAAAGGTATGTCTATGTAGGTCACTATGTCTAGCCTGTGACCTCAAATTCCATTTTAAAAAAAAATTTTTTTAAATGTTTTATTTATTTCTAGGAGAGAGAGACAGCGTGAGCAGGGGAGGGTCAGAGAGAGAGGGAGTCACAGACTCTGAAACAGGCTCCAGGCTCTGAGCGGGCAGTCAGCACAGAGCCCGACGCGGGGCTCGAACCCACGAACCGCGAGATCATGACCTAAGTGAAAGTTGGACACTTAACTGACTAAGCCACCCAGGCGCCCCCTCAAATTCCATTTCTAAGGATCTACCTCAGAGAAAACATCATACATGTATGCAAGGTGACATGTTACAAGGGCGACTTTAAATAAAGGATTCCAGGAAATTAATAACCTAACTGTCCATCGGGAAAAGAATGGTTAATTACAGCACGTGCAGCAATGAGATCATCAGCAGGTAAGGGGCACCTGGCTGGCTCAGTCAGAAGAACATGTGACTCTTGGTCTCAGGGTTGTGAGTTCAAGCCCCATATTGGGTGTAGAGATCACTTAAATAAAAACTTTAAAAAAATGTTTTTTAATGTGCCACAGTGAATACACCAGATGCAGGACCTGTCTGCATTCATGTGAATAAATGAATTTCACTGAGTGCAGAGCATGATGTGAGGCTCAAACTCATGAACCTTGAAATCATGATCTGATCCAAAGTCAGATGCTTAACCAACTGAGCCACCCAGGCACCTCTGTTTCATTATTATTAAGTAATCTCTACACCCAACATTGGGCTGGAACTTAGGACCCCAAGATCAAGAGGCACATGCCCCACTGACTGATATATATTCTAAAATAATTCAGATGGGCTCCTGCGTGGCTCAGTGGTTAAAGACCCAACTCTTGGTTTCAGCTCAGGTTCCTGGTTTGTAGGTTCAAGCCCCGTGTCGGGCTCTTTGCTGACAGTGTGGAGCCTGCTTGGGATTCTCTCTTTCTTCCTCTCAGCCCCTCCCCTAGTCATGCTTTCTCTAAATAAACTAAAAAAATAACTCAGAATATGTAGAGTTTCCAGAAGTTAGTAAGACAAAAATGAACAAAAGGATTGAATGGGGACTTCACAAAGAAGCACATGAATATAGGTGCTTACTTTCATTAGTCTTCAGAGAAACGCTCATTAGCACATGACGCTATCTTACCCTGACTAGGATGGCTAAGGTACAAGACCATACCAAGCATTGGTGAGAATGTGGGGCAACGGAAGTCCCACACTGCTGGGGCAGTGTCAATCAGTACAAATACTTTGAGAAATTGTTTGGCAGTATCCACTGAAGCTAAAATAAACCTAAGCCCAGCAGTTCCACCTGTAGGTATATCCCACAGACGGGTCGTGCTGTGTTCTCCAAAAGATGCACAAACACGGGGAGCAGCACTCTTCATAATGGCCCCACCCTGGAAGCAACCCAAATGTCCATCAAGAGTGGAATGGATCAGGGGCACCTGGGTGGCTCAATTGGTTAAGTGTCCAACTCTGACTCAGGTCATAACCTCGCAGTTTGTGGGTTCGAGCCCCGCATCTGGCTGTGTGCTCACAGCTCAGAGCCTGGAGCCTGCTTTGGACTCTGTGTCTCCTTTCCTCTCTGCTCCTCCCCCACTCGTGCCCTCTCTCTTTCTCAAAAAATAAACATTAAAAAAAAAAAAGGTGGAGGTGAGAATCCTCCACCTAAGCAGGGAGGAATATTTTAGCATCAGTGTTGTTTAGAATCACCAACCAGCACATGATGACAATAAAAAGCAAACCAGTGGTTCTCATTGCATTTAAGCTCCCCACCAACAGCACACCCCCTTATTGCCTGCATCTGGGGCAGATGGCTCTCCTGCCTCTACCCCATGTCACTGCTGTGGACTATTTATGGAATGGAGTGCTGAAATGCTATGTAGAAATGAAAATAAACACATTCTTAAAATATGCATCACAGATGTAGCCCACAAACAGAATGTTGAATGGAAAAAAACAGACCTAGAAGAGTTCACACTCAGTGATGCCACTGACGTGAAATTTGCTGAGTGAAATAAAGTGCATGCAGAAGTCTGTGTGGTGTGACACTATTTCTGGCTTAAAAACAAAACCCAAGCAAACTGAATAATGACAGATGCAAATCCACGAGAAGCATGGATCTGAACAATCACAGCATGTATAGAAGTTTGCGGTGGTTTAGATGAACTTTGCAAAAGTGCCCAGGAAGGTAAGTATTCGGACACTGTTTTTGCAGTATTGTTTGTAACGAAGTTGGAGGCAACCAGAATCTCCAAGATTAATGGATAAGCAGTGTTGCCGCCTGTATACAATGGAATATTATACAACAGTTAAAACACGACTAAGAAGAATCAACCAGGATCACTCCTGATAATTTGACGTTGGGTGAAAAACAATTGCAGAAAATTGCCTGTACGGTGTTAATGCATGTAAATGTGTACAACAGAAAGGACTGACGTAACCATTCTTGAGCACCTACTGTGTTTCAGGTGCCTTCCTGCCCCCTCACCCCCCCACGGCAATCCTGTGAGCTACTTACTAATATTGTTTTTCACAGAGCAGGGAACTGAGGCTAGTGAGGGGTGTCTGGCCGGACCTTCCACAGCTGGGGGGGAGCCCAGGGCCTGGACCCACAGACCGGCTGCTAGAGGCTCCCTGCCAGCCAGCGCGGGACCCCGCTGCCCAGGCTGGGCTCTCAGGCCAGGGCCACCATCCTGAGCCCTGAGCCGGCGCCGGGCAGGAGGCCCTGTAACTGCAGCCGCCGCTCCCGCCCCTGCCCGCCCCTCCTTCACCTCGGCCTCCGGCTGGACTGCCTACAATGCCTCCCATTCAGCCCTGTCCCTGCTGCCAGGCCTGCGGGCCAGAGAGGGGGGCTCCCGCGGCATCCAGGCTGCCTGGCGGTGGGAGCCGGACGGCATGGAGGGGTGAGTGTCTGGGCGCTGGGGCACACGGGTGTTTAGAGACGCTGAGGGGCTGCAGGCAAGCTCCTGGCCGTCTCTGGGCCTCAGGGGTTGGGGGACAGGGGCTCTGGGGTCTGCCGCGGGGGGCCGGGGGTGGGGGGAGATTCCCCAAGGGCGTCCCCGAAGCCGTTTCTGAGGAAGATGGTGAATGGCGTGTGGCTGCTCCGGCGAGCTCCCGTGTGGCTCGTCCTCCGGGCCTCGTCTGAGAGCTCAGCAGGCCTCTGAACCCTGCACACTTGTCCCCGGTCCGCCCGGAGCCACAGCCTCACCCCAGGCTCTGGAGGATGTCCCCAGCCCCCGCCTTCTCGGAGACCGAACAACAGACGGTGACCAGCAGCGAGCAGAGCCGGGGAGGCTGAGGGTGGAGGCCGTGATGCGGGCTGAGAACAGAGGGAAGAGCTGGGCGAGTTAGGCGTTGCGGGCGTCGTGTGTTTATGGTCGGGGAGCCGAGGGGGACACTGGACAATTCGAGCACATTCCAGGTGGGCTCAGGAGTTAGGGTTTTCCACCAAAGGCCCTGTGGAGATGCCGGGAGGTTCTTAGTCGGTGGCGTCAGGTCCCATCTGCATTTTGGAAAGTTCCCTTTGGTCGGTGCAGGACAGAGCATGGAGTGGGGGGGCCCAGGAGACCCCCAGGGCACAGTCATCCCTAAGAAGGGACAGGCAGTGGGGGCAGTTGTGAGGCGAAGGGGTCCCCTGGGTAATGGGGGAAGTTAGGAGAAGATGGACGGTAAGGGGACAGAGCCGCCCAAAGCCCAGCCAAGCCCGTCTGTCCCCGCAGCTCCCCCACGCCAGTCCGGGCTGGTGCCGTAGCAAAGATGAGGGGACATCAGGGGTGTAGACAGAGGCCCGAGCCTTCTGCTCACCTGCCAGTGGGTCCTGACAGGCATTAAGGCCCCTCGAGGCTCTCAGACCCACCACCTGGTCCAAACCTGACCTTACAAACTCCGGCCCGCCTGGGGCCCGCCTGGCTGCCCGGCTGTCCCCTCACCGTGGGTGCCATTATGCTCCCTGCCACCACGGAACTGCCGCCACGTCTGTCTGATGCTTGTCTCTCTGCCACCCTCGCAGCGGGAGGCCCCGGCCTCCCCCCGGACCCGGAGCCTCACCACGGCCTGGCACACCCTCTGAGCCCTCAGCTCGTCGTCCTATTCAACAAGGACTCCAGGAGCCACGGGGCAGACAGATGGTCGAGGGGGGCCTTTCTGAGCCTCAGTTTCCCCCAGTGTTAAGGCTAACAATGGAGCCTCTGCTGCGTGGGGCGTCATTAGGCTCAGTGACACCTTCCCTGGGGCAAAGGAGGGAGACATGTGAGGGGCTCTGGAAACAGCTGGGCTTGGGGAACGGACAGTGTGGGACGTCTGGCCCTGTGAACAACTGACTCCCCTCTCCCTCCCCCTCCCCTCCCCCTCCCAGGACTCAGAGCGTCTCCTTGGTGCTGCTGCTTCCCCTGCTGCTGCCACCGGGCCCAGCTTGGCACACGGCTGCTCAACGCTGCCCGCAGACGTGTGTTTGCGACAATTCCAGGCGGCATGTTGCCTGTCGGCACCAGAACCTCACTGAGGTGCCAAACGCCATCCCCGAGGTCAGTGGGGGGGGGGGAGGGGGAGGGAGGATGGCAGGGGGAGCCTGGGTTGGCACCGGTGGATCTGTCACTGCCTGACCGGGAGACCTTGGCAAGTCACTTTTCCTCTCCAAGCCTCAGTCTTCATGTCTGTAAAATGGGAGTAACAACCAACACTCTATTTTAAGTTAGACGATCTATTTTAAGTTCTGTGTGATTGGAACAAGTAGGCGACCTGTAAGAGAAATACCGAATTAACTACAAAGCTTATGGGACAGAAGTGGAGAGAACAGGGGATATATTGCACTCAGATATGGGTTCTGCTCTGTGGAGTCAGGAGCTGGTGGAGAGGAGAGAAAGCATGTGGGCGGGCAATGGCAGTTCAATGTGAAAAGTGCCCAGGTGGTTAGGGAGGAAGGCTTCCTGGAGGAGGTGTCAGGGAGCAGGATGAAGAGAATGAGGGAAGGGTGTCGGAGAGGGGAGTGTCCAGGTGAGGGAACAGTGCGTGCCAAGGCCAAGGCTGGCAAGGGGCGCAGGCCCTAGTCCTCATGTCGCTCAGCCTCCCCCCTACTCCTCCCCGCTCAGCTGACTCAGCGCCTGGACCTCCAAGGCAACATGTTGAGGGTGATCCCCCCGGCTGCCTTCCGGGAGCTGCCTTACCTGACCCATCTGGACCTGCGGCACTGCCAGGTGGAGCAGGTGGCCGAGGGCGCCTTCCGGGGCCTGGGCCGCCTGCTCCTCCTCAGCCTGGCCTCCAACCGCCTGCGCTCGCTGCCCCAGGAAGCCCTGGACGGGCTGGGCTCACTGCAGCGGCTGGAGCTGGAGGGGAACATGCTGGAGGAGCTGCGGCCGGGGACGTTCGGGGCCCTGGGGGCGCTGGCCACCCTGAACCTGGCCCACAACGCCCTCGTCTACCTGCCGGCCATGGCCTTCCAGGGGCTGGCGCGCGCGCGCCGGCTGCAGCTGGCCCACAACGCGCTGAGCGTGCTGGCCCCCGAGGCCCTGGCCGGCCTGCCCGCCCTGCGCCGGCTCGGCCTGCACCACAACGAGCTGCAGGCCCTGCCGGGGGCCGCCTTGGCCCAGGCCCGCGCCCTGGCCCGCCTCGACCTGGGCCACAACCCCTTCACCTACGTGGGCGAGGAGGACGGACTGGCGCTGCCGGGCCTCCGGGAGCTGGCGCTGGACCACGGCGCCCTGCAGGCGCTGGAGCCCAGGGCCTTCGCGCGCTGCCCGCGCCTGCACACGCTGGACCTCCGGGGGAACCAGCTGGACGGCCTGCGCCCCCTGCAGGGCCCCGGGCAGCTGCGCCGGCTGAGGCTGCAGGGCAACCCTCTGTGGTGCGGCTGCCGGGCCCGGCCGCTGCTCGAGTGGCTGGCGCGGGCGCGGGTGCGCTCGGACGGCGCGTGCACGGGCCCCCGGCGCCTCCGAGGCGAGGCCCTGGACGCCCTGAGGCCCTCAGACCTGCGCTGCGCGGGAGGCCGGCCGGAGGCCGAGGAGGAGGCGGAGGAAGAGGAGCGGCGGCGGGCGGCTGCGCGGCCCCGCGGCCCCGCGGGCCCCCGGGAGGCGGACGGCGCGGCCGGGCCCTGCCCGCGGGCCTGCGCGTGCGTCCCCGAGTCCCGGCACAGCGGCTGCGAGGGCCGAGGCCTGCAGGCCGTGCCCCGCGGCTTCCCCGGCGACACGCAGCTCCTGGACCTGAGGCGGAACCACTTCCCCGTGCTGCCGCGCGCGGCCTTCCCGGGCCTGGGCCGCCTCGTGTCGCTGCACCTGCAGCACTGCGGCATCGCGGAGCTGCAGGCGGGCGCCCTGGCGGGGCTGGGCGGCCTCCTCTACCTCTACCTCTCCGACAACCGGCTCTCGGGCCTCAGCGCCGCTGCCTTCGAGGGCGCCCCCCGCCTCGGCTACCTGTACCTGGAGCGCAACCGCTTCGGGCAAGTGCCCGGGGCCGCCCTGCGCGCCCTGCCCAGCCTCTTCTCGCTGCACCTGCAGGGCAACGGCCTGGACGGCCTGGAACCCGGGGACCTGGCAGGCATGCAGGCCTTGCGCTGGCTCTACCTGAGCAGCAACCGCATCGCCCGGGTGGCCCCTGGGGCACTGGGCTCCGCTCGCGAGCTGGAGAAGCTGCACCTGGACAGGAACCGACTGCAGGAGGTGCCCACTGGCGCCTTGGAGGGGCTGCCTGCCCTCCTGGAGCTGCAGCTCTCGGGGAACCCGCTTGAAGCCCTGCCGGATGGGGCCTTCCGGCCTGTGGGCCCCTCGCTGCGGCACCTCTTCCTGAACAGCAGTGGCCTGGAGCAGGTGGGCACAGGGCTCCCCGGGTGGGGGTGGGCCACTAACAAACAATGCTGCCCCCACAGTGCCAGGCCCCGGGGGTGCAGACCTGGTGACCCTGAGATAAGCGGACACTACGCCGCTTCCCCTCCCCCCCCCTCCCCGGGGAGCTCAGGTGTAGTGACAGACCAGGCAGATTTCGGTGCCACACAGCCTGCCAGGGAGGGGACTGCCCGAGCAAGGAGGGGGGAGGAATGTGGGTCCGAGCGGTTGTTGTGCCCTTCAAGGGGAGGGCTGGAGCCACCAGGAGGATTTGCCCTTAGCAGGGTGTGTTCAGGCAGAGCAGAAAGAACCATGAACTGGGCCTCTGGGTGACGTGCAAAGGGCCAGTGCTTTGGGATCTCCACCCCAGCATGGCCCTTTCTGCCTGGGCCACCTTGGGATCCCCATGTTTTCTCTGCGGGGGGAGCATGGGGCTACCTCCCGGGCCTAGGGGTGAGGCGGGCCTGGCAGGAGCTCATACTAAGGCCTGGCATCTCCTTGCAGATTTCTCCAGGGGCCTTTGCAGGCCTGGGGCCTGGGCTCCAGAGCCTCTACCTGCAGAAGAACCAGCTGCAGGCCGTGCCGGCCCTGCCCCATCTCAGCCAGCTGGAGCTCATCGACCTCAGCGGCAACCCCTTCCACTGTGACTGCCAGCTGCTCCCCCTGCACAGGTGAGCCCCCCGCCCGCACACCCACCGGCAGCTCTCAGTCGGGCCCCCGGCCTCTGCCCGGGCCACCATGTCTATGCCAGCTAGCAGCTTCCAAGGGGACGGTGGTGCCAGAGCCATCAGTGCCTGAGGCTTAGGGTGGACTTGTCTGGGGCCGGATTCCCTCCTCAACAGTGTGGGAATGAAATCCAGCCAGCCTAGTGGGTGGAACCTGATAAACACCTGTGGGCAGGTCACTAACCTCACCGGAGAGCAAAAGGAACTCAAATCCTTCTCCGCAATTGACTTTGGGCCCCATGACTGCTCTGTGCCATTCCCTCACTCCTGAAGGGGATGACAGGAACCGTGTCCGCCTCAGAGGGGTTCTTTGTAAGGATTACATTGTTGAGGCGCCAGGGGGGGCTCAGCCGGTTAAGTGTCTGACTTTGGCTCAGGTCATGATCTCGTGGTTCATGAGTTCGAGCCCTGCGTCGGGCTCTGTGCTGACAGCTCAGAGCCTGGAACCTATTTCAGATTCTGTGTCTCCCTCTCTCTCTCCCTGGGCCTCCCCGACTCGTGCTCTCTCTCTCTCAAAAATAAACATTAAAAAAAATTTTTTTTTTAAAGGGCTACCTCGTCAGCTAGCATATATAGGTTGATTTGAACAGTGTCTGGAGCACCCTAGTTATTACTATTACTATCCCCTTTTTACAGAGAAGGGATCTGAGGTTTGAAGTGACTTGCTCTGGGTCCCCTAATCAGTGACGGGCTGGGGCAGGATTCCCTCCAGAGTCCACCCTCACCGCCAGGTCCTCAGGACCTCCTCGGCCTCCTCAGGAAGGGCTCGGCACAGTGGGCACCCTAACTCTCTCCTCTCCTCAGGTGGCTCACTGGGCTGAACCTGCGGGTGGGGGCCACGTGTGCCAGCCCTCCCAGTGCCCGCGGCCAGAGGGTGAAGGCTGCGACGGCTGTCTTTGAAACCTGCCCGGGCTGGGCTGCCAGGAAGGCCAAGCGGACGCCGGCCACCAGGCCCAGCGCCAGGAGCAGCCCCAGGACGGGGAGACAGAGGAGAGCAGACAAGGTTGGCGGGTTGGCCGGAGGCCTCGGCTGGGTGGGTCAGGTTCCAAAGCCCCCAGGGTAGCAGGGGTCTGACTTCTCTTGGTCCTAATTCATGTGGTTCCAGACTTGGGCAACGACTCTGCTGTTTCCATTCAGTCATGTCTGTCCCTGAGCCTCAGCTGCCCCCCTCGCCCTACCCCCCGCCACCCGGTGGGCCAGGTGGGTTTGTAAGGAAACGACACTGGTTCATCCTGTGTGTGGGACACTGGCCTTTCCGCTAAGCCACAGAATACCTACCCCAATCTGTTTCTAAAAGTAATGCCACTGTCACCATATTTGCTGGATCATTGTTGATCCCAGTTTCCTGACCTCAAGGTCACCCCTGGGCCAGAAAGAGCAGGAGCGCAGGTGCTGTCGCGGCCTCCCCCTGCTCGGCAGCCGTGAGCCGGACCCCGCTTGGTGTCGTTCTATCACCCGCCTGACATTTATGCTCACATCCTCAAGCCCTTGGTTGTAGCAGCACGTTGTGCAGCACGTCGGAGAACGGGGAGCAGGATCCGGGTGCCCTTGCCCGTGGGGACCGCTGCTGTGTGGTCAGGGTGCGGCAGGGCCGCTAGGGGAGAGGCTGGTCCTAAGAGGGACAATGAGAACAGAAAAGTGGGCCCTGGTGAGATGAAGGCTCAGCCTCTGGACCTGCGCTGGGAAGACTTGGGGTGCCTGGGGACCATTAGAAGGTATATCAGTTCCCAGGGGGTGCTGTAAAAAGTACCGCACACTGGGTGGCTTAGGACAAGACATTTTTGTCTGTTTTGGGGGTTCTTAGTCCAAGATGAGAGTGTCGTTGGCGGGGCTGTGCTCTCTGAAGACTGCAGGGGAGGTCCTTCTGTCCGTCCCCCTCGCAGCCTCTGGTAGCCCCGGATGTCCCCTGGCAGCACAGTGCAGCTATACGACACCCCCTCCCCCATCCCTTTCACGTCCTCCTGCTCGATCCGAGTCCACTTCCCCCTTTTCATAAGGCAGGAATCCTACTGGATTAGGACCCACCCTAATGACCTTGTTCTATCTTGATTACCTCTGTGAAGACCCTATTTCTAAGTAAGGTCTCACTCTGATGTACATCTTTTGCAGGGGGGGCGGGGGACATAATTCATTAGTGCTCCTTGTGAGCTAGGCTGGGAGGAAGGAACCCCTAAAAAGACCCCAAGCTGAAGGTGAGCTATGGTGATTTGGAGATCAGATCTGGAATTAGCGTTGACAATGGCATTAATCTCAGCTGACACTTGCGTGGCGCTGACTTCCTGCTAAGGACAGCATCGGTGCTCCCTCCTTGTGGCAGCCTGGGGCGGGGGCGGGGGCGGGGTGTAGCCCGAGAGAGGCCGAGCTTGGCTCTGCCGGGTCCAGCTGCAGGCCCGGGCTTTAGTGAGAAGGGGAGACTCTGCAGTCCTGACGCCGTCCCCGCATCCCGGCTGCGGCAGGAATTGATACACCTGAGACTGTCCCATTCCTCCACCCTTTCCGACACGGAGATAGGCCACCAAATGCTAGCCCTGGGGTTACGAAGGTCTTTCATTTTTATTTTGTTTAAAGAGGCAGTTTCCCTCCAGGAATACAAAGGGATTAAAAGGGCCCTGGGGTGCTTGGCTGGCTCAGGTGGTAGAAGATGGGATTCTTTACCTCATTTCTATGTTGGGTGTGGAGCCTACTTAAAAAAAGGGGGAGGTGGCGGGAAGAGAAGTCCCCTGACCTCAAGGGTCACCCAGGGCCCTGAGCCCTGTTCTATGCTGGGCGCGTTCACCGTGCTGATGGCCACGGCTGGACCGTGCGTGCCTCGCTATCTTTCGAGGCCCCAAACTCTAGCGTGATGTCTGGCATGTGGAAGACGCTTCAGAAGAGATGCCGAATGAATGAGGACCGGCTGTAACACAGCAGACCACCCTGGATTTAATCCCACTGCTGTCATTTTACTGTTGTGAATTTGAGCAACCAAGTTACCGTGATAACCCCAGGGCCCCTGTGAAGACGCACGAAGCTGTGGAACCGTGCCTGAGCCGTCGCCTGAGGGCTGTAATCGGCAGTTCTGTTGCTGCCCCCACCCGCCAAGCAGAGCTGTGTCTAGACTGGGCGACAGTAAAGGGGGTGCGTGCGTCTGCACCTGGGCTAGTCCGCGGCACAGGGCGGGGAAGGGGTGCTTTAGGAGGATCTCCCAGCCAGCAGCCCCCCACATCCCCCCGCACTGGACTCCAAGTCCACCAGTTCTCCCCAAGGGCAACTGAGGTGCAAAGGTGGCCCTGTGCCCGGAGTGAAAACATCCCGGAAGCCAACACCTCCAACCGGGAGGGACGAGCTCGATCTTTAGGCCCCAGCCACGCCGGTCACGTGCATTCTGGCATCACACCCTCACTGGGGCTAACTCAGCACCAGGCCGTGGGGCAGACGAGGCACAGGCCGGGCCTCTGGGGACTCTTGCAGGAGAGGAGTGGCAGAAATGTTAAGGAAGGAGCACCAGCGTGTGGTTGCTATGGAGACGGGGCGTTCAAAAGATGACAGGCAACATTTATTCATCGTCCTCCTGTGTGAAGCCAGCCTTCATAACTGACACCGGGGGGTGCCATATCACAACACACTCGGCTCTAAGAAATATGACAAAGGACCTCAGGAAGGCCAGGCGGCCAGTCAAGGACTGGAACGGCAGCCAGACTCGTCCTCTGCCCCTGCTGTCCTTATCGGGACACGTGTAGGCATCACTCCGTCCAGGAAGAAGGAGCTAAAGGCCGCAATCCCATATGGTCCAGTTTTCCCAGAAGCTCCAGTCAGACTGGACCCCCAAACTGCAGGGGGTTTGGGGGTGAGCCCGCTTCTGCCAGGACCAGGACCACGGGCACACGGCAGGGCCCAAGTGTGTATCCTGGCTGCCTTCCTCCCTGGGGACTAAGGCCACGGAGCCATCACTGCCCAGGTCTGTGGTGTGAGTAAAGCAGGGGAGGGCATGGCCCCTCTGTCCTTCATCTTCACGGGGTCCCAAATCTAGTCACTCCCTGGGGAATGCGGGTTGCACCGAAAGGCTGCATTCTGGGCCTGGTTTCTACACCAGGTGGGGCTTCCTAGTGCTTTTAGCAAGAGTCAGGATCAAATTCTCTGGAAGAAATGACTGAAAATCAGCTCCACTTGGGTTGGTCACCCCACCTCTGGGGAACCCCAAACAGCCCAGGCCCTGAGCAAACACACGGCCAGCACCCCACCCAGCA
This sequence comes from Proteles cristata cristata, assembly GCA_017311185.1. Classification (NCBI taxonomy): domain Eukaryota; kingdom Metazoa; phylum Chordata; class Mammalia; order Carnivora; family Hyaenidae; genus Proteles; species Proteles cristata. The sequence goes on along the minus strand of JAESUZ010000358.1, from coordinate 684,651 downwards.
AGCCCAGTCTCTCCCTGTTAACTGGGGAGAAGTGGGGTGCAAAGGACCGGCCCCAGCCGAGCCGGGCTCAGAGCAGGTCATGCACAGCTCTGGTGGCTGCCTCCCTTCCAGCTGCGGCCTCCCCGCCACCTCTGCAGCCCCTCCTCCAGCTCTGAGTGGCACGGGCGCGGGTGTGGCCCTCCCCTTCCCAGGTCCCTGCCTGCCCCCTGCCCGGGGAGCAGGCTCCACCCCTACACTGTTCCATTTAGGAAACTGGAGTCAGTACTCATGCCAGCAGCAAAAACAGGCCAAGGCCACCCCACCAGCCACTGAAACTTGCATCCTGGTCACTGCCTCTTAGCTGCCAGGGCTGGGTGCCTGCATGGGGCTCCCCGACCTCCCTAGGTGCTAGGAGGAGCCAGGTGCCAACCCCAGAGGCTAGAGGCTGCTTCACATGGCTGCTTCTCAGGCACCCGCACCACCCACCACCACCCTGCCACAGCCTCCCCCTCAGAGAGCTGCTCTGAGCCTTTATTACAGGACTTGCTCAGACACACACGTGCACCCTTCACTGACTTGTCCTCCAGTGTGACGGGGGCAGCCCCCGTACCCTGGCAGCTGAGGGGTGTGTGTGGGGGGGTTACTGTGAGAGCTTCGGGAACTCTAGCTGGAGGGGACGCTCAGAGACAAACGTGGAGGCCTCAGGCAGTGCCGGTCAGGAGGATCCAGGTCCTTGGGGGCCCGGCCTTCACAGCACACGGCAGAACTTATGCAAAGAAGGCTCATTCTCCCAACTAAAGTGGGGTGAGGGGCGGTGGCAACAGAGAAGCCCCGGGCTGGCAGTGGGGAAGGCTCAGTCGTCTGTCTCCTGTTTGATGTTCTCGATGGGAACAGGCAGCTCTGGACTCGGGGCTTTGTCAGCTGTGGCCATGTCTAGATGCTCTTCCTTCACACGCACAGCAATGACTAAAGAGGAAGGGAGGTGGGGAGGGCGGGGAGAACACAGTGAGTGTGTGTGCAGCTCCGGAAGGCAGGGGGCTCAGGCTCTGGCTCCCTGTGAAGGGGGGCCCTCAGGATGTGGCGGGGAGGCGGGAATGGCGCCTTCCCCCTGCGGGGCGGGCTGCAGAGACGGAGAGGCTGGAGGTGTGCGGCTCCGTTCAGACTCGGGGGTGGGTGTTTGGGAAGCTCTCCAGGCCCAGTTGTCCAAGAAGGACTGCTTGGTGCCCAGAGAAGTCCCTTCACACTTGACTCTCCTCTTCTGTGCCCAGGTGGGGAAGGAGAAGGGCCGCCTCTGAGCACCGGTGCAGGCCGGCCCTGCCGGGACCCCGCCCGGGAGGCTCTTACTCTCTTCAGGAACCGGCTCCGACGAGCTCTTCTCAGCGGCCTGCGGGTCGTCCTCCAGCAGGGGCTTCTTGGACCCCTGTCTGAGGGGCCGGGTCTTGGTCGGTGGTATTCTTTTCCCTTTGAATAAAAACCGAATTAAACCCAGCACAAGGCAGCATCCACATGCGGCTTGAAGGCTGGGTGTCAGCCAGCGGTGAGCAGGGGCGGTGGCACCAGAAGAGCCAGCCTGGGGGAACTGAGGGCCCGAACGCCAACGTCGCCCCTCAGGGCTGTGTGCCCAAAGCCCGGAGAGGTGGTCTCCGGGGGGGGGTCACCACCACCCGTCCTGCCTGCAGGGGCCTTCCTTCCCTCTTCCGGTCCCTCCTTTCTCCACCTGTGAGGGGACTTTCCCAGGCCCACTATCGTGAACAGTACAGGGTCTTCCCACGTGATCAACCCCAAACCCTCACGTGACCTTAATCCCGACCCCGTCTGTTTCCTCCTCCTCCTGTTTCTGGACAATGTCTTCTGTGTACATTGTGGAGAGGACCTCACGCCACACGCCCACAGCTCAGAAGGATGGCTTCACCTTCTCTCCTCCCTGCCCCTCTCCACCTGCGGCCCCTCCAGGGGAGCCCACACAGGGCTCAGGATCTGTTAAGAGTGGGGCCCCGCCTCTGGAAATGACACCAAGTTCAGTGGCTGCCCCTCGCTGTCATCCCTGGGTGTCACAAGTGAAGGAGGACAGGCTTGGGGAGAAACTGCCACCCGTAACTCGTACTTTCAAACAGCCGATGGGGTCGTGGTGACTCTGACCACAGGGCAGCAGAGACTGGGATCCCTCCCCCTTTTCCCGCTTATAATTACAATCTCTTGCCTTTTTTCCTCGCCGTCCTGACCACTGCCAGAGACTGACGACTCCCTATTTGTCCTCGGGTCCCTTAAGACATAGGCTGACAGGCATGTTGGGGCCAAAGGGCAAAGAAGAGGAGACGGAGGGAGCGAGAGGAGCGCTACCTAAGGGGGGACCCCGCTCCGCATCCAGGGACACAGGCCCAGCCGGCCCCAGGCCGCACACCAGCCCCGGCTGCTTGAGTGCAGCACTTACTTTTCTTCCCAAACTGTTTCTTTTTCTTCTTCGTAGCCTCTTTGGCCTTCAGAGGTGTGCTCGGCTCTGTTGTTGAAAGATGAGGGTAAGAGGTAAGAAAAGAGTTCTAAGAGAACGAGGTACAGGCACATGCCAAGACCCCCTGGCCACCCTCACTAGCCTCCCCCACACACGGGACACCCCAAGAAGCCAGAGTTGGGCAATGAGAATGGGGGAGGGAGGCCGAGGGGAGGGACTGGAGAGCAGCTGTCCCTTCTTCCCACCCTCGTCACCAGGGCTGCTCCGAGGGACCTGGGCGGTTTACCTGGTGCACAAAGGCACGAGCATATGACAGAGTGGGCAAGATCAAGGAAGGCGCTCTGCAGGCCAGAGGAGAGGGAGACAGAGCAGTCAGGAGCAGGAGCAGGGGCCCAAGGGCCACTCTTGACTTGGAAGTGGCCCAGGAGACTTCTCGATCTCATGCCACAGAATGAGGTGGGCATGGGGCAGGGGGAGTGGTTGGCAGGGAGGGAAAAGGAAAGCAAAGTCAAGAGTCTCCTGGGGCTGCGAGAGCCCAGACCTGCGGCCACGGGCGGCTGGAGCTGGTAGCCGGTGAGCTCACACCAGCCGACGGGGTAGATGTCCGGGGACTCACAGTCCACCCACTGGTCGTACTCGCTGTCCCAGCCGTCAAAGTGGATGCTGAGGAGCCTGTGCACCACCCGCTTCACTGTGGCCACGCAGATGAGGCGGGGTTCCATCAGGTCCACGGCCTCCAGCTTCATGCCCACCTTGAAGCCGTGGTTGGGGCAGTCCTGGGGGGGGGGGGAGACGAAGCAGTGACCACGGCGGGCAGCTCCCTGCCCCAGGGGGGGCACAACTGGGGAGAGGCGATGGGCTGGGCGTGCCTGTGGGGGAGGGTCCCTTGACAGTCATGCAGCTGCCTCTGCTCCCAAGCACCAGCCCCTCTGGGAAAGGGACCGGCTCGAGTGTGCGGCAGCAATGCCTACAGCAGAGTCTGGGACTTCTCCCCGGAAGTGGCTGGTCTCCGGTACCGACTCAAGGAAGAGAAGGGAGTTGGAATGAACTATCCTGACAGTAGGCAGGGCCGCCCCAGGCCCCATGCTTTCTCAATCTCCTCACCATGTTAAAGAGTCTCGATGGAGCTGCTTTTGACTTGGTCTTCTCCAAGTAGGTGTCCCAGCTGAAGGTGTGCGACTCGTAGCCTGGAGAAGCAGACAGTGCAGACGTGGAGGAGAGGAGGGGAGGCAGGAGGGAGTCCAGGGAAGGAGCACATGCCAAAGGGGCACCTGCAGCTGGATCAGGGCCCAGCCAGGAGTCTCCCCAGCAGCCTTCTTCTCTCCTTCCCAGGCTGGTACCTGCTCTAGGACTATGGTCCTGTTGTACAGGTTGTTCACTGCCCAAAGGAATAGGCTGGAGCTCTGCTCGCCAAGCAACACATTAGTCATGAAGCCCGGTCAGCCCAGTGTAAGGGCTGGTGGTGTTGGCCTTGGGTGGCTCAGACACTTCCAATCCACTTAGACTCCACACCCCAAGGTCTGGCTTGGCCAGGAATCTGGACCTGTGGCCACCCTCTGCCCTTTCTGACTGTAAGGCCAGTCTTACCTTTAGGTGGTGTGAGCTCAATGTCATTCTTTTGGCAGAAAGTAGCTGGGAAGATAGCGTGGGAGGAGGCATGGTAACAGAACCAGTCTGAGCCATCCGTGGAGGGCCCCCCATCCACACAGATCATGAGGTAGCCATCCAGGAGAACCTAGCAGATGGGGTGGGGAGAAGGCAGACACCATGGTATCATCAACTGTACCCCCCCATCCGAAGGAAAGGCGGCTAGAGAGCCGATGGATCAGCTCTGTATGCGGAGAGCTAGATCTCAGCTTCTCCGAGCTTTTGCTTCAGAGCACTCAGCGCCCCTGGAACCCATATGTATGAGATTATTTACCTTCCTCACTGGACAGCAACTGCTATTCCCGCAGGGACTACATCTGTCTCTTTGCCAGTGTTTTCCATGGTGAGCACATGGGCCCAGCCTGGAGAAGACTGGCTGGACAAATCAGCATGTCCCCAGGGGCCATTCACTCCTCAGGCCGCAGCAATAACGTACGGTGCACAGCACAGTCAGCCAGGCTGTGGCTACAGCCAGGCCAGCCCTCCAGGGAGAGGACATGTGGCAGTGGAAAGGCCTCCAGGGGGGCTGGCAGGGTGGGGCCCACATCTGACACAGGGCCAGGCTCAGGCCAGGTGTCCTGGAAGTACCTGTCCAATGTGCCTCGGACCCTACACGAAGGCAGAGTTTGAGCAAGGAGCAGATAGGCCCCCTACTCACAGAAGTCCAGTGCTCCAGGAGCAGTCGGAGCGGGAAAGGTGTGCAGAGCTCGGCGCTGCCTCGATGGCTTCAGAAAGCCACACTAGAGGCTGCAGGGTCAGGCCCAGGCTCACCTTGCAGATGGTTGCCACGCAGATGTTGCCCAGATTCAGGGGGTCGATGGCTTCCAGTTTCATCCCCTCCTCAAACCAACCGCCTTCCGTGTAGACAGCTCGAACCTTAAAGGAACGGACAGCTAGGGAATCTCTGGGCAGCCCAGGGGGAAGGTGGGGGAGCAGGCCTCACCTGCTATAGGCTTGGGAGGGAGACGGGGAAGGAAAGGAACATCCCAGGGTCCCAAGGCCTGGAATTGACCTGTGGCCAAGATGAAAAGTGTCCAAAGGCTGTGCCTCACCTTCTTGAACAGGTAAGGAACAGTATCGCAGTAGATTTTCCGGAAGGTGGGATGGTGGGCTATGTCACTGCGCCTCTCTTGGGGAGATGGCAGGGGGAGACAAGGGAGAGAAGTTGAGTTGGAAGCTGCTAACAGGGCCACCTCCATACTACTCCCAGAAATGGCGGGATTGCCCTGTATCTTAACACCACCTACCTGCCTCCCCCGACCCCAGACCAGAAGACAGGAAACATCAGGAGCTCTCTGTAGGGAGATCTGAACCCTTCAGACCCAGATGCCTTCCACATCACGTGGGAGAGGATGGGGTCTGCAGCTAGGTGCCAATTGATCTTACCACTTACAAGCTGAGTGACCTTGGTCAAATAACCCAACCTCTCTGGACCTTGTTATCACCATCCACATGGTGGAGATGACCACCTCTACCACAGAAGATTGTTGTGGGGTACAGAGATGCTCCCACCTAGGCTCTGGAGCAGTAGAACCTGGGGTCACACTGGCCCGGAGCTCTGCTAACCTGAAAGCTTGATGCCGTGGCCAACACGCCGTGACCAACCCACTGGGTGGATCAGGGGACTCCACATGTGGCACCAGAAGTCGTCATCACTGTCGCCATCCTCATACAGGAGCCGAAGGCGACCCCCAATTACTGTGTCCACCACGGCCATGCGGGTCCGTGACACCTGGGCCTTGTCCACCACCTCCAGCCGCATGCCTTGCCGAAAAGGGTACTTCATGCTCTCTACCATCTGCAATGTCAGAACACAGGCCTGCTGTGGTCCTGGGGACCCTCCCACCCACCTTCCTGTCCTCTCTTAAAAGCATCCAGAGAACAGGGAAGGTGTGGGAGAACCACACCCAACACTAAGTCAAAGAAGTGAACAGATGAGCCTTCCCCTCCTGCGAAGTTCAACCTCTGTGGGACAGGAATGCCCAGTTGGAACCCCCAATTCCCCACGAGGATACTGAGGGACAGCACACAGCTTACAACGTACACACCAAAATGCCAGCAAGTCAGCATGGTGGGAATTACGAGACCCATTTCAGACTAAGCAAACAGGTACCCCAGAGGGCTCAAGTGACTCACCCCGACTCACCCAGAGCCACTGGTGCCACAGCTGGGCCTTGAAACTGGTCCTAGGGTCCAGCCTTGTGGTCCTTCCCACTCCCCACCCCCGGTGGATGGCACATACTACATTGTGTGTGGAGTGCCGAGTCCCCCAGTGCCTCCAAATGCCAAATTATAGCTCTGAACCCCATGGCTTGCAGCTTTGAAGGGCTTTCCTACTCTGACCCAGCAAGGGAGGGGGACCAAAATGCCCACACGCTGTCCTACCTACAGGCCTGATGGCAGGCCACGAATGAGGGTAGGGGATTCTCTTGGTTCACTGTGACTCAGTGCTGGCTTGCCTGGGGCAGGGAAATGGGACCCCTAAGACCTGTAGAGCTTAAGAGCCCCAGGGAAAACCAGCCCCACCCAGCCTAGGCCTGGTGGGGGCTGAGCAGTGCGATTTCAAAGCCTACCAGGAGGGGGAGCACCTCAGAGGTCACAAAGCAGCCACGAGGAAAAGTGCATACAGAGCCCTACATCATAGACCCTTCAGCCCTCAGCTCAAGGCCTGGAACACCCCCAGACCACTGCCTGACTGGCTCACTGAGGAGAGAGACTCAGGGTGAGGCCTGGGTTGGGGTCCCTGGGCCACCTCCCCCTCCTAGCCCTTTCTGACATTCCTTTCTTTTGCACCCGCCCAGTGTAGCCCACAGTCCAGTACCACTTCAGTGCCCCTTTTGGCTAGTGACACCCAGAACCTGAGCCCGGCAGGGGCAGAAGCCAGGCTTGGTAGGATTCATTTCTACCTCCTCAGGTCCACGCACACAACCAGGCACAGAATTAGTGCTCAGTTAATGTTTTTTCTCACCTGACAAACACACATACACACCTGACCCTGTATTCAGCATTTCATTCAAAACAATGTACTCGGCCTCTATCACACTGCGGGCGTCCACGGAACTGGACCCGGTGTGGATTAGAGCTTCGTTCACAAACCCGCCCCCTTTATCCGACTGGCCCCCAAGCCTCAGAGGCAGCTGCTTCCGTATCCACCGCAGGCCTGGGTACGAGACACCTAGTCATTGCGCGCTTGCTGACCGGTTCACACAGAACCATGCTCTGCCCCCAGGAATCAAGCTCATTTTGATTTAGGCAGAGACCAGGCCACCTGGATGACGCTAGTGGCCTGCACCACCCACAATCACCTGCCTGCCCTCAGGCAAGGGCCACCTGAGTGAATGCTGGTTTTCAAATGCTGCATCCATCAACCGTGCAAGGCATTCTGAAAAGCGGGGCAAACAAAGCTTATGGTTTTGTTGGAAAGGGAATGAAACGATAAATTAGCAAAATACAGAGAAATAAAGAGCAAATGGATGGTACCCAACAAGGTCAAATAAAGGAAAAAAAATCATTTCTACTTTAGGGAAAAAAGCCAGCGAATGCTTCCTTGAGGCACGGGAACCATTCCTTACCAAAGGCCCGCTCCACTCTCCACCAGCTGAGGGTGGCAACCTCTGCACCAGGCATCTGGTGCCTTGATGAGATGGGCCCAGCTTCTATGCCATCCCTATTTTCAGCTGTCGGCTTCCATCCTACCCACACCCTACCCATGGGGGTAGAATTCAGATGCCTTTCCTCCATGAAGCCTTCCTTGAAGCCATGCATCACGGCAGCACCTGCTCTGGGTCCCCCTGTTGGCGGCTGTGATGTGGATACACATGCTTCATAAAACCTATGCAATAAATACTGCATAGAACCCTGGTTACACAGCCTGACTGCACTCCCGCCAACAGGGAGTGCCAGAGCAACTGATTTCGGCCTCTTTAGGCCAGTGTTCACATCTTTAAAACCAGAATCTTTAAACCCCGCCCTACCACCTGTCTGCCCCGGGTCCCCTGGGATTGGGGAGGACAGAAAATGTTCCTGAAAAATGCTATGTGCAAAGGCAAGGATCTGGAGGAGCAAACGGGAGACAAAGCAATGTGACCGCCTCGGCTGGATCGGGGAGGAGGCAGACACTAAGCCGGAAGGGAGCAGCAACCCACACGCTTCCCTGAGACACGGGAAGCTGGGGGGCGCCAGGGTGGCTGACAACAAAAAAGAAAAGTGAGGCTGCTAAAAACTAGCAAGCAAAGGAGTCTTTGGGAAAACACTCCAGTGAGTAGCCTGGACAGAGAAAATGGGAGAGTGGCACGAAGGAGATCACTTAGGAGACCCCAAGGGCTCACTGCCAGACCTTGATATGGAAATCCACAGGAAGCGTCCTGGAGCCCACCAACCGTTTCATGAGGTACCCCTTCCAGTCGGTGAACTTGGCATGGATGGCTGTGGAGACACAGCAGAACCCTGGTTACACAGCCTGACTGCACTCCCGCCAACAGGGAGTGCCAGAGCAACTGATTTCAGCCTTTTCAGGCCAGTGTTCGCATCTTTAAAACCTGAATCTTTAAAACCAGCTCTACCACCGGTCTGCCCCGGGTCCCCTGGGACTGGGGAGGACAGAAAGCGGGCTGGTCTAACCTAAGACAAGAGGTGCCCCCTTCCACCATGGGCTCTGTGAGAAACAGGACAGGGAAGGTTCTGGTCAACTCACTGCGTGGGGGCACCAGGATCTTGCTGTTGATGGCACACCAGCCAATGGGGTGGACATCCACCGTTCCCAGGTTGCACCAGAAGTCATGGCTGGCGTCATTCTCAAAGCCTTCGTACCGGAGCAGCACCCGGTACCCTGGAGGAAGGAAAGGGCACCAGTGAGGGAGGGCGGGACGGCGAAAGGCATGTTCTCGGGCCTTCCCTCTTTTCCAGACTAAACTGACTCGTATTCCAGAACTCCTTCCAGGCAAGTGGGGTCCCTGTTGTCCATAACGGTCACAGCCAGAATAAACCCATGCCAAGTCCTGGGAAAGTAGGATAGCACCGCACTGAGAGTTTTTATAGGCTGACCGTCCCTGGAAAAAAAACCTTAAAAGGGGGAGTCTGCAAACTTGCCATGCTCTGTGGCCTCCCAGAAGCCAGGGACGGTGGACGAATCCCAAGGAGGGAGGCAGAAACTCCAGTGGGTGGGCCTTTTGTTTGTTTGGTGCAGCCAACCTCAGCTTGCAATACTGCCCACCCGCGTGGGGATGTCACTCTCCAAACCCAGACGCTGCGTTGGCCAGAGGAATACGCACCCGCGGCCTGGATGACAGAGGCAATCCAGTATACCCGGCTGGGGAGCACGGCGTCGCTATTGAGCACCTCCACCTTCATCCCCTTCATCACATCATCCCACTGGTCATAGAGTGGGACCTGTGGGGGCACGAGAGCATTTGGGGGGACAGTGAGCTGCCTGAGCAGGCAGGGAAGCGTGGCTGTCCTCATGGGTCATCATGTCCTCCTCTGCCCCTCGACTTCTCACAACACTCACTGTCACTGCAAGCCAGGCACGGGACTAGGGATGAAGAGATGAGCAAGACAGTCCACTGTCCTCCAAGAGCTGAGTCAAGACATGGGGGGAGGGGGACGGGGAGGGGAGGGCCGGTGCAGTGATCACACTCTGGAATTGTCAGCCCCGGGTGCTGATCTTTACAGAGCCACCTTCTCACTGTACAGTCCTGGGCACAGCACACCTGCAGTCTGGGCATCAGAGACGACACATAACACCGCCTAGTGCTCACCCCATGCCAGGCACAGTCCTTGGCACAAATACCACCTCTTTCAGTCCACACTCAAGCCTGGCCCTAGTGTCTCAGCCGTCACCACGCCGGCTCTCAGAGCTGTCTACCCACACACTATTTCTGGCACATTCTTTCTCTACCTCTCCAACCAATCTCCTCTTCAGATGCTCTCCATCAGCAGCAGACCTTTTTGCTGGCCTTTCCCCCAATATCTAAACCTTACTTTGAACCAACAGCACCTTGAATCTCCTTTGGAGAAATTCACCTTTTTTTCATTCTCAGCCCTGGCTTAAGCTAATCGGGGTATCCCATTCTACCTCTCTGGTCAGAGAGTGGGTCTGTCACAGAACCTAGAAATGGTTTTGCTACCCAGGCACAAAGGGGCCAGCCTGGCAGAGCTTACTGAATTCGGTGTGCTGAGTGCAAAGTGTGATGGGATTTCCCTGCAGTGAAAACTTAGGGCAAAAGAGCTTCCCACTAAGGAAGCTGTGCGCCTTCAACAGAACTCAGACTAGAGTGAGACGTTCCGACTGTCCGTGTCCACGGCACTCCCCAGAGTCTGGTGGCTGCTAGGATGTGACTCTGGTCAGAGGACTCCCAAGAGTTAAGAGACCTCCTCCTCGACTTCCTGGGTGTTAGCAAATTGGCTTGAAAGGCCAACTGAGAGCGCTGCTCTAGGCAGTTCTCTGGCCTGCAGACGATCACAGGCTGTACATGCAGCCTGCTCTTCCACTCTAAGCCTAGCCCCCCACCCCGGCCCCCTCCTGGCCTCACTCTTCTGGGGGCTTCTCTGTGCCAAAATGGGCTCCAGGAGGCATCCACATCTGTCCCCCAGGAACCTGGGGGCTCAGGGCAGTCCAGAAGCACCAAGCTTTCAAAGGGAAAACATGAACACTGGGGAAGAAAGGAGGAAAGGATTTCTAGCACAAAGTTCCATTACGTGAACAAGCAGAGTGAGCACCTCAGAGAGGAGCCCAGTGCTAGAAGGCCTCAGGGAGGGTTTGTGGGAGGACTCTGAAAAAAAGGTGGACAGAAAGGGAAACCAGAGCGAGTGGTAAAGCTGGACTGCGCCCACCCACACCTCACCACTGTTCTCTCCCTGGTGCCAGTGCCCAGCTTGGAATGATTGAGGCTGGTGGGTGAGTCGGGTGGCAAGCACTGAGTTCCCACCTCAGCCCTCCCACCCCCCCTCCATCTCCATGGCACTCACGTGTTTAAAACAGCTGACAGGAGCAGCTTTGTAACTGTGATCCTTCAGGAACTTTCCCCAGTCGAAACCCAAGACCAGTGCTGCACAGCAGAAAGAGGAAGAGTTGGAGTCAGCTGCCCTGCTAGGAACCTGGTGCCCAGAAGCCTGTAGAAGCAGGTCCTTCCCCACCTGGGCAGCCCCATACCTGCCCCACCAGTGGCCATCAGAACGGGGCTGGACCTTATCCAAAGGGTGACAGACTCTCAGGAGTGGAGGAAACATTCAGGGAAAATGTCTGATCCTTCTTCCCCGGAAATGACAAGGAAATTCAAAGACCTTTGGGCTTAAATTCTTGAGACCTCCCTCAACCTCTCATTGGTCACAGCCAGGCGGAATGGGTGGGAGGGGCACACACCTAGGCCCCTCCAGCTCTCTCTCGAGTGTAGAGCTCAACTACGGGCAGAAACAGACCACCTAGAGCAGAGCTGCTTATTGCCCGCATGCTCAGAAACTGCTGGGCCCACTCAAGAGAGAAAGGCTACTTTCCTCATCTCACCATCCCGCTCCAAACCAGACAGGGGTCTCCATTGCCCACAGGACACAGAAGCCACAGGGCTAAGAGCAATACAAAAGAAAAGAAGCTAATTCTTGGCTTCTGAATTATCAAGAGTAGAGGTCCTGGTACCTCAGAAGTGACTAAAGGGATTTTTGGGGGTAATCTGCACAATCCCTACCAAATAGAGAAGATGCAGTCCACAGTGGGCCTGGGGCAGGACACTCTGGAGCTGCACATCTTTCCCATTCCTGGCTCCTAGCAGGGCCAGCCCAGGCCTGGCACCCCATTCCCACCCCCCAAGCAGCTTCTGAGCACCAGTGTTCTGCTGTCTTACCATCCTGCCCTGTCGGCGTCCCATCTGCCAGCTGTCCTGTCCCCTGGGAGTGGAGGAAGGCTCCAATTTTGGCAGACCAGGCCGCCTTGTGCAGGACTTTGGCTTTCTTGGTAGGTGGTTTTCCCTGGAGGGAGGAGAGCATGTGTGTAGCTTAATGGCGGGATGTGGACTGCCTAGGTTTAAATCCTGGGATTCAGTCACTCAACTTCTTCAGTTTATTCATTTGTAATTCAAGTGTATAACAATAACAATGCTTGGCTCAGAGTGGGGGTTGCAAGGATGAGAGTCAGCTATTGTTCAGATGGGGAGGGACGGGTCACAGGAGCTACAGGGAAGGGAGGGACACTTGTTCTCCCCTTTCGGTCTCTTTAAGCCTTTGTTTCCTCCAGGGACTTTTCCTAGTAGCTTCAGCTCTCAGCCATCTCCTCCATCAGGTGCTCCCACAGATTTAAGGCAGAGAGTGGGTTTCAGAGAAGCCCAGGAGGCAACACGGTGTACACATACACGAATGTTCTAGAGCAGGTCTGTGGCTTTCATCAGGTGCTCTATGGGGGCCTCTCCAAAAGTGAAAGGCCACTAATCTGGTCTACAGTTTGTAACTTAAGCACTGATTGGAAAGGGCCAGAAAATTTATTTAAAAAGATCAGTGAAAGGGCGCCTCGGTGGCTTAGTCAGTCAAGCCACCAACTTCGACTCAGGTCATGATCACACGGTTCATGGGTTTGAGCCTCACGTAGGGCTCTGTGCTGACTGCGAGCTCAGCCTGGAGCCTGCTTCAGCTTCTGTATCTCCCTCTCTCTCTGACCCTCCCCTGCTCACACACTCTCTCTCTGAAATAAATAAAAAACATTAAATTTAAAAAGATCAGTGAAGTAAAAATGTGAGTTTAAATTCCGCACAGACCTGGGGAAAAGTCCTGGCTCTTCAATTTGTAACTTCTTTGAGTAAGTTACTAAAAACTTTTGAGCATTTAAAATAGGAATTTAAGGGGTGCCTTTGTGGTCAGTTGGTTAAGTGTCTAACACTTGATTTCAGCTCAGGCCATGATCTCACAGTTTGTGAGATTGAGCTCCACGCTCCAAACCCGCTTGGGATTCTCTCTCCCTCTCCGCCCCTCGCCTCACTGGCTTGCTTGCTCATGCTTTCTGAAAATAAATAAATAAACATTAGAAAAGATTAATAGGGGTGCCTGGGTGGCTCAGTCAGCTAAGGGTTTGACTTTGGTTCTGTGTTGGCAGTGTGGAGCCTGCTTCGGATTCTGTCTCCTCTCTGCCCCTCCCCCGCTTTCACTCTGTCTTTGTCTCTCAAAAACAAATAAACATTAAAAAAATAAGAGAAATTTTTGGGGCGCCTGGGTGGCTTAGTCAGTTAAGCGTCCGACTTTCGCTTAGGTCATGATCTCGCGGTTCGTGGGTTTGAGCCCCGCGTCGGGCTCTGTGCTGACTGCCAGCTCAGAGCCTGGAGCCTGTTTCAGTCTGTGACTCCCTCTCTCTCTGACCCTCCCCTGCTCATGCTGTCTCTCTCTGTCTCCTAGAAATAAATAAAAAACATTTAAAAAAAAAAAAAAAAAGAGAAATTTTTAAAAAATAATAAAAAAGAAAATAAAATAGGAATTTAAGGGGCATGTGGCTGGCTCAGTCAGTAGAACGTACAACTCTTGACCTTGGGGTTGTAATTTCAAGCCCCATGTTTGGTGTAGGGATTTCTCTGGGGGAAAAAAAAAAAATAATAACATAGGAATTAAAAAAATTCATTTAAAATATTTTTAATGTTTATTTATTTTTGATAGACAGAACACAAGGTGGGAAGGAGAAGAGAGAGAGGGAGACACAGAATCCAAAGCAGGCTCCAGGCTCTGAGATGTCAGCACAGAGCTGGACGTGAGGCTTACACTCACAAACCATAAGATCATGACCTGAGCCAAAGTCGGTCGCCCGACCGAGAGCCACTGAGGCACCCCTAAAAATTCACTTTTAAGAGATCATTGGTTGGTTGGATTCAGTCCCAAATGCTTAGCAAGTATCCCTGAATTGTAGCTATTAACAATACTATTCATTAGCTCACTGAGGAGAGAGATTTTTCTATGCCCTGACTACAGTCTGCACAATGAGGGAAACAAAAAACAATGGTTATTCACAAAAGTGAGAGATAAACTGTACAAAATGCAAAGCAGACCTGGTCCACTGTGACTTTCAATAAATGCCAGAGCAGTGGGTCTCAAGCTCTGCTGCACATGACAAGCACCCGGGTCCAGGGGAGCCCTGGCTGGCTAGGTTCCTAGAGGTGGTGCCTAAGACTCTTACCTCAGGGTTAGGAATTCGAGCCCCATGTTGGGGGCAGAGATTACTTAAAATAATAATAATAATAATAATAATAATAAAGCCCCTGTGTCCAGGCCACACTCCATTCAAATTAAATGAGAATCTTTGGGAGTAAGACCAAGCATTGATATTTTATTACTATTTTTTTTTAAAGCTTGTTTATTTATTTTTTTAGTAATCTCTACACCCAATGCGGGGCTTGAAATCATGACCCCAAGATCAAGAGCTGCACCAAACTTTAATATTTTAAATACTTCCCAGGTGACCCCAACGTGCAAGGTGCTAGAACCAGTGTTGTGGATGGTGGCCATTGTTACCAGGACACAACACGAAGTCTGGCACCTGAGATCACATTCCAGTCCCAGTTCTGCTGTTTCCCCAGTAGAACCCCCTTAGGTAAGTCACTCGTCCTCTCTGGACTTCAGCATACTTCTCAACTAATGTGTGAGCGAGACGACACATCTCTTTAAGAATCCTTCCATTTATTCTATGAATGTCAATAATTAAAGATGAGTAAGACTGTCTAGGTGGCTCCCTATGACATGGAGTCAGAGACAAGGCATCAACTTCCTAAACCCACCGTGGCTGGTAAACGTATGCCTGTCTCCTAGTTTCCTTTCAGAGCGTTTATAAAGGTTGGGGCAGGGGTGCCTGCATGGCTCAGCTGGTTAAGCGTCAGACTCTTGATTTGGGCTCAGGTCAGGATCTCACCATTTGTGAGGTTGAGCCCCATGTTGGGCTCTGAGCTGACAGCACAGGGCCTGCTTGGGATTCTCTCTGTCCCCCTCTCCCTGCCTCTCCCCTGCTCATGCTCTGTCTCAAAATAAACAAACTTAGGAAAAACAAACAAACAAACAAACACAGGAGGCAAAGACCAAAGGGCATCAGACTCCCCCAAGGCTCTTCTTTTCTTTAAAACTTACTAAACACATCAGACTCCTGGAGGAGGGGGAAGGTGGGGAATGAAGGGCAGCTCTAGAAACGTGTAATTTAACAAGCTCCATAAACTGATTCCTCTGCACTCTAAACTTTGAGAGCATAATAAACAGCAGGAAATTTACAAGCTCGGACAGCCACAAGCAAGTTCCTTCCAAAGCCCTCTTGG
This sequence comes from Proteles cristata cristata, assembly GCA_017311185.1. Lineage (NCBI taxonomy): Eukaryota > Metazoa > Chordata > Mammalia > Carnivora > Hyaenidae > Proteles > Proteles cristata. The sequence goes on along the minus strand of JAESUZ010000358.1, from coordinate 669,315 downwards.
TCCCTTTGCCATTAGCCACGTGGCTGTGCCTGTCTGAGCTCCCGGGGCCCCAGGAAGGGTCTTCCGAGTGAGCCTCTTACCTGTAATCTGGCCAAGATACTGGCTTTCTTGGAGTTGGAGGAGTAGCTCCTGGAACAGGAGACACTGCAGAATCTCTTAGTCTTGGAGAAGAAGGCTTCCCTTGTACCCACGATACCACACATCTCACAGACAGCTGGGAAGAGAACTTAGTGTGTGACCCACTCTGATATGGTCACCCCAAATCCAACAAAATATGGGCCCTTCAAAACCTGAACATAACAGTGCATTAACCAGGTGAGTCCAAGCCCCCACTGAGACTGACAGGAACTGTAACTGGAAGAGGAGGCTTGTATACAACTGACTCTGCTTTGCCTCAGATATGCTGCCTGGCATCCTTTGCTTATAAGTCAACAGTGGAGCTACGGAAAATCCACTGGGCAACAGGGGAGTATTGGAAAGTTTGTAAAGAAGAAAACGAGAAGTTAAAATGGCATTAATTTCTGTGGGTGTTTTGTCTTCTTGTCTATAAAGAGACTGAACTAGATCGAAGTTTCAATCCTGACATAGTAGAATCACCTGAGTACCCAAGCCTGCGATTCTGATGAACTGGTCTGTGGAGGGACACAGGCATCTGTAGTCTGTTAAAAGCTCCCCAGGTGATCCTAATGCACAGCCAGGATAGAGAGCTCCTGAACTCCATGGTCTCTAATCGTTCTTTCTAGTTCCAAAGTTCGAAGATTCCAAGAGAATAGTTGGAAGAAAATAGAAAGGATAAAGATAAAAAAAAAAAAAAAAAAAGGAGGCGGAGGAAAGGAAGAGAAGACTAGCAGAAAAGAGTCAAGTGGCAGAATATTAGATCACTCTTATAGAGAGTTTAGGTGCCACGGGACAGGACTGTCCTCACAGCTAGCCAGCCCATCTGTCTTCACAGGCAGTGCATACACTGGAGGCCCTGGCACAGCGGTCCAGTGGCTTTCCAAGCATCACAGCTCAGAAGGTGGTCCATGGGGACTGTCATCAGTAACCCTCTCCCCCGGGGGTCACTGTATTCTGTATTGGCCCCACACCTCACATCCAACCCACAAGCTATTCCTGGTCCTTTCCCAGATAGTAATTGGAACATTTTTGGTGTTCTTCTCAACATCCAGGCTTAAAAATCAACAAGCTACTTACACAAATATAGAAGCCCCTACTAAGGACTGGCATCTAACATGTGCCAAATAAATATTAGTTGTAGGAAAGAGCAAAGGAAATTGCGATTTGAAATCAGACTGCAGCAGAGGAAATGCCCCTTGGGGCTACTTGGGGTACTTCTCTCTCACAGGCCCTTAGACATCAGAGCAAACAGCTCTTTACAGCTGGATGGCTCTGCCCACATGGCCTGCGTCCCCCTCCTCCTCCTCCATAGCCCCCTGGAACCTCCCCATCTTCAGGGGACACTCCCAAAAGCACCTGGCTCAGAACCACTGCCGTCCAAGAAGCGGGGAGTCCCAGGACTGAGCAAATGCAGGGGAGAGGTGGGCAGCTCCCCTGCTTCCCGATCCTCATTTTCTGCTTCACTTGACCCCTCCAGATAGGAGCTGCTCTCGCTGCCCGCACTGCTGTTGTAGCTCCGGAAACTGTCATAGCCGCCAAAGAGCTCCAAGTCGTCTTCCTCTTCCTCTTCTTCCTCCATGGGTTCTGAAGATGGAGTTTCCTAGGGGAGGACACAAACCAGGCAAGAGAATCAGGTCTGACTTCGTGTATAGGGGAAGGGAAGGCTGCAGGTTGGCTATCAGCTCCCTTTCCAGTTCTCGGTCAAGTCAACACCTCTGGGCCAAGTGGCAGGCAGAATCAGATACCCCCTTTGCAAACACCAGGACCATCACTCTTGTTTGTACAATTCTTTTTTTTTTTTAATTTTTTTATGTTTTATTTATTTCTAGGAGAGAGAGAGACAGTGTGAGCAGGGGAGGGTCAGAGAGAGAGGGAGTCACAGACTGAAACAGGCTCCAGGCTCTGAGCTGGCAGTCAGCACAGAGCCCGACGCGGGGCTCGAACCCACGAACCGCGAGATCATGACCTAAGCGAAAGTCAGATGCTTAACTGACTAAGCCACCCAGGCGCCCCATTGTTTGTACAATTCTTAACTGCAACTCATCAGAATAGCTTAACAAGACAGAAAGTATGTATTACGAATTTACCAAGCTCCTCCTGTGGATTTATACATGATGCCTTTTTAATGTGATTTAAAAAGAATACAATGATGCGAAAATACTCTAAGTAAGTTATCCCGTAAAGACTTTCTGGGGAAGATGTATACTGGAAAACCATTCTTCCCCCTTCAGCGTATGTACACCAAAATAATCTCAATTCAGAAACAATTTCAGCCATAGAAAAGTTAATTTCAGACGCAGACTGCCCTAGGGAGGAACTGGGAAGCGGACGACGCACTAGTTATGGTATCATGGTGTATGTACCATAGCTCTTGACTCAGCTACGATCCTCATCAGCTGTGGGCCTTTGGGCAAGTCATTTAACCTCTCTGGGCCTCAACTATCTCCTCTATGAAATAAGAAAAGTAGTTGGCAGACAGGATGAGAAAGGTAAATGAGATACTGCATATCAATCCGCCTGGCATGTAGTGGAAAATGTCCCAGGGCTGAATACTATCTCTACTGCTGGACTAGCTGTACGATCTGCAGCAGGTCCATCTCTCAGTGCATCAGTTCCCACACCTGTAAATCAGGATAATACCACCTCTGTCAGAAGCTTTGCGGGAGAATTATGCGTAATATAAGTACGGCACTCCACCCAAACACTGGCTTGCCTGTAGCAAGTGTTTGATACATGTTGGCAATCATTACTGGTTAAAAGCACTGGCCTTCAAAAAACCAGATGTGCCTGGGTTCGAATCCCGGCTCTGCCACTTAACTGTGATTTTTGTGTAAGATATTGACCGTGGCAGCTCGCCGTTTCTTCATCAGTACAACGGACATAATAAGCCTTCTTTAGAGGCCTGGTGTGAAGACTGACATATGCAAAGCCAGGTCTGTTTCCAGCTGGTCGTGACAGCTCTAAAAGCGCGAGCTATTATTCTTACTCTCCTTTACCCTTATAGAAGCTTTGGGCTGTTCCATTCTAGGTTTACAAGTACACACGCCGATGTACTAGAAATAGGAGGTGCCCAGAGCCAAAGGATTCAAGGGCCCATGGGTTGCAGGTTGGGGGAGAGCGGGAAGTTTCGGGGCCTGCAGGCTGGGTGCCCATCTCCTTCACTTTCCAGCTGTGTGGTCTTCCGGGGGAGTCACCACCTGTCTATAGCCTCGGCTACTCTAACCCTAACAACGAAACAGTAACACAGGATTGTTGTGAGTACACTGGCAGATCGTGCACGTGAACCCTCCAGACGCGTGGATTTTATCAAACTTTAATCTCCTTCACGTCCCCACAGGATGTGACGACGGGCCTCCTAATCCCGAAAGAGACGACCACGAGAGAGGGAGGACGAAGAACACTCAGTAGCTCGGAGGTCCTGAGCTCAGTTCCCCTTCCCCCCGGCCGGTGAGGCAGTTCCGCCCTGAACTCGTCGCCGGACGTCGGCCCCAGCGTGCGGGAGCCAGAGGCCACTGGCCCTACCTCAGTTTATCCATCCTTCCACTCTCACCCTCCAGGCGTCGCTAAAAGGCCTAAAGAACGGTCGCCCGTGCGAGGCTCTCGGGGTTCCCTTTCCCAGTCACGAGAAATCCTCTCCTTCTCACCTCGACGCCCCGGGTCTTCTCCATGAGACCTAACACCGTTTCTTCAACCGTCACCAGGTGCAGGAAGCCATATTGGCTTCGCGGCTCTACCCGAGCGCAGTCATTGGCCGCCTCCCAGAACCGCGGGCCAATCACGCCGCAGGAAAGAGGATAAGCCGGTTCCGCGCTCACTCACGCCCCTGCCCCAGGGGGCGGGGAAACCGCAGGAGCTTGTGGGACTTGTAGTTTCTCCGTGGGTGCGCTTAGAAGGGGCGTTGCTATAGCGATGTGAAAATTCCCTGCTCGTTGGCCACGTCCCAGCTAGGGCAGGCTTCGTTTCTCTACGCTAACCCCCTCCTCTCACCCCTACCTCCTTCTTTATCAAACAACTGTTAAGCGCGTAATATAGGTATGTATTGTTCCAGACACCAGGAATGACATCGCATTCCCCTTGATTAGAACTTTAAGGTGTCCTTTGCGCCGGGATGACTAGCAGAGAGACTCATTTCCAATTCAGGCAGGAACTGTACTATTCTTACCCCCAGTGCTATAAATGCTCAAAATCCTGCAGCACAGTCCCGCCATCACCATCTCCTGAATAAAACCTTGAATATGAGGCACTTTGCCTCACTCCTTTTGGATGTCCCACAACCTCCTGAAACACTCAGAATTCTAGGTGCTGTAGGTAGATAGAGCTTTACAAACAGTCCAAATCTGAAGACAGCCAATCACTCTAATGAAGGTGAAGTTGTGGCTCTTTCGGTTTAGACCCTTTCCAGAATCACATAGGATTGGAATTTAAGGTTAGTCCAAATTATTTCCCTGTGCCATGCTGTGCCCTAGTTTTATTAAGAATCTAAATGTTGAGGGGCGCCTGGGTGGCTCAGTTGGTTAAGTGTCTGACTTTGACTCAGGTCATGATCTCACGGCTTGTGAGTTCGAGCCCCACATCAGGCTCAGCACTGATGGCTGAGAGCCTGGAGCCTGCTTCGGATTCTGTCTCCCTCTCTGTCTTCCTCTACCCTGTTCACACTGTATCTCTCAAATATAAATATTTTTTTTAAAAAAAGAGTCTAAATGTTAAGGCACCTGGCTGACTCGGTCAGAGTCATGTGGGACACGTGATCTCTGGGTTGTGGGTTTAAGCCCCATGGTGGGTGTAGAGATTAGAGATTACTAAAATATGGGGCACATGGGTGGCTCGGTTGAGCATTGGACTCTTGACTTCACCTCATACCATGATCTCATGGTTCCTGAGATCTGGCTCTGGGCTGACAGTGAGGACCCTGCTTGGAAGAGAGAGCCTGTCTCTCTCTCTTTCTCTCTTTGCTGTTCCCCTGCTTGTGCACATGAGCTCTCCCCCCGCTCTCAAAAATAAGTAAATAGGGGCGCCTGGGTGGGTTAGACGGTTAAGCGTCCGACTTTCGCTTAGGTCATGATCTCGCGGTTTGTGGGTTTGAGCCCCGCGTCGGGCTCTGTGCTGACTGCCAGCTCAGAGCCTGGAGCCTGTTTCAGAGTCTGTGACTCTCTCTGACCCTCCCCTGCTCACGCTGTCTTTCTCTCTCTCTCTCCTAGAAATAAATAAAATATTAAAAAAAATAAGTAAATAAACTTTTAAAACAATACTAAAGAGGGGCACCTGGGTGGCTCAGTCAGTTAAGCATCCTACTTCGGCTCAGGTCATGATCTCACGGTTCATGGGTTCGAGCCCCCCCCATCGGGCTCTGTGCTGACCGCTAGCTCGGAGCCTGGAGCCTGTTTCAGATTCTGTGTCTCCCTCTCTCTCTGATCCTCCCCTGCTCATGCTGTCTCTCTCTCTCTCAGAAATAAATTAAAAAAAAAACATTAAAAGAATACTAAAGAAAAAAGAATCTTTTTTTTCTTTTTTTAAATGTTTTATTTATTTCTAGGAGAGAGAGAGAGAGACAGCGTGAGCAGGGGAGGGTCAGAGAGAGAGGGAGTCACAGACTGAAACAGGCTCCAGGCTTTGAGCTGGCATCAGCACAGAGCCCGACGCGGGGCCCGAACCCACAAACTGCAAGATCATGACCTAAGCGAAAGTCGGACGCTTAACCGACTAAGCCACCCAGGCGCCCCTAAAGAAAAAAGAATCTAAATGTAGTAATTGGAGGCTGAATATACGTTAAAAATATTTCTAGGGGCGCCTGGGTGGCTTAGTCGGTTAAGCGACCGACTTTCGCTTAGGTCATGATCTCGCGGTTCGTGGGTTCGAGCCCCGCGTCGGGCTCTGTGTTGACTGCTAGCTCAGAGCCTGGAGCCTGTTTCAGAGTCTGCGTCTCCCTCTCTCTCTGACCCTCCCCTGCTCACGCTGTCTCTCTCAAAAGAAAAAAAAATATTTCTAACCTTGAAATATGCATACATGTAAAAGCGGTTCTTGATTTTTCCTTCCTTCAATCCCTTCTACCACCAGCCACATATTCCTGCTATCAACTAGTATTGTGGGTTCGCCATTCAAAATATATCCTATATGCCTCCACCACTACCAGTCTACTGCCAGGGACCTCCCAACAGGTCCCTGTTTGAATTTACACCTTCTTCAACCCACACAGGTGATCTTTTAAAATCATAAAACAGATCAGGTTCATCCTTTTCCTTAAGGGGAAGTGCAAGCTTCCCCTTGCACTTTGAATAAAATCCAAACATTCCACAAGACCCTGAATGACCTGGCCACAGCTTTCTTCTTAACTTCTTCTTTTTTTTTTTAATGTTTTATTTATTTCTAGGAGAGAGAGAGAGAGACAGCGTGAATAGGGGAGGGTCAGAGAGAGAGGGAGTCACAGACTGAAACAGGCTCCAGGCTCTGAGCTGGCAGTCAGCACAGAGCCTGACGCGGGGCTCGAACCCACAACCGCGAGATCGGATGCTTAACGGACTAAGCCACCCAGATGCCCCATCTCCTTAACTTCTGCCTGTACTACCCTTTGACTCCACCCATCCACTCACTTCTTGTTCTTGACTGCCAAGCTTGAGTTCCCTTGGGGCCTTTTACACTTGCTATTCTTTGTATGGGACATTCCTTCCGTGGCTTTTCTCATGGATGGTTCTTCATTTTTCAAACTTCAGCTCCAAGTCACCTCCTCAGAGACCTTATTTATTTATTTTAAGTGTTTATTTTTTGAGACAGAGAGGGAGGGAGCATGAGCTGGGTAGGAGCAGAGAGAGAGGGGGACAGGGGATCTGAAGTAGGCTCTATGCTGACAGTAGAGAAGCCCAATGGGGGGCTCGAACTCACAAACTGTGAGATCATGACCTGACTTGAAGTCAGACGCTTAACCGACTGAGCCACCCAGGTGCCCCAGGGACCCTACTTAGAGTAGCTTTTCCCTCCCCTCACTCTATATCCTTTCACCCATTTTATCGTTCTTCACAGTACTTGCCCCTGAGATTATCTTGTTCACTTATTTATTTGTTTATTGCCGATCTCCCATCTCTGGAATGTAAGACCTGTAAGACCAGAGACTTTGCCTTGTTCTCTATTTCCAGAGCCAAGAACATAGCTGAGCATACACTAGGTGCTCAATGACTAAAGAGATAGATAATAAGACTCCAAGGATTAAAACAGGTTGCTGTTTTTTTTCAGTTTTACTTTTTTATTTTAGAGAGAGTGCGCACGCACACAAGCTGAGGAGAGGGGCAGAGGGAGAGAGAATCTTAAGCAGGCTCCACACTCTGAGTGTGGAGTCCAATGTGGGGCTCAATCCCACGACCCTGGGATCATGATGTGAGCCCAAATCAAGAGTCAAGAGTCAGACACTCAACTGACTGGTACCTGGCTGGCTCAGTTGGTAGAGTAGGCAACTCTCCGGGTCATGAGTTCAAGCCCCACGTTGGGCACAGAGCTTCCTTAAAAAAAAAAAAAAAAAAAAAAAAAGCACAACCATAAATCTCACAGGAGGGAATCTGCTCATAGCAAATCATCCTCTTCATCAAATATTTATTTAGTGTCTACTTCATGCCAAGCACAGTGCTGGACTTGGAGACATAGGAGAACATCTCTGTCCATCCCCATGGAATTCACTGCCTTCTTCCTGCCGAGAGAAGGTGAAAACAGCATATGGTTCCACTGAGAAGGAACCTGGCAGGGTGCTGTGATGAAGCGTAGGGAAGGAAGCGCCTAGAAAGGGGTATGACTCACAGGATAAGAGGCAGCCAGTTAGAATAAGAAGGTTGTTAGGGGAAAGGCATTCCGGGCAGAGACACAGAAGTCAGAGAGGGTAGTGAATAGCTCCAGCTGGCAAGAGAATTTAATGGGAAACCTCTGTAGCTTTTAAATGAGGGAGTCAATTGATTTGATTATGCTTTTTGAAAATTTAAAATTTATTTTGAGAGCGAGCGAGCATGTGCATTTCAGCAGGGGGAAGAACAGAGAGAGAATCCTAAGCAGGCTCCCTGATGCCAGCTCAGAGCCTTGTGTGGGGCTCCACGCCAAGAACCGTGAGACCATGACCTGGGCCTAAATTAAGAGTTAGATGCTTAACCTCCTGAGCCACCCAGCCACCCCAATTTGATTATGTTTTGAAAGACCACTCTTTGGATACAGTGTGGAGAGTGGATTGAAGGTGGGTTGAGAAAAACAGCAGGAAAAACAGAAAGCTTTTGTAATCCCGATGAAGGATGATCGTTACTTGGAACAGGGCAGACTCCATGGGCATGCAGCAAAGTAGGATTTTTTCCTAAAGTTTATTTATTTATGTAGAGAGACACAGGGAGAGAGGATGTGCACAGGCAGGTGCACACACACACGCAGGGGAGGGGCAGAGCGCGAGGGAGAGAGAGAATCCCAAGCAGGCTCCACACCAGCAGGGCTCCAACTCACAAACTGCAAGCTCATGACTTGAGCCAAAACCAAAAGTCGGGCGCTTAACCAACTGAGCACCCAGGCAGACTGGGTAGACTTTTTTAGAAATGTGTTGGAGGCAGTAATTAATTGAATGGGGGGGGGTGGGTAGAGTGAGGAATCCAGAATGACTCTGGGAAGACCTGTCAAATGGGTAGTTGCCGGGAGCATGTTTCTTTTTTTTGTGTTTTTTTTTTAAATTTTTAATGTTTTATTTCTAGGAGAGAGAGAGAGAGAGAGAGACATGAGCAGGGAGGGTCAGAGAGGGAGTCACAGACTGAAGCAGGCTCCAGGCTCTGAGCTGGCAGTCAGCACAGAGCCCGACACGGGGCTCGAACCCACAAACCGCGAGATCATGACCTAAGTGAAAGTCGGACGCTTAACCAACTAAGCCACCCAGGTGCCCCAACCGGGAGCATGTTTCTAATAGCTAAAAACAGGATGAATGAGTGAGGTTGGGTGGTTGAAGAGCGGGCATTAAGGATTCTGCTGAGTCTGAGATGCTTGTGGGGAAGTGGGGAAGCAGTCAGTTGGATTCATCGGAGGGTTCTGACCTGGAGACCTGTATCTGCAGTCTTTGGCAACGGCCGTGTAAAATTGGGAGTCCCTAAATCCATCTTCTCTGTGATGTATTCATGTTCATATCTTGATGCATACACATATCAACAGTACAAGAAAGTAGAAATTTGAGCTTTCCGGTTTGAGCATTTTAACAAAAGTACTAGCCTTTCAGAGAGGGAAAGAAGCAGAGTGGGGACTCCAGTGACAGGCACCGTTAGCATAAGTTGAAATGACTGTTAATTAGGAATTCAGTTGAAACATCTTGTTCAACACAGGTTGCTAAGCAACAGTGGCTACCGGAACCATGTGGCCATTCCTTTGCCACAGAACTCCTGGGCCCGGGTCTCATGCTGTATGTACCGCAGGTACCCTTTTGGGTTGGTCTGAATCCTGCCTTTACACATGGACCTCATACACCCCTCTCTTTTCAGGGCCTCCCTTTTATGAGTCACTGCCTCTCTCTCTGGGGTCATTGATCTCTCGATCTCAATTAGATCATTCACATTCACACAAGAATAAGCTCTTGTGTCACCCAAAGTATAGAAATAAGTCCCTTGAACCCACCTTCTCTGTCCCCTGCATTGTGCTGGTTCACCCCCAATCTTTTTTTTTTTTTTTTTTTTAATGTTTATTTATTTCTAGAGCGAGGGAGAGAGACAGCATGAGCAGGGGAAGGTCAGAGAGAGAGGGAGATACAGAATCTGAAACAGGTTCCAGGCTCTGAGCTAGCTGTCAGCACAGAGCCCGAAGCGGGGCTCGAACCCACGAACTGTGAGATCATGACCTGAGCCGAAGTCGGATGCTTAACTGATTGAGCCACCCGGGCGCCCCACCCCCAATATTTTGTTTTTTTTTTAATGTTTTATTTATTTTTAGGAGAGAGAGAGACAGCATGAGCAGGGGAGGGTCAGAGAGAGAGGCCACAGGCTGAAACAGGCTCCAGGCTCTGAGCTGGCAGTCAGCACAGAGCCCGACGTGGGGCTCGAACCCACGAACTGCGAGATCATGACCTAAGCGAAAGTCGGACGCTTAACCGACTAAGCCACCCAGGCGCCCCGGCCCACCCCCAATATTTTGAAAGACTAGTCTGCAGACACTACCTCTACGTCTGCGTCTCCTTCACCCGTCACCATGTTCCACCAAAAATGCTTCCTTAAGTTCATGTACAACTTCTCTGCTGTATAGCTACACCTCTCTTCCCTCAGCAGCATCTGACAAAAGTGATCATTCCATGCTTCCTGAAATGCTGTCCTTTCTGTGGTCCCCTCTGGTCTTCTCTCCTTTCTAGCGCTTTCCTCCTCTACCTGAACCCTAAATATTGGGTTCTGCAGGGCCCTGTCCCGGGACTGTTTTTTTTCTCTTTACTTCTCACCATGAGTGAGTTTTTTATTTTTAGTCCTCTAAATACCATTTATATGCCCCAAATTCACATCTCCAGCCTGTGTGTTTGTCCTCTGAGCTCCAGACTCCTATACCCATCTTTATTGATACCTGGAAATTGCATCAAAAACCACAAAACAGAACACTTTATTCCCTTACCCCATACCTATGTCTCTTCTAGTTTTCCCCATTTCAGTACACAGCACTACTAAGCACTCAAGAACTTTTTAATCCATCAGCAAACCCATTCCTCCTTTCAGTTCATCAACAAATCCCATTAATTCTCCAAAACCTGCCTCAAATATTTCCATTTCTTTCTATCCCTACTGGCACCACTCAAATTCAGACCAACATCACCCCTCCCCTGGGTGACAGTGAAGCCGGCTGGCGGGTCTCCTCTCTTACTCTATCCCATTAACGGGATCGATGCATTCCCCTGAATCACTGATTTGCAGGCTGGGTGCTCTTTTCTGTACCAAATCACCCACTTCCGCCTGGCCTTCCCCCAATTATTTTGCAAGACCTTTGGGAGAGGGGCAAGGAGGATGGCACCGTTCCTGTCTGTGGAACTTCCATTCCAAAGCATGGAGCTTCCATGCCAAAGTGCCCTAAAGGAAAGGGGCCCAACGCTTTCCGGCCCCGACCTCGGGCCCACAAGGTGCTAACAGATTTAACGCTGGCCTGCCACCTGTGACTCTGGGCAGACCTCAGTTCGCCTCGTCTGCAAAATGGGACGACAACGGGCAGCTCCGGCCTCTGGCGCTCCAGGGGTAGTTTGCGGAGGTCACAAGCCGTGGCGGCGGTCGCTGCGGCTCCGCCAAGCCCAAGCCCGGAAGAACCCGGCGAGGGCGGGGCCCGCGGCCACGTAGCCCGGGGCGCGCGCAGGTTCCGAGCGCCAACCGCCGGCAGCCCCGCCCGCCCCGCCCCGCCCCGCCCCCGCCCCGGCGCGCGGCCCGCCCGCCGGTCCGCTCCCCGGGGCTGCGCGGCTGCAGCCCTTAGCAGAGCGAGCCGGGCCGGAGCGGGAAGGAGCGCGGCGCGGGGTCGCCGGGACCGCGGGGCCCCGGCCGGGGGTGGGGGTGGGGGGCGGGCGGAGGGTGGTCGGTGCCGGCCGTGTAGGTGGGAGGCGCCGGGGGTGCAGCGGGCCACCAGCCCGGGAGAACTCCTGAGCCGGGGGCCGGCAGAGCTGGGACACCACGCCCGGCTTGCGCCGTGGGGGCGGGGGCGGCGAGACCCCGCCCCCTTTTGTCTTCGGTCCTCCGAGGTGTGCGGCTGCGCCCCGCCGGAGCGATTAGCGCAGCGCTCGGCGTCGAGCGGGCCCTTTCCGAATCCTGGCCTTGATTGCCATCCCCAGTGTAGGGGTGGAGGGTTGGGGAGGTGAAACCGAAAGGGAGTGGTAACCGGGCTGACGAAGGGTAACTGCCATCATGAAGCACCCAGGCTGGCCGGGAGCAGTCACCACCCCTTCCTTCCCGAGGGGGCAGCCGAGGCCCTCGGGATGGATACAAGCACGTGTCCTGACTGTGGAAGAGGAGGAGCTGGGATACGAACCTGGGACTCGGCCCTTGGCCCGCACTGCGCCAGGATGGGGAAAACGTGTGTTTGAACCAGGCTCTGAAAACCGAGAAGGGTTTGATGAGTGGCAATAACTGAGCGAGCTCAGCCTTAATCGCCCGTGGGAAGACTTTTTTTTTTTTAAATAGGCTACACTTTCCTCCACCGTAAAAAAAAGGCTGGACTTAGGAAAACTAATTACTAATATGTAAGTAGTGCTTTGCAACGCAGAAAGCACCTTCAATTACGTTGTCATAGATAATGCCTCACAATTAACTCGCCAAGTAAGCTTTTTTAAATTAACCTCCTTGGAAAATGAAGAAATTGTGTCCTAGAGAGGTTTGTTAGATCAGGGAGCAGTGATAGGCCATTATATTGAATAAGTCAAAGGTTTTTTCGGGATAACTGTCTTGGGTGAGCATAAAACTCAAGAACCCAAACATCCTGGTACCTTATCATCTGCTAGTTGAAAATACTTTTGCTGAATCTGCTTGCCCTTCCCTACTATCAACAACTGTAACCCCACAACCCAAATCACTCCGACAGAGATATTCTTATTTTTAATATTTCTTTCTGGGTTGGGCTGGGCTGTGGCGAGTCAGTCCTTCAGGCAAAGTCACAACTGAGAGGGAGTCGGAGAGTTGGTTACATTCTGAAAATGCCAACTGTTTTGGGTCTTCTAAATAACAATTATTTTGACGGCATTGGTGATAAATAATAATAATTTTGTCCTTCCTATTGGCAGGTCCACCTCCTAGCAAAGGTTTGGAATGAACATGAGAAATGTAAGTCGGGATTTTGAAGTATCAGTTAAAGGAACCTAAGTTGGTTATTTAGGAAATACTGGCAGTTAATTTGGTGATAACCATTTTGGGATGTACAAAGTTAATTGGTAGGCGCTTATCAAATGTCCATTTTCGAGGAGTATATTTCGTAACACGTGGGGCGAGGTCTACACAGGTGGCAGGCTCAAACAGGACAAATACCCTGAGAGATGCTATTTTTTTTTTCAGTCCCTATGGGTCTGTTAAAGGGAAGATGGGCCCTGTGTTTCCTAATGTCTGTGATGGGTTCCAGGTGTTTTCTGGGCTAAATGTTTTCATTTATCCTTTATCCTCACAATGTGCTTAAAAGACAGGAGTTCTTACCATTTTTAGAAATGAGACTTCAAGGGCGCCTGGGTGGCTTAGTTGGTTAAGCATCCGACTTTTCGCTTACGTCATGATCTCGCGGTTCGTGGGTTCGAGCCCCGCGTCGGGCTCTGTGCTGACTGCCAGCTCAGAGCATGGAGCCTGTTTCAGTCAGTGACTCCCTCTCCCTCTGACCCTCCCCTGCTCACGCTGTCTCTCTCTCTCTCTCTCTCTCTCTCCTAGAAATAAATAAAAAAAGTTTTAAAAAATTGGAAAAAAAAAGAAAGAAATGAGACTTCAGCTTAGGAAGGCCACGTAAACCAGCCCTGCTGGGGCCAGAACAACTTTTCACTAAACCACACTTTTCACATTGATCCAGGTTCAGAGTCAACAAATATTTAACGAACATCTACTTACACCAGGTGCTTTTGAGTATTTGATTGACTCCTCACGACAGCCAGTCATGCCTTTTGCTTATTTCAGCTGATCATGTTGAAATCCATTAGCAAGCATTGGAAGGAAATCGTCCATTCCCTCAGGTAGGACAGGAGATAAGCATTTTGAAGTCCATGGGACTGTTGTGCCCCCGCCTTCTAAATATGATGGGTGCTGTGGGGACACTAAAGGGAGCAGTTCCTTAATATAGTCCTGACCTCTCCAGAAGGGTGGTGCAGAGCAAAAAATGTGGGACTTGTCCGACAAATTGAGTTGCAAGAGCATTTTTTCCTAGTGGTGACAAGTCTGCAAATGCCATTGGTTTCCTGTGATAGATGCACACACATAGTGATTAATGGCACTGACCATTGGTCTGACATGGCTATAAGGGGCTGAATAGGCGGGCAGGCCCGGTTCTGGGTTTGAAGGGCCTCAGCTGTTAGTCTAAGAGTTTTAATCTGTGGACAGTGTTTGAAAGAGAAGTGACTGGATGGGTAGATGCTCTAGGTGACGTCCTACAGCAGAGTGGAGGGTGGATTGGAGCAAGTGGAACTGGAAGCAGGAAGGTCAGGAAAAGAACTATTGCAGGTAGTTAATTGGAATGAACATGGAGTTGTCCAGTAACTGATAAAAATGCTAACAGCTCTCATCCATTGAGCTCTTCCCATGTGGGGGGCTGGGCGCGTATTATCTAATTTACCCTTTGATCTAAATCTTGTTATCCCCATTTTACAGGGTAGGGGACTATGCAGATGACTTGTGTAAGGCCACACAGTGACTAAGTGGCAGAGCTGGAGTTCAAATCCACGTCTGTCTGAATCTAAAGCCTTAAGGCTGCAAACCTAAATCGATGTTGCAAACATAAACACCTGTGACTAGTATTAGGCAGACTATGCAGATCTTTGTACAGTGGAAACTGCCGTATAAAGTACCAGTCTCGTTGATTTGTATCTCAGACACATCCCGAATATGCCTTCTTACCTCCTCCCCCTACCTCCCCGGTGAGTCACCTTCATTTCCTGCCTTTGGTCCTATAGTAGATGCCTTACTATTTTCTCGGTGTCCTCACTTGCGGAAACCTAACAGCATGGCTGATCTCTTTAAAATAAATCAGGGGCAGGGGCACCTGGGTGGCTTAGTCAGTTAAGCGTCCGACTTTCACTTAGGTCATGATCTCGCGGTTGTGGGTTCGAGCCCCGCGTCGGGCTCTGTGCTGACTGCCAGCTCAGAGCCTGGAGCCTGTTTCAGTCTGTGACTCCCTCTCTCTCTGACCCTCCCCTGCTCACGCTGTCTCTCTCTCTCCTAGAAATAAAAATATTTTAAAAAATAAAATAAAATAAATCAGGGGCAGTGCTTGCTTCGGCAGCACATATACTAAAATAAATCAGGGGCACCTGGCTGGCTCAGTCGGTAGACCATGAGACTCTTTATCTTGGGGTCCTGAGTTCGAGCCCCACGTTGGGCATAGAGATTACTTACGGAAAAATAATAAAAGTGAAAATGCATAGAAGCTGCAAAAATAAAATATAAATCAAACTGTCCCCTCCTCCTTCTTAAAACACTTGCCTGGTTCTTTTCTCATCACTCTTAAAATCTAATTCCTCACCTTGAGTTATAGGGGCCTACACGATCTGTCAGCTACCTGCCTTGCCAACTTCATTTTGTTCCTTTCTCATTGAATTCCGGCCCTATGGCCCTTCTTTCTGTCGCTGGAACGTGCCAAGCTTGTTCTTGCCTTGGGGAATTTGCATTTGTTGTTTCTATTCTCATGTCTGACTTCTTGCCATTTAGGTCTCATTTCAAATGTCTCCTCAGAAAGGACTTTCTTTTTTCTTTTATTTTTTTTAGGTTTTATTTCTGAGAGAGAGAGACAGCATGAGCAGGGGAGGTCAGAGAGAGAGGGAGACACAGAATCTGAAACAGGCTCCAGGCTCTGAGCTGTCAGCACAGAACCCGATGTGGGGCTTGAACCCATGAACTGTGAGATCATGACCTGAGCCGAAGTCGGATGCTTAACCAACTGAGCCACTCAAGTACCCCATTGTCTTTTTTTTTTTTTAATTTATTTTGAGAAAGAGAGGCAGAGAGAATGCACGCACATGAGCAGTGGAGGGGCAGAGAGAGAGGGGGGAGAGAGAGAATTCTCAGCAGGCTCCAGGCTCTGAGCTGTCAGCACAGAGCCCGGTGTGGGGCTTGAACTCACGAATTCTGAGATCATGACCAAAGGTAAAACCAAGATTTGGATGCTTAACCCACTGAACCACAAAGGCACCCCTCACCTGCCTGTTTTTAATTAGATTTTTGGGATTTTTGTTTTAGCTTTGAGTTGTATTAGTTCTTTATATAATTCTGGGTGTTAATTCCTTATGGGATATATCATTTGCAAATATCTTCTCCCATTCAGGAGGTTGCCTTATCCTTTTATTGACGGTTTCCCTCTCTGTGCAACAGCTTTTTATTTTGGTGTAATCCCAATAGTTTATTTCTGCTTTTGTTTCCCTTGCCTGAGGATTCTTATCTACAAAATTGTTGCTACAGCCATTATCAAAGAAATTAACTGTTTCTGCCTTCTTCTAAGAGTTTTATGGTTTCAGGTCTCATGTTTGGATCTTTAATTCATTTGAGTTTATTTTTGTCTATTGTGTAAGAAAGCGGCCCAGTTTCATTTTTTTTCATGTAGCTATCTAGTTCTCCCGGTACATTTACTGAAGAGACGATCTTTTGCCCATTGAATATTCTTGCTTCCGTTGTTATTGATTAAGTGAGCATATAAGCGTGGGTTTATTTCCAGGCTCTCTATTCTTTTTTTTTAAAGATTTTATTTTATTTATTTATTTTTAAATGTTTATTTATTTTTGAGAGAGAGAGAGAGAAAGTAGGGGGGCAGAGAGAGAGGGGAAAAGAGAGGATCTGAAGTGGGCTCTGTGTTGTCAGCAGACAGCTCAGTGTGGGGCTCGAACTCACAAACCATGAGATCATGACCTGAGTTGAAGTTGGATACTAAACCGACTGACCCCCCCCCCATGTGAGCCCCCCCACCCAGGATTTTATTTTAAAAAAAAAAAATTTTTTTTTTTAATGTTTTATTTATTTCTAGGAGAGAGAGAGAGAGAGACAGCGTGAGCAGGGGAGGGTCAGAGAGAGAGGGAGTCACAGACGGAAACAGGCTCCAGGCTCTGAGCTGGCAGTCAGCACAGAGCCCGACGCGGGGCTCGAACCCACGAACCGCGAGATCATGACCTAAGCGAAAGTCGGACGCTTAACCGACTAAGCCACCCAGGCACCCCCAGGATTTTATTTTTAAGTAATCTCTATACCCAGTGTGGGACTCAAACTCACAACCACGAGATCAAGAGTCACACGCTCCACCTACTGAGCCAGCCAGGCACCCCATGTTCTCTCTCTTCTTTACCAGTGATCAGTGTGTCTATTTTTTGTGTGCATACTATACTGTTTTAATTACTACAGCTTTGTAGTATATCTTGAAATCTGGGACCGTGATTCTGCCAGCTTGCTCTTTTTCAAGATTGCTGAACTATTCAGGGTCTTTTGGGGTTCCAAACAAAATGTTAATGATTTGTTCTAGTTCTTGGGAAAACAGTATCCACACTCTTAATTAAGTGAAAGCAGACACCTTTTCTTTCCCGCCTCTGCATCTCAGCACCTTGGACATAGCATGGCATTTTGCAGGCTCTTAATAAAAATCACAGAAAGAAAGATTGTAGTCACAATAGAAATATAACTGCATTTTTAAAAATGGTTTTATATTAAAATTTTTAATGTTTATTTTTAATTTCTTAAAATGTTTTGTTTATTTCTGAGAGAGAGACAGCATGAGCAGGGGAGGGTCAGAGAGAGAGGGAGACACAGAATCCAAAACAGGCTACTGGCTCTGAGCTAGCTATCAGCACAGAGACCGATGCAGGGCTCGAACCCATGAACTGTGAGATCATGACCTGAGCCGAAGTTGGGCGCCCAACCAGCTGAGCCACCCATGTGCCCCTAATGTTTATTTTTGAAGGAGAAAGACAGAGTATGAAAGGGGCAGGGGCAGAGAGGGAGACACAGGATGCAAAGCGGGCTCCAGGCTCTGAGCTGTCAGCACACAGCTCAACATGGGGCTTGAACCCATGAACTGTGAGATCATGACCTGAGCTGAAGTTGGACGCTAAACGACTGAGCCACCAGGCACCCCAGAAATATAACTACGTTATTAACAAAAGTTAGGAATTATCCTTGATTCTCTCTCTGCCACTCACAATTCCACCTGCAAATTCTGCAAAGAAGCAGAACTACTTCTCACCAGTTATATATAGCCCAATATGTCCACTCGCTGCATTCCCATTGCCACACTTCTCAGTGACTTTGTCCTAGGTGCCACTACTGCCTCCCCGTGGTTACCTACATCCTTGACCTCTGGCACCTCTCCTGATGGCTAATTGATATCTGCTGAAGCAACGAATCAGGTGCATTATTAGGGCAGAGATGTGCTTTTTTTTTTTTAAGTTTACTTATTTGTTTTGCGAAAGAGAGGGAGAGAGAATCCCAAGCCGGATCCCACGCTGCCAGCACAGAGCCCGACGTGGTGCTTCATCTCCCACACCATGAGATCGTGACATGAAGGGCAGAAATGTTTATTTATGTTGAATGAAAATTTACTAGCTGACCCCAGTGTGTTAGTTTGCTAGGCTGCTATAACAAAGGGCCACAGACTGTGTGACTTAAATAGCAGTAGTTCATTTTTTCACAGTTCTGGGGGCCAGAAGTCCAAGATCACGTGTCAACAGGTTTTCTTTCTTTCTTTTTTTTTTAAAAAAAAAATTTTTTTTAATGTTTTATTTATTTCTAGGAGAGAGAGAGAGAGAGACAGCGTGAGCAGGGGAGGGTCAGAGAGAGAGGGAGTCACAGACTGAAACAGGCTCCAGGCTCTGAGCTGGCAGTCAGCACAGAGCCCGACGCGGGGCTTGAACCCACGAACCGCGAGATCATGACCTAAGCGAAAGTCGGATGCTTAACCGACTAAGCCACCCAGGCGCCCCAACAGGTTTTCTTTCTTCTGAGGCCTCTCGCCCAGGGTGGCAGGTGCCCCCTTCTCGCTGTGTCTTCCCATGATCTTTCATCTGTATGCACACGTTTGTGTCCCAATCTTTTCTTATAAGGATACCAGTCCTACTGCCCACCTACATGTCTTCATTTTACCTTTATTGTATATATTTTAATGTTTATTATTATTTTTAATATTTTTATTTATTTCAAGGAGAGAGAGAGAGACAGCATGAGCAGGGGAGGGTCAGAGAGAGAGGGAGTCACAGACTGAAACAGGCTCCAGGCTCTGAGCTGGCAGTCAGCACAGAGCCTGACGCAGGGCTCGAACCCACGAACTGTGAGACCATGACCTAAGCAAAAGTCGGACGCTTAGCCGACTAAGCCACCCAGGCGCCCCAAATGTTTATTATTTTTTGAGAGTGAGAAAGAGAAAGCAGGGGAGAGGCAGGGGCAGAGAGAGAGTCCTTGGTAGGCTCTGTGCTATCAACTCACAGCCTGACACGGGGCTCGAACTCACGAACTGTGAGATCCTGACCTGAGCTTAAATCAGATGCTCAACCAACTGAGTCACCCAGGTGCCCCTACCTTGATTATATTTTGAATGGCCCTATCTCCAAATACAATGACAGTCACAGATTTAAAGAGGGTGGGATGCAGTTCAGCCCATAACACAAGTGACATCTGTCCTGTGCTTCACAAAGCTGTCGGCTTGAGGCTGTTTTGGCAGGAGCTCACACTACGTTCCTGCAAGTGCTGTCTCAGCGCTGCAAAGCTGAGTTTGAAGATACTGTGCATCGATTAACATGGAACTGGAAATGATTCCTGATTCCAAGGCTTGAGGAGGCGCGCTGTGCCAAACAGGCATTCAGTTCTCAGGACAGAAATACTGAGTTTGTTTGGGCTTATCTACTTAATGAACAGAACCGTTAGGTATTTCTATAGGCCTAGGGGGTCATGAAACAATTACTGAAACACTGGATGCACCATGAATTGTGAAAAATTGGGAGCCTTTACTGCAAACAAGTCAGAAACACCAGGGGCAGATTTTAATCATATTTCTCCAGGTCCCACCTGAGACCCTATTGAAAAGAAAATATTTGGGAATCACGCCCGGAGTCAGTTTTGGGATCCATTAATCTAGCCTAACCCCTTCATTAAGTCCTGGAAAAAGAAATCTTTTGCTAGAGGTCCTAGAGCAAGTTAGTGGCTGAGCTGGGACTAGAATCTAGATTCTAAGGGAATCCATCGGATTCTCTTCCTCTTCACCAGCATTTCCCATACCCATACCTGCAGATGTTGTCATGGCCATCTGCTACTTAAAAACACACATGGCTCTGACCTCAAAGACAGATAGCAATTACATGGACAAACTCCGTATTGAGTACATCAATTGCATTTAAAAAATTTATATTGTATAAGATCTGTATGAGGAAAACTGCGAAACTCATGAAAGATTTTATTTTATTTTTATTTTTTTAATGTTTTTTATTTATTTCTAGGAGAGAGAGAGAGACAGTGTGAGCAGGGGAGGGTCAGAGAGAGAGAGGGAGTGACAGACTGAAACAGGCTCCAAGCTCTGAGCTGGCAGTCAGCACAGAGCCCGACGCGGGGCTCGAACCCGCGAACCGCGAGATCATGACCTAAGCGAAAGTCGGACGCTTAACCGACTAAGCCACCCAGGCGCCCCTCATGAAAGATTTTAAAGACGAATTAAATGGAGAGCTATTTCATGTTTATGGATGGAAAGACTCAATATTCTTAAGATGTCCATTCTTTTCAACTTGATCTATAGATTCAATTCAATCCCAATCAAGATCCCGCAAGTTCTTCTGTGGATAGTAACAGATTCTCAAGTTTGTATGTAGAGGCAAAAAGAATAACCAACTCAGTACTGAAAAAGAACAAAGGGACACCCGGGTGGCTCAGTCAGTTAAGCATCCGTCTTCGGCTCAAGTCATGATCTCATGGTTCCTGGGTTCAAGCCCCTCGTCAGGCTCTGTGCTGACAGCTCAGATTCTGTGTCTCCCTCTCTCTCTGCTCCTCCCCCTCATACTCTGTCTCTTTCTCTCAAAAATAAACAAACATAAAAAAAAAAAAAAAGGAGCAAAGTCAGAGTGATGCAGGCAGACTAGGCCCGAGGATCCAGAGGGGTTCCCACAGGACCAGCTGAGAAGGTCCCTCGCTGCTCACAGGATAGAAATCGATGCCAGCCAGGGGCCTCTGGGTGGCTCAGTTGGTTAAGCATCCGATTTCGGCTCAGGTCGTGATCTCACCGTTCGTGGGTTCAAGCCCCATGTTGGGGCTGTGTGCTGACAGCTCAGAGCCTGGAGCCTGTTTCAGATTCTATGTCTTCCTCTCTCTCTGACCCTCCCCTGCTCATGCTGTCTCTATTTCTCTCTCCAAAAAATAAATAAATAAATAAATAAATAAATCTATGTCAGCCAGCAGGAGGCGAGAGAAGTTTAGTGAAGGTAGAGAGAGAGTGCACGTACAGTGTCAGGGAGACTGAGAAGGGAAAGGAGAGAGAGTCTCATCTTTACTCAGGATCTGGGGTTTTGACTGAGGATTATAGTCTGGTGTACGCGTCCTCTCAGGCATCGAGGAACCTGTTAGAACAAAGACAAAGGCTCAAGTGTTACTTCTTGGTGCCAGAGGTTTTTGGCGTTGAGATGTCTAGTGCCATATGATGGCTCTGTTGTTCGTTCTCAACTGGTCCTCCTTTAGATGTTGTCTGTTCTAAAGAAATCATCAACTCCTCGTCCCTTACAAGGAAGTTGTACAGTATTTGCATTATGAAGCTTGTGTAAAGTGGAGGTGCAGGTCCTGGCAAGATTGGAAGTGAGTAAAGAAGTAAAAAGCAGATTAAAAAATTAAAATTGTTTTAATGTTTTCTTTCTTTCTTTTTTTTTTTTTTTTACAAATAGTTTATTGTCAAATTAGTTTCCACATAACACCCAGTGCTCATCCCCACAATGTCCTCCTCCATGCCCATCCCTCCTCCCCCCCACATCCATCAGTCCTCAGTTTTTGTCAGCATTCAAGAGTCTCTCATGGTTTGCCTCTCTCCCTTTCCCCACCATTTCCCCCCTTCTTCTCCCCCTTGGTCCTCTGTTAAGTTCCTCCTAATCCTCCTATACGTGCAAACATATGATATTTGTCCTTCTCTGCCTGACTTATTTCGCTCAGCATAACACCCTCAAGGTCCATCCATGTTGCTACATGGCCAGATTTCATTGTTTCTCATTACCATGTAGTATTCCATGGTATAGATAAACCACATCTTCTTGATCCATTCGTACGTTGATGGACACTTAGGCTCTTTCCATGTTTTAGCTATTGTGGAGAGTGCTGCTATGAACTGTTTTATTTATTTCTGAGAGAGAAAGAGACAGCATGAACAGGGGAGTGTCAGAGAGAGAGGGAGATACAGAATCTGAAACAGGCTCCAGGCTCTGAGAGCTGTCAGCACAGAGCCTGACGCAGGGCTCGAACCCATGAATTGTGAGATCATGACCTGAGCTGAAGTTGGACGCTTAACTGAGTGAGCCACCCACATGCCCCGCTAAAAGCAGAGTTTTATGGAGTCTTTTGGTTTCCTTATCTCAAGAGAACTGATACTACCCAATTTCAAGACTTCTTATAAAGCTACAGTAATCAAGCCAATATGGTATTGGTGAGGAGTAGACAAATGGGTCAGTGGAACAGAATGGAGAGCCCAGAAATAGACCACATAAAAATAGTCGACTCCTTGACCAAGGAGAAAAAACAATACAATGGAGCAAAGGTAGTCTTTTCAACAAATGGTGTGGAACAATTAGGCATCTATATGCAAAAAAAAAAAAAAAAAAAAATCCAGACATAGGCCATATATCCTTGACAAATTAGTTTTTAAATTTTTCTTGAGTTTATTTATTTTGAGAGAGAGAGCGCGAGCGAGCCCAAGCAGGGGAGGGGCAGAGAGAAGGAGAGATAGAATCTCAAGCAGGCTCTGCACATTAGCACAGGGCCTGATGCGGGGCTTGAACCCACGAACCTTGAGATCATGACCTGAGCTGAGATCAAGAATCAGACACTTAACTGGCTGAGCCACCCAGGCATCCCAATTCTTGACAAAATTTAACTCAAAATGGATCATAGACCTAAATGTAAATCACAAAACTACAAAATAACTCCTAGGAGGTAACATAGGGTAAAATCTGGATGCTCATGGAGATGGTGATGACTTTTAACTTTTTGTTATTTTTTGAGAAGGAGTGAAAGAAAGTAAGCACACGAGCAAGTGAGGGTTAGAGAGAGAAGGAGAGAGAGAGAATCCCAAGCAGGCTCTTCACTAATAGCACAGATCGGTCTCACAACTGTGACATCATGACCTAGCCAAAATCAAGAGTCGGATGCTTAACCAACTGAGCCACCCAGGTGCCCCAAGATTTTTTTTTTTTAAAGTAATCTCTATACCCATTGCAGGGCTTGAACTTATAACCCCAAGATCAAGAGTTCCATGTTCTACCCACGAGCCAGCCAGGTGCCCTGTGGTGAGGACTTTTTATTTATTTATTAAAAAAATTTTTTTAGGGGCGCCTGGGTGGCTTAGTTGGTTAAGCATCCGACTTTCGCTTAGGTCACGATCTCGCGGTTCGTGGGTTCGAGCCCGTCGGGCTCTGTGCTGACTGCCAGCTCAGAGCCTGGAGCCTGTTTCAGTTGTGACTCCCTCTCTCTCTGACCCTCCCCTGCTCACGCTGTCTCTCTCTCTCTCCTAGAAAAAAAAAAATTTTTTTTTAAATGTTTTATTTATTTCTGAGAGAGAGAGACAGCATGAGCAGTGGAAGGTCAGAGAGAGAGAGAGGGAGACACAGAATCTGAAGCAGGCTCCAGGCTCTGAGCCAGCTGTCAGCCCAGAGCCTGACACGGGGCTCGGACCCACAAACCATGAGATCATGACCTGAGGCAAAGTCGGACGCTTAACCGACTGAGCCACCCAGGCGTCCCGTGATGACTTTTTAGATACAACAAAGGTGTGATCCATGAAAGAAATAACTGATAAACTGGGCTTCATTAAAATTAAAGATTTTTGCTCTACAAAGGACATCGTCAAGAGAATCAAGAGCCAGACTGGGAGAAAATACTTGCAAAGGACATATCTGATCAAGGACCAGGATCCACCGTATACAAAAAACTCTTAAAATGCAACGATAAGGAGCCAACATGATTTAAACAGTGGGCCAAAGATCTTAATACACACGGAACAGATGGTGAGTAAGCATATGAAAAGATGCCCTACATCATGTAACACCAATGAAATGCAAATTAAAACAACAATGAGATGCCAGTGTACACCTATTGAAATCGCCAACGTGTAGAATACTGACGACAAATGCTGGTGAGGATATGGAACAGCAGTAACTTTCATTTGCTGGTACTGGGAATGCAAAATGGTACAGCCACTTTGGAAGACATTTTGATGGTTTCTAACAAAACTAAGCATAACCTAAGCATACCATCTGGCAATTGTACTTCTTCGTGTCTACTCAAAGGAGTTGAAAACTTAACGTCCGCACGAAAACTTACACATGGATGTTCATAAGTGGCTTTCTTCATAGTTGCCAAAAGGTGAATGGGGAAATAAACTGTGGTCCATCCAGACAATGGCCTATTGTTCAGTGCTAAAAAGAAATGTGCTATCAAGCCATGAAAAGACATGGAGGAAGCTTGAATGTATATAACTAAGTGAAAGAAGCCAGTCTGAAAAGACTACGTGCTGGAGACATGGAGACGTGTCTATGGAGACAGTAAAAGAGCAGTGGTTGCCAGGGGCCAGGGGGAGGGCGAGATGAAGAGACAAGGGCACAGAGGATTTTTAAGGGAGTGAAAATGTCACGTGTAAAGGTGGGTGCATGTCATATGTTTGCCTAAACGCAGAGAATGTACAACACCAGGGGTAAATCCTAATTAAACTCTGGAGTTAGGATGGTAATGATTTGTTCTGGTAGGTTCATCAGTTGTACCAAATGTAGGGCTCTGGTGGGGCATGTCGACAGTGGGGGACACCATGAATGTAGGGGGCTAGGGGCGTATAGGAAATCTCTGTACTTTCCACTCTATTTATTATTATTTTCAACAATTTTTTTTCACATTTATTTATTTTTGAGAGACAGAGTGAGCAGGGGAGGAGCGGTGGGGGGGGGGGTGCGGGCAGACACAGAATCCAAAGCAGGTTCCAGCCTCTGAGCTGTCCTCAGAGCCCAACATAGGGCTCGAACTCACGGACCTGAGCTAAAGTGGGACGCTTCACAGACTGAGCCAGACGCTTCACAGACTGAGCCAACCAGGCGCCCCTCTTTCCACCTAAAACTGCTCTAAAAATTGGAAGTCTAGTAAAAATTTATTTGTAGATCCTTTTGTGATTCGTGGACGTGGTGACTGGTAGTCTATGCTGTTACTGTGTGAGATGTACTCCCCTCAAACCTTATATGGCACTGGCACATTACGTGTCTGATGTGGAAAAAAATGTATCCAGAAGCCCATAAACAAGTTTAAGTATCCCCATTAGCAGCGCTACCCATTCAGTGAAGTAAAAAGAAATATTTTACTGGGGCGCCTGGGTGGCTTAGTCGGTTAAGCGTCCGACTTTCGCTTAGGTCATGATCTCGCGGTTCGTGGGTTTGAGCCCTGCGTCGGGCTCTGTGCTGACTGCCAGCTCGGATCCTGGAGCCTATTTCAGAGTCTGTATCTCCCTCTCTCTTTGACCCTCTCCTGCTCATGCTGCCTCTCTCTCTCTCTCTCTCCTAGAAAAAAAAAACATTAAAAAAAAAAAGAAATATTTTACTGAGTATTGACCATGTGCCTATTGAAAGACAATACAGAGAACACACAGGAGACATATAAAATGTTCCTGGGGTATCTGGCTGGCTCAATTGGTAGAGCATGTGACTCTTGATCTCATTCAGGGTCATGAGTTCAAGCCCCACATTGAAAAAGATAATAGGGGCATCTGGGTGACTGAGTCAGTTAAGCATCTGACTCGATTTCTGTGCAGGCCATGATCTTGTGGTTGTGGGATCAAGCCCTGCGTGGGACTCTGCGCTAACAGTGGGAAGTCTGTTTGGGATTCTCTCTCTCTCTCTCTGCTCTTCGCCACCCCCCAAATAAATAAACTTAGAAAAAAGATAATAAAAAATAAAACATGTGCTGTCGAAGCGAGCACAATAAAAAATACAGTAAATAAAATCTTGGAGCACCTGGGGATGGCGCAGTTTTAAGTGCCGACTCTTGATTTCGGCTCAGGTCATGATCTCATATTCATGGGATGGAGCCCTGTGTTGGGCTCTGTTATGAGCGTAGAGCCTTCCTGATCTCTCTCCCTCTCTTTCTATCCCTTCCCCCTTTCACTCTCTCTCTAAATAAAAAACATGTAAAAAATAAAATAAAACCTTGTTCCTGCAAAGTTAAAAGTCCAGTTCTTTGTCCTGAATTGTGATAAATCAATAATGCAAATAGACTTTAAAACCACCCCCCTACCCCCACCGCTCTGTTCCAACTCTGTGTCTGTAATTCAGAGGCTGAGAAAAAGTGTTCATTGTTAATGGTGTCTTCTCTGGCAGAGACGTGACATCTTATTTGCCTCAAGTGACCCAAGGAATATAAGAAAAAATACCCTGTCAACTATAAGTTGCTTTACAAAAACAGGTTATTAATGCTGCTTTGTGAGATGAGCAGCTTAGTTCTAGTACCTGTTGAAAGTATACAGTGAGGGGCACCTGGGCGGCTCAGTCGGTTAAGCCTCTGACTTTGACTCAGGTCATGATCTCACAGTTCGTGGGTTCAAGCCCCGTGTCAGGCTCTGCTGAGAGCTGAGCCTGGAGCCTGCTTCAGATTCTGTGTTTCTGTTGCTCTCTCTCTCTCTCCCCTGCTTGTGCTCTTTCTCTCTCTCTCTCCTTCTCTCTCTCTCTCAAAAATAAGCATTAAAAAAAAAGTATACAGTGAAACAAAAAGAAGGCATAGAATTTGAACAAGGATTAGAAAGGAACCATGGGGATTTTCACTTCTGGTCACATGAGAATTCCACTACATTTCAGATTGGAGGAGGCGGATGGGAGCCTTTATGGCCCAGTGGAGAAGAACAGAGATTAAAATGTTTTTGGAACATGGGGCCCAAGAAGAAAGAAGAAGGAATTAGGACCGTGAAGCCCAAAGAAGAAAAGGTATCTTTATTTATTGAGAAGATAAAGCTAAGGGGTGTCTTGTGTTGAAATAGGTCCAGGGCATCTGGAAGATTCTCTGCTGTCACTGGTGGGAACACTGGGAATTGTATTTGGGTTCTGGGAATAAGCCCAAGGCCTTCTTAGTTCTCCCTGTCACCTTTCTGATGTGTCTTCTGCTTGAGAATATGCACAGACAGGGGCACCCCGGTGGCTCACTAGGTTAAGCGTCCGGCTTCTGCTCAGGTCATGATCTCAAGGTTTGTGAGTTCAAACCCCACGACGGGCTCTGTGCTGACAGCTCAGAGCCTGGAGCCTGCTTGGGATTCTGTGTCTCATTCTCTCTCTGCCCCTCCCCCACTTGTGCTCTGTCTCTCAAAAATAAATAAATGTTAGAAAAAAATTTTAGAATATGCTCGAACAGCCATTCTGGCTACGGAACTGCTCTCAGAGCCAGGCTTTTAAGGTGGGTCGTGTGGCGGGAGGGTAGCCAGCTTTGTCCCTGAGGATCTTTACTAATAGCTGGCCCCAGTAAGTGTTAAGAGTTGCTCCCTTGGCTAAGAATTCTTCAGGAAAGTTCACTCAGGAGGCATGCAATTCCCCACCAGGCCCCCCTTCCCCCGGTCCCTTAGGAAGCTGTAATATTGATAGTTACACCCTCTTCTCGGTGGCAGATGAAAACATAGCTTTGTTTGGAGCAGTTCCTAGTGGTTAGTCTTCCAGAGAGATGCCACCAAGACTTGGGCAGGTGGCTAGTGATTATTTCACCAACGTGCAGGGTTTTGGTGAAGGAGCCGCACGGGGGTTGGGTTGGAGAAGGGCAGAAGTAAAATGGTTTTGGCGCATGGGGACCCAGGAAGAAAGCTAAAGGGCTCAGAGCTGTCCCTGGCACATAGTCAGTCCTGTGTGCTTGTGGGAGCTGTTAAGAGGGGGGCGAACTGCATGTTTAAATAGGGTGGTGAGATTGGAGTAGACGTGAAGCAGGTGAGGGAATTTGCTCAACTGGTTTCTGAGGAAAGAGTATTCCAGGCAGGAGGAACGGCCATAGCAAAAGTCTGGCACGTTCCACAGCATCACAGACCCCCTGGGGCTGGGGTTGGGTGAGAGGCTAGAAAGGAACTGTTCCCGCTTACATGAGGCCCGGGAGGGCCTGGTGAGGATTTGGGCTTTCACTCTCGTGAGATGGAGCCACATGGGTGGTTCGCAGAGGAACAGCGAAATTGGGTCTTTCTCTCTGGTGTGTTATTACGAATAACCTGGGAGGAGTGAGGGGTAAGGGTTGGAGTAGGAAGACCTGACGAGAGGCTCTGGCAAAACTGGACAGGATGAGGTGGGGCCAGAGTACTCAGGGGACGTGCTAGGAGAGGCTGATTCTGGAAATGTTAAGAAGCCAGCGCTCACTCCTGAGGGACGGGTGCAGGGCAGTGAGAGTGGGCCCAGCAAAGTTTGCGGTCTTTCTTTACGTGCTTGGTGACCCCGTGTTGTTTAGCCTGAGTTGGAGGGACGTGGTTGGCATCGAGTGGTTGTGGGAAATAACGGAAATAACGGTTGTGGGAAATACTCTGAATTCTCTCATTCAGAGTATTTATTGGGCACCCACTACGTGTTAGGCATACAATGATGAGAAAAACAAGCTAAGGTCATTATCCACGTGAAGCAACCATTCTAGTCAGTAGAATTAGACAGTAAATGCGTCAACAGTGCCAACCAGGGGTAAGGGCTATGTGGAAAATAAAATGGGGTCATGTGACGACATCTTGAGTTGCTCAGCATCAGGAGCTGGAAGAGCCCTCTGAGGAGGTGACATCTGTCCTGACGCCATTCATTCCTGGATATCAAATGCTTGCCCTTAGAATGATCTAGACCACTAGAGATGTGTCATGACTTCTCAGAACTGCTTGAACTGAATTTCATTTTGTTGTTACCTCTCAAGACCTTTTAAACTACAGCCGAATGAAACTCCACATGTAAACTGAGGGTATTGTCGAGAATCTTGTCTACCAGGAAGATCAGTGAGTGAATTTTTCTAACGTCCCAGTTCCAAAAACTGTGAAAATACTGAACTGATTTTTTTCTGATCTTTTGGCTGCAATCATGTAATGAGTTGTTTTCTGTTCTTTGTTTCTGTGGCTCACTAGCTAAATGTCAAATCTGTAACCCCTCCTCTTGCAAGTGTATAGGACTAATGGAATGCATTTCTATACTAGCTTAATCCCTGTTTCAACTTCATTCATTCATTCATCCAATATATTTTTATCATTTTTTTTAAACATACCATCGTCGTCGTCGTTGTCATCGTTGTCGTCGTCGTCTTTTTTTTTTGATGTTGATTTTTTGAGAGAGAGAGGGAGAAAGAGAATCCCAAGTAGGCTTCATGCTCTCAGCATAGGGCCCAACTTGGGGCTCGAACTCACAAACCATGAGATCATGACCTGAAATGAGAGCAAGAGTCAGCTGCTTAAACAACTGAGCCACCCAGGTGCCCCGACAATGTATTGACTTTTATTGTGAACTATTCCATTGTATCAGTTTATTTATCCATTTACTTGTTGATGGACAATTGAATGTTTTCTAGATTTGGCTACAATGAACAAAGCTTCTATACACATTCTTTCTGTGGACAGATATTTTCATTTTCTTGAATAAATACTAGAGGTAGAATTGCTGGGTCAGAAGAAAAGTATATGATTGATTTTATAAGAAATGGCCAAGGGCACCTGGCTGGCTCAGTTGTCAGAGCGTGTGACTCTTGATTTTGGAATTGTGAGTTCAAGCCCTACATTGGGTATAGAGATTACTTAAAAATAAAATCTTTAGGGGCACCTGAGTGTCTCAGTAGGTTAATTGTTTGACTCTTGATTTCAGTTCAGGTAACGATCTCATGGTTTGGAAGTTTGAGTCCTACATCAGGCAGTATATAGGATTCTCTCTCTCTCCCTCTTTCTCTGCCCCTCCCCTGATCTCTCTTTCTCTCTCTCTCAAAATAAATAAACTTAAAAAAAAATAAAATCTTAAAAAAAAAAGCAAAGCAAGAAATGGCCACGTTTTTTAAAGATGGTTTTACTCTGCTCCAGCATGGTATGAGAGTTTCCATTATTTTATTTTCTTTATGGTCTTTTCTAGAATTTTCTCCAGTATTTAGTCTTTTGCATCTGGCTTTTTCCACTTAGCATAATGATTTTGAGACCCATCTATATTATGTTTATCAATAGTTTGTTTTTTACCCGCCCTACCTCTACCCTTCAGTAGTGTGTTTCTTTTTCTTTTTAAAGTTTAATTTATTTTCATAGTGCACACCGAGCAGGGGAGGGGCAGAGAGAGAGGGAGAGGGAGAATCTCAAGCAGGTTTCACGCTGTTAGCACAGAACCTGACTTGGGGCTCCAACTGAAGAACCGTGAGATCATGACCTGAGCTGAAATAAAAAATCAGACACTTAACCAACTGAGCCACCGAGGTGCTGACAGCTCAGAGCTGGAGCCTGCTTCAGATTCTGTGTCTCCCTCTCTCTCTGACCCTCCCCTACTCATGCTGTCTCTCTCTCTCTCTCTCAGAAATAAATAAAACAATTAAAAAAATTTTTTTTAAGTTCTCATATGAGTGAAGTCATATGATATTTGTCTTTCTCTAATTTCGCTTAGCATAGTGCCCTACAGTTCCATCTACATAGTTGCAAATGGAAAGATTTCATTCTTTTTGATTGCTGAGTAATACTCTGTGGTATATATACCACATCTTCTTTATCCATTTATCCATCGATGGGACATTTGGGCTCTTTCCATACTTTGGCTACTGTCGATAGTGCTGCCATAAACACTGGGGTGCATGTGCCCTTTGAAACAGCACACCTGTATCCCTTGGGTAGATACCTAGTAGTGCAATTGCTGGACCACAGAGTAGTTCTGTTTTTAATCTTTTGAGGAACCTCCATACTGTTTTCCTGCCTCATAAAACAGGTTGGGAAGTATTCCCTTCACTTCCTCATTCTGAAGGAGTTTGTATAAAATTGGTATTATATTTTCCTTAAATATTTAGAATAATTCACCAATGAAGTCATCTAGCCATGGGGTTTTCTAGTGGGAATATTGTTAATTATGAACTCAATTTATTTAATAGATAACAGACTATTCATATATTTTATATTTTCTTAGGTTTTGGTAAATTATATTGTTTAAGGAATGTGTCCATCTCATTGAAACTATTAAATATGTTGACATAAAGTTGTTCATAATTTTATTATTCTGTAGAGATGTCCTTTCATTCCTGATGTTGGTAATTTATGTTTTCTCTCTTCAATAAGAGATTCTTCAATTATTTTGGGAGCTTATTCCATTTGCATTTAGTGCAATTACTAGTAGATTGATTTAAATCTGCTATTTTGATATTTGTTTTCTCTTTGTCCTCTCTGTTCTTTGCTCCTTTATTGTTTGGGTTAATTGAGATGATTTTTTTTTTAAGTAGGCTCCATGCCCAGCTTGGAGCCCAATGTGGAGCTTGAACTCATGACCCTGAGATCAACACCTGAGTTGAGATCAAGAGTCGGATACTCAACCAACTGAGCCACCCAGGCACCTTAGGTTAATTGAGTGTTTTTAAGTATTTCGTTCTTTCTCTTCTACTGACTTTTTAGCCAGTTCTTTGGATCCTTTTTCAAGTGGTTACTCTGGTGATTACAGTATGTGTCCTTAATCTTTCACAGATTATTTATATTTAATGAGAACTTTTATAACAATGTCATTGTAGGGGCTCCTGGGTGGCTCAGTTGGTTAAGCGTCCGACTTCAGCTCAGGTCATGGTCTCACAGTTTGTGGGTTCGAGCCCCACATCAGGCTCTGTGCTGACAGCTAGCTCAGAGCCTGGAGCCTGTTTCAGATTCTGTATCTCCCTCTCTCTCTGACCCTCCCCTACTCACACTGTCTCT
>JAESUZ010000358.1:0-35000 GCA_017311185.1 Proteles cristata cristata | reverse complement strand
TTCTACCCCTCCCCGCTCATGTTCTTGCTCTCTCTAATAAAAGTTTGAGGTCTACAAAATACCTTATAATATGGTAGAATGTTTCCCAGTGACCAGAAATAATAATAGCTTAGTAAAAATCACTAATTCTCAAAATCAGATTCTGTTACTGTAGGAAGAAACTAGGAAATATTGATCAAGTTTCTTTTTTATTCCATCCAGCAGCCACCAGTTAAATGTTTGGACAGGGTCAGTATTGTCAGTGTTTAATTGCAGGGCCTTCTACTTGTGCACCTTAATGGTGCTTCTTCCTGTCAAAAGGGGAAAGAGGTTGGATATACTGGTGAGAAAACCATTATTGTATTTTATGCCAGGTGTTCTTTGCATGAATGTTTATAGGAAGGTAAAGGTAAGAGCAGAAATGGAGAAGATTGTGAAATTAGAAAGTGTGGAGTTCTGGAGCAGAATAAATTGTAGAGTTAGGAGATGCTTTTTCATGGATGGTGTACTTTGTGTTGGGAGAGTGGAGCGAGAAATTTCCTTCTCAGATCTGTTTTGTTTAGAAGCATATTTTATACAGAAATTCAGTGATTTAGCAAGGGCCCTTGCAGGGCAGTAGGCCATGAAGTCCCTGATAACCTCTATTTCCTAAACGGAAGAAACTGGAGCCCTAATGAGAAGTGCCTTTCCTTAACCCAGCCCCCATTAGTCTAATTGGAAAAAATTGGTAGAGAAGTTTCAAGGTATCTTTTTTGATATTACCCTTCTATCATCTTCTAGGCTAAGCACTTGGATAAAATTGATATACCTGTGGATCCTGTCCAGACTGGTCTTGGAAAAGTCTCAGGTGTACCTCTCTAATGATTAACCCCATTGGCTCTAGTTAAAGGAGTTCTGGCATATGTTAAACGAGCTTATCCAAAAGAAAATTTAAGTTTCACGTTGCTTCTTCATTAAATGGCATGTTGCTCTTTGTCCTTATGTATCCACCTCTTCTTAACACTAATTGGATATTATTGGCCTTTTATTATTTGTTTATTTAAGATTTTATTTTTAAGTAATTTCCACACCCACCGTGGGGCTTGAACTCAGGACCAAGATCAAGATCCACGTGTTCCACTGATTGAGCCAGCCAGGTGCCCCTGATATTATTGATCTTATCAGTATGAGTTTCAGAACTGGCTGAGACTGCATAAGACTTATTTTCAGGAACCTCTAGGATGGGAGTAAAGATAACTTTTGCCTCTTTTCTTCATTGTGAATATACTACATTTCAGTTATTTTACAGATTTTGTCGGCAAGTGTGAGAATTTTGCCAGAATTCGTGTTTTAAGTCTTCTCTTGGAAGTGCATTCCATGTTCCACATGATCAGATTACAAATGAACTTTTGGAATATAATCCATTTATAAATTGGGGACTTGCTTATATCCTGAGATATGCCTTTTGAAGTTTGGGAGTCATAGATTTAAGACAGTGAATAATGATTACCTAGAATGAATTACGCAGAAGGCACTGCAAACGAAAGTAATATAAATTAATGATGACAAGTTCATAAAGGTTTCTAAGAGAAAGCTTGTATTTGGTGGATTATAGTCTTGACCTTTTATTTTGTCTTTGACTTTTAAAATTTTATTTTAGGATAGTTATTTGTACCTTCCTCCAGTTCTGCTATTGTTCACTGTCATGACTACCATGGAAATTAGTGTTCAGCACATATTTATAATGTGCCAATAGTAAGTGAGACACTGAGAAAGACGTTGAAAGGTATAAAGAGGAGTAAGTTTTACCTCAGTTACTAGTTTTTTGCCCCATTCCATCCTGTTCCGTTAATGAACAAACCAGTAGGTCTTTTATCAGAACTAATAAACGTGAGCTTTCTTTTTTTCCCTCCCATTTTAAGTGCTATGGACTAAATTTGGGGCTAGTGTTCTGTTTATGGGGGATAGTTTCTTTGGGACCTGGTTAGAGGTTGAATACTAGAAAACCTTTTTGGAAATGGTGAGATTTGCCTTTCCTCTGTCCTCTGTCCCTTTGTAGGCATCCCTTGATGGCTGTCCTGCATTTCTAGTGTTCTGCCCAACAAATCCTTTCTTGGATATTAAAGCTGATGAGAAATTTGTGTGCATTGAATTTTTGCATTTTGAAGGTCTCATTCTCATTATTGAGAAAGTGCCTTTCTCCAGCTCACCAAGGATTGAATAAATAAAGACTTGAAATATCACACCAAAAAAAAAATGCATGTATCTTTACTTATAGAAACCTTCATTTCTGAAGCATGGTCCAACGGATGTGAATATTCTTCAAGAATAATGGGATAGAACTTTTGAAATTATGTCTTCTAAGCTGAAAAACCTTATACTAATCAAGCCCCTTAAAATTAGAATGGTGTTATATATTTTACCAGTTAAGTATTTTTTTCTTTTTGGGGGGGAGATGTATATAGAGAACATATGTAGAAAAAAAGTACATAAATCATAGGAGAGTTTTCAGAATAACTGTAAACCCAGAGTTATATAAACACTACTCAACAGTAGCTAATTGTGAGCCCCAGGGAAGCCTCCTATATGTTTCTCTCTGAACACAACTCCATCTTTTTTTTTAGGAGTAACTGCTGTTCTGACTTCTTGAAAATGGTTTGTTTTACCACCTGTATAGTTCTAAGTAATATAGTTTAGTTGCAGTTTATATGAGTGAAATTCTGTATTCTTTTGTTCAACATGTGTGGTATTCATTTATGTATATAGTTTTATTTCATCCACTGTCATTACTGTGTAATGGATGCACCTGTGGAAAAGTACTCCATAATTAAAAAAAAAACTATTTTACTGATTAACATTTGGGTTGTGTCCAGGTGTAGACTATTACACTGTTGCTCTGAATGTTCTTCAAGTTTCCTGGTATGTGAATATGTCCATGTAGATACATACATCGGAATAGAATTTCCTATAATCTGTATAGTAATAGAAAATTATTATTAGGTAATACTAAACTATTTTCCATAGTGATTGTACCTGGTATGTATATCCTCCAGCAATATATGAAAGTTTTTATGCTTCATATATTTGCTGACCCTTGGATTTGTTAGATTTTTAATGCTCAGTACTCTGTTTATATAAATAGCTTATGACATTCTTAATTTTCATTTTAATGTTTTTGAATAAGGTAAATATCTCTTATTTATTGGTGATTTGGCTTGGCCATTCTTCTTTTGCGAAGTGCCCAGTGAAATCTTTTTTCATTTTTTTTTTCTTGTTGACTAATAGATATTCTTTATATATTCTAAAGTTACTAGTTTATTGCTGCTTAAATGTGTTACAGATATCTTCTCCCACTCTATGATTTGTCTTTATCATTCTCTTCATGGTATCTTTTGATGAAGAATTTCTAAATTTAATGTAATTGATTTGATTTATTACTTATTTGTTTATTTAATTTTTTTAATTTTAAAATGTTTTATTTCTGAGAGAGAGAGACGGAGAGAGAGAGAGCATGAACAGGGGAGGGTCAGAGAGAGAGGGAGACACAGAATCTGAAACAGGCTTCAGGCTCTGAGCTGACTGTCAGCACAGAGCCCGACACGGGGCTCAAACCCACAAGCTGTGAGATCATGACCTGAGCTGAAGTTGGACGCTCAACTGACTGAGCCACGCAGGCGCCCCTATTTATTTAATTTTAGACAGAGAGCACAAGCAGAGGAGATGGGCAGAGGGAGAGAGACAGAGAGAATCTTTAAGCAGGCTCCATGCTCAGTGTGGAACCAGACACAGGGCTTGATACCACAACCCTGGGATCGTGACTTGAGCCAAAATCAAGAGTTGAATACTCAACCATCTGAGCCACTCGGGCACCCCATGATTTATTAGTCTTTAGTTAATTTGTTAGTGAATTTTGCGTTCTAATTTTTTTGTATGAGGGTTAGGTAAAGCCCAATTATTTATTTTTTTTCTAAATGGATTCTTGTTAATTGAAAATACCCGCTCTCCCCACCACCCCCAACTCTGATCAGCACAGCTCTCTCTTTCATATATTAAGGACTTAACCTCCTGAGTGGGTGTGTTTCTGAGCTCATTGCTTGTTTCCATTGGTCCATTTGTCAGTGCCTGCACCAGAACCTCAGTCTTAGCTATAATAACTGTAATAAGCCCTGTGATTTGAGAGAAATAAGTCCTCCCACCTTATTTTTTTTCTAACAATGCCTTTCTTGGCTTATGCTTTGTCCTTTGCATTTCCATATGAATTATAAGATCACCCTGTGATCTTGATTAGGATTGGTTGCATGAAATCTGTAAACCAATTTGGGGAGAATTAATATCTTCATAGTATTATACTGTGAACATGGTTTAGTTTTACATTATTTAGATTTTCTACAAGGTCTCCTGATGAGGTTTTATAATTTTCTTTGTGGTTTACACATCTTTTGTTAGATTTATTTTTAGAGATTTCATACATTTTAATGCTATTGTGCTATCTTAATTTTTTTTTTTTAATTTCCCACTGTTAGTAATTCCCAAATTGTTTTAAAGGGATAACCGAGTTTGTATTTGTTATCTGCCATGCTGGGTGAGACATAAAGAGAAGCAAGCAGGAAAGAATGGCATTGAAAAGGGCGTACTAGGTCCTCTTTCACAGGCTTTTCTCCTCTGTGGAAAGCCTGTGGAAGAAAGGGCAGATCATGTATTCTTTTTTCTGTACGGGGACGCACTGTACCCTTCCAGTCTCCAGTGTTACACAGGAGGTGCTAATTAACTGCTGGGAGAAGTAAAAATTTCGAGTGGGCATTTTCTGATCTAAATTACAATATTTCCTTGGGAAAAGGAAAGAGAGAGATATAACAAAGTTACTTATGTTCCTCAGGAAGCCTGGTTGTCAAGGATTTTCTAGATTAGGTCTCCCAGCTAATGTGAAAATGCCTAAATCTTAAGTATGTCAGTTCACTAAGTGATTCTGTTTAAAATGTGATTTAAAAAATATCCCAACCTGGGGCGCCTGGGTGGCTTAGTCGGTTGGACGTCCGACTTTCGCTTAGGTCGTGATCTCGCGGTTTGTGGGTTCGAGCCCCTCATCGGGCCCTGTGCTGACTGCCAGTGCAGAGCCTGGAGCCTGTTTCAATCTGTGACTCCCTCTCTCTCTGACCCTCCCCTACTCACGCTGTCTCTCTCTCTCTCCTAGAAATAAATAAAACATTAAAAAAAAAAAAAAGAATATCCCAACCTAATTCATCTCAGCACTTAGAAATAATCAATTTCTCATTTTCATGTATTCATCAAATGTTGTGCTAGGCTCCTGGAGAACAAACAGATCCCAGATCTCCCTCTTTTACAGTAGTGAAACAGAAACAAAAATGAGTGGATGTCAGTCCCAAAAATGAGTGTAAATTGCTCTTAGCATGTAGTTTATTTTGTCTTTTTCCAATGTACATTTTAAAAATAACTGAGCTAATGCTATGCTTTTTTCATTTAGCATTATAGCTTAAAGTTTTTCATGTCGTTGAAATATTTTTGGAATTAGCCTTTTTAATGGGGGATTCTGTACATCATTTATTTAATTTTTGCCCTGGTTGGACGTTTGCTGTTGTTCTTTTAATGTTTATTTATTTTTGAGAGGAGGGGAGGGGTAGAGGGAGAGGGAGACAGGATCTGAAGTGGGCTCTACACTGACAGCAAAGAGCCTGATGTGGTGCTCGAGCTTCTGAACCATGAGATAATGACCTGAGCCGAAGCTGGACGCTAAACCAACTGAACCATCAAGGTGCCCTTGCCCTGGTTGGACATATGAATCATTTTCTATTTTTCACACATATACTGGTATTCAGATGACCTTTTTCTGCTTCTTGGATTATTTCCTTAGAAGTAGAAATATTGTCTTAAATCATTTCACTATTTCAATGTTGAAAAATTTATTCACTATCTGTTGAGCACCATCTGTGTGTTAAGTATTGGAGAGACATTAAGAAACAAGAGAGGTAAAGTTCACATTGTCATGGAATTTACATTTAGTGAAAGAAAGTTAGATAGAGTTATACAAACAAATTCATAGTTACAAACTTTGGTAAGTGCTTTGGTGGGGGAAGCACATGATATTATAACAGAATAGCAAATCTCATAAAGATGGTTCTAGTTTAGGGGGTGGAGAGGGATTGGTTGGGAAAGGCATCTTTGAGGAAGAGGTATGTAAGCTTACAGCCGAAGCACAAGTGGTGTTGATCAAATGAAGGAAAGAGGGAATTGCATGGGTTAAGGCTGGCAGTGGGAAAGAGGACCGGGCACAGGCAAGGATTGTTGGGGAAAACTTGGCACAAAAGAACTAAAAGAATATCAGTAATGTAACTGCAGAGAGGAGAAAGTGATGTGAAGTAAGTAAATAGATAGGGACCAGATCACACCGGCCTTTGTAGGCCTTGTCAAGAATCAGGATTCTTGAGGAATACTTTGTCCCATTCCATTCCAAGTGGCCTGGCAATTTATACTTCTCTCAACCCTGCATGAGTGCCTGCCTCACTTAACGTTGATAATCTCATTTGTAAAAGAGTTTGCTAATGTGATAAATGAAATGTTTTCCTTTTAATTTGTATTTCTTTGGTTCCTGTGAGGAAAGAACCTTTCCCCAAACGTGTGTAGCCAGTGGATGTTTCATTGATTTTGATGATTCAGTTTATTTCCTTATCCATTAAAACATTATTTTAAAAAAAGGTGTTTTTTTTAGTGTTTATTTTTGAGACAGAGACAGAGCATGAGTGGGGGAGGGGCAGAGAGAAGGGGAGACAGAATCTGAAGCTGGCTCCAGGCTCTGAGCCGTCAGTAGGGCACAGGCTCAAGAACTGCGACATCATGACCTGAGCAAAGTTGGACGCTTAACCGACTGAGCCACCCAGGCGCCCCTAAAATGTTATTTTTAAGGTTCTTCCAAAAGTACTCTTGTAACAGACTGGGAACCAACCACTTATCAGAATTTGTTGAAGAGTTTCTTACATGTCTCTCACTCAGTATATACTCTGGATAAGGGGTTGGATTAGGTCAAGACTGGTGTTTCTTTTGGCTTTGTTATTTTATAATCCATGGATATATAAGTCTGTGGAGTTGGGAATCTAAAAAGAAATCGATAAATTCTGGTCCCTTTATTGTTTTAAGAGCCAGCTCATACCATCTTTCCTCTAAGAGGCCATCTAAGTCTCTTGTAAACAGAACTAATTGCTGCCTCTTCCACATTTATTTAGCTCCTTGTTTTTATTCTTATTTAGTACTTTATTTTTTCATTTTTCTATTTTAAATTATTGGTTAGAGATT
Organism: Proteles cristata cristata; assembly: GCA_017311185.1. NCBI lineage: Eukaryota > Metazoa > Chordata > Mammalia > Carnivora > Hyaenidae > Proteles > Proteles cristata. The sequence continues at coordinate 27,737 of JAESUZ010000358.1, read as the reverse complement.
TTCTCTCCTACTCTTTCTTTCTTTTCTTCTTTCGTTCTTTTTTAACATTTATTTATTTTTGAGAGGCAGAGTGAGACAGAGCTCAAACGTTGGAGGGGCAGAGAGTGAAGGAGACACAGAATCTGAAGCAGGCTCCAGGCTCTGAGCAAATGTTCAGCACAGAGCCTGAGGCAGAGCTTGAACCTACAACCGTGAGATCATGACTTGAGCCGAAGTTGGATGCCCAAATGACTGAGCCACCCAGGCGCCCCATACTTTTTTTTTTTTTTTTTTTTTTAGGAGAGTGACCAAAGGGGAGAAGGGCAGAGGTGGAGAGAGAGAATTTTAAGCAGGCTCATGCTCAGTGCGGAGCCCGGCATAGGGCTTAATCCCGCAATCCTGGGATCATGACCTGAGCTGAAATCCAGAGTCATATGCTCGGCCGACTGAGCCACGCAAGCACCCCTGTCCTACTTCTTTATAATCCCACTGTCCTTGAGGAGAGAGGCAGTGTCAGTCTGGTTCATCCTTGTCTTTGTGCCCCCTCTGGCATTGACATTGTGCCTGATGAGTGTTTCAGACATACAGTATGAATGACTTGGCTGTTTATGCTTATAGCTATCATAGCCCTTAACATTTACTATACTTTGAAAAGTTTCCTGAAAATATTGCCTTCATGTGTCTTGAAGCCAAGGAATAGCACACCTATGGTAATGTGTGATCCTCCTAGGTTTGCTGTTCTTGACTGGGTTTTTCATTAGTAGTAGATTTTGGTCACAGGAAATGGAAGCTGCCCAAGACCTGTAGTGACTTGCTTGTGTGCTGGGTTATGTTATCTTTGGTTGTTTTCACCTTGCCCAACACCAGGTATCTGGGGGAGAGACTTAACTGGTTGGGACCTGTACATTTTTTCATGATGATTAGATTTTTGTAGAGATGAACCTCAGTAAACTGCGTGCACTTGTGAGAACCTAAATCAGAAGTGGACATAGGAACAAGATTACATTTTAGTGTTCCGAAATCCTGTGGAGATCACAAAAGGCATCTGTTACATTGTGTATAGTACCTGTCTATATACTACATTCCATCCTAGAAATGATGTCAGTTGTTGGTGAAGTTGACAGCTTTTGATGGTTAAAGAATTGCTTATTTTGTAGTGAACTAGGTGCTCTGTTTTCTAGTTTCTCCCACTCATTCCCTACAATTAGGCATTTTCATTGCTATTAGCTCTTAAAATCCCTAAGGGCATTATTGTGGTTGTCCTTATTTATGATAACTCTGTACTTGAATGCTGTGGATAATTTTAGTCTTCCTCATGTAGTTTTCCAAATAATAGCACCTTAAGCATGTGCTTTAGTGAAAATTTTAACAGGCTATACCTGCCTTTTCTGAGTAGGTAGGGATTCTTTTGTTGTTAGGAACTTTTCCCATACTGTTAGAATTTTCTATGCTAAATAGGGCTCTTCATTTTGTTTGGCATACATTTATGAATGCTGTCACATGTCAGATACTGTGCTCCATCTGTTAATGTAGAGGCATTAAGCCATTTGGTGAAGAGCATTAATAGAGGTGGGCACAGGTTCTGGGGAGCATAAATGAGGGGTATTTAGCATATCCATGGAGGGTGTGATGAGGGTGGGGAGAGTGCCAGGATCATTAGAAGGCAGCAGTTAAACTGAGTTTGAAGGATGAATAAGAATTATTTGGTAAGAAGGATGGTTTTTAATGAAGGCAAGGCTGGAGAGAAGGAAAACAGTTAAATTTTTTAAAAAAAAATTTACTTTTTTTTTTTTATTTCTAGGAGAGAGAGAGAGAGAGAGACAGCGTGAGCAGGGGAGGTCAGAGAGAGAGGGAGTCACAGACTGAAACAGGCTCCAGGCTCTGAGCTGGCAGTCAGCACAGAGCCCGACGTGGGGCTCAAACCCACGAACCACGAGATCATGACCTAAGCGAAATTCGGATGCTTAACTGACTAAGCCACCCAGGCGCCCCAATTTTTACTTATTTTTGAGAGAGAGACACACACAGAGTGTGAGTGGGGGAGGAGTAGAGAGAGAAGGAGACACAGAATCTGAAGCAGGTTCCAGGCTTTGAGCTGTTAGCCCAGAGCCTGATGTGGGGCTTGAACTCCTGAACCACAGGCTCATGGGCCAAAGTCATGGGCTTACCTGACTGAGCCACCCAGGCATCCCAAGAAGGAACACAGTTTAGAAACTATTGCTGAAGTGCACAGTACCACCTATGCAATATTTTCATGAAAAACTTTGACCTGCATTGGATCAAGCCCCTGTATTTAACTCCTAATTTACTGGAAATATAGGGGATAGAGCAGCTTGTTAAATGGTACCATGGGGGTATAGTTAGCAAAGTACAAACTGTGGGAAAACAACCTTATTTTTTCAACAAATAAACTACAAGAAAAGAGAAAGGAATTATGAATTTAAAGAAGATTTAAGAGACACATCAATGAAATGCAGTATATTGTCCCTGTTGGACTCTGATTTGAATAATCAACACTAAAAAATTTATGAGACAGTTGGGAAAATTTGAACCTTGAATAGTTGATGATATTAAGGGATTTTTAAAACTTTGGTAATAATATTGTGGTTCTTTTAGATGTACAGAATAAAAATGAGTGGAATGATGGTTAGAATTTGTTACAGAGTGATCCAGTGTGGGGCTGGATACTGTGTGTGGTGGTTGGGGGGGTGGGGGGGTATGGAGAGGCTGGGCCATGTGTTGATAAATTTTGAAGCTAAGTGATAAGGTACAAAAGCAGGTTATTATTCCATTCTTTCTGCCTTTGTGTTCCATTGTTTCCATAATAATTTTTTTTTTTAGTGTTTATTCATATGTTTTTGAGAGAGAAAGTCCGCTCATGTGGGTGTGCTTGCTTGTAGGGGAGGGGCAGAGAAAGAGGGAGAGACAGAGAATCCCAAGAGACCCCTGAGCTGCTGGCGCAGAGCCCAAACCCACCAACCAGGAGATCATGACCTGAGCCAAAAAATCAATGTTTTTTTAAAAAAAACTGTTGTTATGGGGTGCCTGGATGGCTCGGTTGGTTAAGTGTTCAATTCTTGATCTTGCCTCAGGTCATGACTTTACTGTTCCTGAGATTGAGCCCTGCTTCGAGGTCTATGCTGAAAGTGTGGAGCCCACTTGGGTTCTCTCTCACTCTCTCTCTCTGCCCTCCCCCACTCATGTGCACACATTCTCTCTCTCAAAATAAATAAACTTAAAAAAAATCGTTAAAAAAAGAAGCTGTTGCTGTACTCCAGGCAAGAAATATGAAGGACTTGAAATAAAGCACTGATTGTAGGCATGGAACAGAAAGGAAGAACTTGAGGAATAAATTATGGAATAGTCATACTTAGGTGTCTAGGGCTTGAGGGAGGGGTGTCTTAAGTTTATGGTTGGGACCTGAATACCATTATTTAAGATAGGAAAAATGGAAGCAACATGTCTTGAGGGGTTGGTCCAGGGTGGCATCGATGTTTGTTTGGGGACATAATGAGTTTCAGATAGCACGTAGAGAGGCGCAGTTGATAGCTTGCAGATAAAGTCAGAGCTGGGTGTGAATCAGTATGTAGGTGGTAGTTAATCCTAAGAAAGGATGAGCTTGACCAGGCAGAATATGTAAAAGAGGGAAGGGGGCCTCCTAATAGGAATAAAGAAGAGAGCTCCTTAGGAATCTTAATAAAATTAAGGAAGTAGGAAGTTTTAAGTAGAGTGTAGAAACTATGACACATCCAGCAGGAAGTTCAAGTAGGACAAGAATTTGTCTAGCTCCCTTTGGTTATGAGCATTAAAGGCCTTTAGGGAGCCTTGTGGGGGGGGGGGAGCTTTGTGAATACACTATATTGATACCCTGCAGGTATTAAGTCCCTTTAGTGTGGATTAATAGAGACTGTAGCATATTAATTTTGTGTTGGCTAGCTAGAGAGTTGTGATTAAAAGCAAAAGAGGTTTTATTTAATTGGAAATGGAGATCATTACCCTTCATTCCCTTGGTGCCATAAACTTGAAAATCATGTTCACTTGTACAAAGACCTTGTCAAAGCTTCCTTTAGTTCTCTCTGAAATTTTGCTAACTGGCACAAAAAGAAAGAGTGGCGCAGAGGCTGTCATAGGAGTTCAGACTTCTGGCTTTGTGAAACCTGTCGTAAAGCCAGTTTCACAGTGAGTCTGTCGCTGGGCTGATACTCTTCAGGGTAAATGCAAAATCTTAGCAGTAGGCAAAGATTCTGTTGCTTGTTTCCTTTTTTAAAAAGATTACTTTTTTAGATTTCTGTCTAAAAATTGTTTTCCTTTTCTTTAGCTCCTTTGATCCCAAGTTGCAGGTGAGATAATGTGTGTAGAATTGCTGTGAGAAAGTTAACCATCAGTTGCATTGTGATGCGTTACTGCTGCCACCACCATATATGACTGTCACTATTTCTGTAGGGCTGCAATATTGACAGTTATGACCCTCTGGGCCCTCTTCTACAGCAAAAAGAGACATTTTGGCAGGAGGGAAACAGCCCTCTGCCCTTCCTGCCATAGTTTGTGCAGGAATCTTATAATTTGTATTTATTTTCCTGTAAGTACAGAACTGTGAGAACTTGTTTCATTTGAAAAACCCTCACACAGCAGATTGTACTGCCCACAAGGGACAAAGAAATGATTCAACCTTTGAAGGATGCTTTTCCTTTAGTTGCTAACCTCTGACTAGACTACTGGGTAGTCTGAGAATTGAAATTTACCCATTTTTCATAAGACAGTTGAAAATTTGGTTGCCAGAAGGGAACCAAGCATTCTGGTGAGAATGCTTCTGTCTTCCCATAGCAGCACGTAGCCCACACTGGCTGCCACTTGGTTGCCTGTTGCGTCATTCCCACACTTCTATATCGAGCTTTGCTGGCTCTTCTTTTAAACATGATGTTCTTGGAGTGAGAAAGAAAGGAAGTTTTTCTCTCCTCTCTTCCATAACATCTCCTCCACCCCAAGTCTGCATTGCTTTCTTTCTCCTAGTAACAGCGTATTGCCCTCAGTCATTCTGAGACTGTTTTCTCTCCTGAGGTCTCTCAGTGGTGCTCATTTATCATCAGTTTGACTCTGTAAGCATTATGGCATTTGCTTGGGCTGAGCTGCAGCAGCAGGCTTTCCAGATACAGGCTGCTGCTTCACCAGAAAGATGGAGGAATTCTAGCTTACGTACCAAACATGGATTTCTAGTTCCCAGCTGTTTAAAAGTCCATCAGATATGCTAAAAGGCACCTTAATATCCTTATTATGACGGTCAGTGAGTGAAAAGGACTGCGAAGGTAATGAGTGAGCCTTTCATTTTGGATAAATGAAATTGCTCTGGTTGGAAAGGATTTTAGTTTGTTTTTGTTTTTTGCAGTGAAAGGTAAAATGCCTGTATTCATTCGTTCTTGTTCAGAAGAGGCTGCTCTATGCTAGTGGAGAAAGAACTAAGGTTTAAGAGAAATTCTTATGTACTTGAACTGTCATCTTATGTGTTGCATACGTCTAGCAAGATCACAACACATTTTAGAAAAGTCAAATAACATCAGTAAAACTGTCTATTGACAGATCACATGTCTCACATAGGAACAAATTAAGAGGCTCGTTTAGCGGATTGGCAGATCTGAAAGACAGATTACAGCTCCGGAATGTATTCAGATGACTTTTTGAAACAGATATTTTAATTGGAGTGGGGGTGGAGAAATAGTTGTACTTCTCTAGTTAAATGTTCAGCTTTCTTAGTCTGTTATCCATAAATATCACAGAAGAAAAAGCCCTTAGAACTCTTTTTCAGAAAACTAACTCACCATATACAATTCTCTGTATGCATGTGTTTATATGTGCCTGATTCCCATCCCCACCTCCCAGTAATGGGTCAGTAATTGGGCTTGTTTGTTTCAAAAGATTGAGTTGTTTGAATTGTGTTTTAATCTGTTGCTCTAAACTGCATTAGCAGCCCAGTCCCTTATACTAAAGGTTTTGAACAAAACCTTACCTTCTCTTCCTGAAAAGGGTTGGGGGTGGGGAGGAAGCATTTGATCTGTGTTCTGAAGGTCTCTGTCTGTATGTCTCTCCCCCTCCCCCCAGAGATGAACAGCAAGGGGGAGGAGCTCACTCACTGTTCTAACCACACTTCATATGTCTTAACTTGAGCGCCTTTTGGTTTCCTGTCGGCAGTAATTCAACTCTGTGCCATCTTGACTTGCCTGAAGGGTGGATAAATTGGTAACTGCACTGAGAAGGGGACTGAGTTCTCACAGTCTGATTTGAGCATAAGGCACGAGATTGAATTTATGAAAGCTTCAGTTGCCTCTGAAGACAACATCTTCTGTGACTTTGAATTTTTTCATGATATTTGTGGGTTGCTGTTTCTGAGAAGAATCTGTCATGACTCTCCTGGAACCAGAGATGTTAATGATGGCTGTGCAATCCGGTAATTCTGATTTCCTGCAGATCCTGTTTGCCATGGGTTTCTTTAGTAAGGTTGCGTATATCTGTACTAGGATTGGATGGAAATGGGAGGAAGATAGATGGGGCTAAACATAAATTGTCCAGTGAATGTGCTTCATGTTCAGGTTTTTATTGTAAAAAAGTATTAGTCTTTTTTTTCTAATTGCAAACTCCAGTTATTCAGACAGAGCTTTGCTTTAGATGTTTACTGACTTAAGATTGTTCAGTGAGAAGAAAATATTTTCCTGTAATTAAGTGGTTTATTATCATCTGTAGCACTGTTTTTAATGTAGGATAATTAAATTGCTTTTGCTGTTTTATACATTACTGTCTACACTCTATTATTAATGTCTCTTCGTGACAGAATGTTCAAAAAATTTTCTTCAGTTCTTTCTCATTGGTGGTATAAACTTCTCTCTTTATCTTCTTTTGGTTCTTGGAAATGTTCTTTTATAACCCATAAGATCGAGACTATTAAGTTTCGGAGATGGGAAAGTTTGAGCTAGAAAGGAGTCAACAGAAAGAATGTTGAGATTTTTGAAACTCTCTTTGTCTCAAAACAATTTTCTCAATTCAGAAGTGTCTTTTAAAATAGTTTAAAATTCCAGTTTGTTTTTAATGGTCTCCTTTACTTTTAGCATTTTGAAACTTGTAAGTTAGTTATCTAAAAATAGGGAATGTACTTTTGTTATTTTTAGACTTCTGCTAAAATGTAGTCTGTAGCATATCTTGAAAGATTCATACAAGTGGCATTTACGGACCTTTCCCATCCACTGGCTTTCACTCATTAGAATGAGCTGGACTCCTTGTTTTTGGCAGATACTGTCTCAGGCAGAATTGGTCTTACTGTTCTCCTTGGGGAACACTTAGATAGTATGTTGAAAGACACAGATATCCATCTGAAGAAGGGATCAGATGCTATTAGGTTAAGCTTTATGAACAGGGAAGGGCAAAGAGGAAAGATACTGCTACTGTTCTGTTCTTTCTGGTTTTGCAAATAAGACCACGACGAGTAATTTTTTAGTTGAGTTCTCCTGTTCATATATGCTATATTTTTTAGGTTGTTGCCTTTCCTTTTCCTCCCCCAGATCTGTTGGGCTCCCTGTTCTAAACAAGATAGTATGCTTATCTGTTTCCCACCTGGCTTTGATGAAATCACTCCCAGTTAAACTGGCTTGGGGTTTGTTTCGTTTTGTTTTCCTTCTCTGTGTTCTAGTTCTCTGTTGTATGTGGGCAAGTGCACATTTTATCTTAGGGAGTATAAGTTAGCATTTAAACTCTCTCACCCTTCTTTGATCACTTTGTTACTTACAGATTATCTCAGTCTGGTAACTTTTCTTAGTAAAGGTTAAAAGATTATTTGCTTTCCCCTAAGGGGACTGACTTCTTGTCCTCCCTAAGAGCTGCTTTTCCTATGACATATGTTGGGCAGGGCTAGCTACCCATCTGTTGGACCAGCTACTTCATAAAACTTTCAAAGGATAATAGTATGTAAGACAAGTACGATAAAATTGACAAGGGTGTTGGATACAGGTAGAATGAAAGGTCTGCAGAGAATAAATAACATGTATGTGTACTTTTGTCTTTTGCCTATGTTTGTAAAAGTAGAGAAACCCTGGTATAGCAAATGGATTTCTTTAGTACTTGTGGTTCCTAATGTTCAAAATTTTTGTAAAATTGTTACTGTTTTCTTCCGAAGCTGTAGCCATTATGCTGCATTGCAACCATAGTATGATAGCTGTATTTATGATGGGAAATGAAAAAGCATCATTATGAAGCCTTGATAAACTAAAAGCCAACTGTTCTTTCTAAATAATTCAAGATATTTAGACTACATGAGCCATAGGTTAATTTCTAGCAATACAATATTTGGGTTTCCCTAAATATATACTTTATAGGTGAAACTACTGTTTAATGAGATCAAAATTTTAATGTTGATTTAATTTTAAGAGAGAGAGGGGCAGAGTGCAAGCAGGGGAGGGGCAGAGAGAGAAGGAGACACAAAATCTGAAGCAGGCTCCAGGCTCCACACTGTCAGCACAGAGCCCAATGTGGGGCTTGAACTTACAAACTGCCAGATCATGATCTGCACTGAAGTCGGACATTTAACCGACAGAGCCACCTAGGCACCCCAGTTTAATGAGATTTTTAAAAATAAACTTTTTAGACAAGATTTAAGATGCAGAATCTTTACCCTAAATTAAACTTTAGGATACTGAATGTTAAGGCAAAGTTCCAGGGTACATTGTGTACTTATTAATAGTGTTCATTTGGCATTTGGAGTTTGGGAGATTTTGGTGAGACATGATGAAGATTTTCATCGTCTTCACTGCTGATGGTCTCTTACTGACCCTTTGAGATCCAGTTCAGATGCTGCCTTTCTGTGAAGTCTCTGAATAGAGTCCGGCCTTCCCTCTCTCTGTTCCTACAGCACCACTTTGACATTGTAGACTAATTATCATTTTTACCTGTCTCTCTAATTAGATGATTAGCTTCTCAAAGGCAGTATAGTCATCTGTATATTGGCTCCTGACACTGGCACATGGTAGACACTCAGTAAGTATGTTTTTTGAGTAAATGAAAAATCTGGTTTGGCATACTTCCCCTAATAAATAGGCATAAGCCTTTAAATCAAGATGGTCTCAGAATTTTTTGAAATCTGTTTTGCGTTAAGAAATGAATCCTCCAACTAGTGTCTCGTCTCTTAGCTAGTCCTTGCCCATAGTAGGTGCTGTTGAATGCTTGGCTTTCAAAATTGAACTTCTTCCACATCTAAGGATGTGCAGTGTGTCCTGTCTGTCTTCCTATGATGTGTATTGTTAAATCTAAGTGTTCTGATAAAGCCACGATTAGAGGATTAAAGCATCTGTCACCACTGTGGACACCTGTCTAGATCACTGTAATTAGAAAACTAATGATCTGAGATGGATATTTGGGATTTCTGAAGTTAAGAGTAAGGGAATGTTGGGGCACCGGCTGATGCATTTTAGAACAGAGGAATGCTGAGGCTCAGCTCTTGCCAGCTAGTATGTAAGACTTTGACCAGGCAGGCCTTGTCCCTGTATCCAGCCAGTGTAGTCTTCTTAGTTTCTAATTCTACAACAGTGGGACAGAGTTCCCTTTTGAGAAAGGAATTGACACAGCTTCTTAGGTTTTTGTTGGGCCCTTGACATACCTTGATTTTGATGAGGTGCAATTAGGGGGTCTGTTTTTTCTGTCTCTTTTGTGCACATATGTGTACATACCCTCCCAACCCCCATACAGCTGCACTCAGACAAATCCCTGTGCTTGTGTATGTATAGGTTATCTCTGGACAGATCATAAGAAGCTGGTAACAATGACCCGGAGGATTGGGATAGAAGAGACTTTTTGTTCCACAAAACAGTTATCTTCTAGTTTTATTATGATTATGGAATATCACATAAATGTGAAAGAACATACAGAGTATGTATTAGAACAATATATAGAGTATATAAACTCATGGACACGTTACCCAACCTAAGAAATAGAGCAAAATATGCACTGAAGTCCTCCAAGTGCCCTCTCTGATTTATCTCTTAGAAAACGGTTTTCTTTGTTTTTAACTGTATCTGCCTTTTAAATCTTTCATGTTTTGTACCATATGCATGCTATCTATTAAAAAATATTAATTAACAATTGAAAAGTGTTTCTCAGTCCATTTTTTCCCTCATCACTTGATGTCTGAATACTTAATTCTTAATAAACTATGAAAGAAAAACAAAACAATACTTAATTCTTGCAGATTTCTTTTAAAAAGCTTCTAGTTCATGGATCATTACAATTTGCCTCTGAACTATATATTTTATAATAGTTTCAGTCGGGGAGAGGGGAATAGTAATTCATAAAAATGAAGTTGAAGGAAGATGGTGGGCAGGTAACTTTTGCCCTTTTTGGTAGTAGGCTAACTTGTTAAGGAGGGGCCCCCCTGTTTGGGTTCACATCACTCAGGGATTTATAGAGCTGGTGAAAAACTTCCGGACTTTCAGCAATACTTACCTTTTGAATCTCCTAAAAATCTAAATATTAATATGGGCTTTTAAAAAACCATATTTTTGCTTACATTCAAGGGATTTTAGAGCTTGAGGAAACCTTAAGTATTGCCCCCTAAGGTTTAGTTAAGATGACAAAACCGGGGGGAGCCTAGCTGGCTCAGGCAAAAGAGCATGAGACTCTTGATCAGGGACTGTGAGTTCAAGCCCCATGTTGGGTGTAGAGATTACTTAAATAAACAAAACTTTAAAAAAATTATCCATTGAGGATAGTTTATTTCCTCAAGTCACATAATTAATTAGTAGCAGAGATAGATGGAGAATTCATTTCCTTACTCTCATGACAGTGCTCTTTCTGCTGTAACATACTTACAAAGAAACCCTTCGAAACCTCTGATGTATGAGATTGCTTATAATTTTCCCCAGAGATCTTGGTTTTCCTTGGGTTTTTCCATTGCAGGTTTCTATCACTACTCAGACTGACTCACATATTAATAGGTGGAGATAAAAACCAATGCCTGAGTGTCTAGCTCCTGCCCCTGAGAAATGGAGTCAAATTCTGTAGGCCCTGTGGTTCGCTGGTGGGCCTCTATCTTGCCTTCCTTCTCTGGTCTGGTTGATGATCTCATACCTTGATGGTGATCTCAGAAGACAGGTAGCAGACAGATCGCTATTGTCATCAGTATTCTGGATTATATCTTACTGCCTTGTCTCTGACTCATTAATTTATCTGGGATTCCCTTAGAATTAGGACCCAGATCAAAGGAATTTGAATTCATCTGTCTGTCTCTATCCTTTTTTCTTCCATTTTGTTTCCTTTTGGATGAGGCAAGCTGTCAAGACCATGAACCACAGTTTTAGCTTTGTTAAAACAGTGCCAAATGAAATAAAGATGAGTTTCATACAGTCTTGTTTTTTTTGGAACTTTATTTTTATGATTACCACATGCATTGTTTTTGAAAGGATTTTCTTTATAATAACAAGGAAAAAAATACGAAAAACCCTCACTCTGCCATCAACAACAAAAAGTAACTTTCTCTGCCTTTCTCTCAACAAGTTAAAGGGCAGTATCAGGCTGAACTCATGGTGTCTGGGGTCTTCTTGATCTCATGGAAGTCACATAAATTGTATGGTTGCTGCAGCATTGGAGTAAGCATAGTCCAAGGGCCTCGAACAGAGGAGTACATGACAGTTACCCAGCAAAAATAAATTTAGTTATGAAATGTTTATAGTCTGTACATGATAAAGTATTTATGTGTATTATCTTAGTTGATCTTGACAGCAACTCTTTGAGGCATCTATATCTTTACATTTTGTGAAGGAGGAGACTGAAGCTCAGAGAGGCTTCAGGACACACAGTAAGAGTTTACATTCAGGTTTTTTACTTTAAACACTAATTACTTACACTTTCCATTTAAAATGAAGATCAAGGGTGTCTGGGTGGCTCATTCGGTTAAACGTCTGACTCTTGATTTTGGCTTAGGTGATAGGCTAGAGCTCTCTCCACTGAGTGTGGGGACTGCTTGAGATTCTCTCTCCCCCTCCCTCTGCCTCTTCCCTACTGCACACGAGCACACGTGCACCGTCTCTCTAAAAGAAAAAGAAAAAGAAAAAGAAAACGAAGGTCAGATCAGAGCCCTTCTCACTCAGAACCTGCTAGTGGTTCTCATTCACAGGAAAAGCCTCAGTCTTTATAGGGCCTACAAAACCCTGCAGCTCGGTAACCCTCCAACGGCATCTGTCCCTCTTCTCTCACTTGATGGGTCCTAGCCGCACCTCTCTCTTTGCTGTCCCTGCACACCTTAGGGAGCGCTCCTGTTTCAGGGCTTTTGCGCTTGATACTCCTTCCACTGGGGCACTTTGTGCTGGGTAGCCTCCTGGCTTGCTCCCTCACCTCCTTCAGATCTTTGTTCAAATGTCACTTTCTCGGGCCTTCCCTGACCACTCTAAGATCCTGCTTTTTTTTTTTTTTTTCCCCTCATACCATTTATCATCTGAGGGAACACATGCTTTATTTGTTTGTTTATTGTTTACTGCTACCCTGCCCACTAGAATATAAATACCTCACAATGGGGACTCTCTCTGTCTCTATCTCTTGTTTTCTGCTGTTTCCAGCACTTGGCACATATAGTAAGCACTTAAAATCATTCTTGAATAAGTGATATATCAGAAAACTTGGAAGGTGTTTTAGACAGATATGTTCCTGAGACCGTGCTTTTCAACTATTTTGTATAGCATGCACTGTAGTAATGAGTGCAGTGGTTCTCACAGTGTGGTCTGGGGAACCCCTGGGTATCCCTGAGACCTTTTCAGTAGGTACAAGATGAAGGCTTTTTGTATATTAAAAAAATTTTTTTTAATGTTTTATTTATTTCTGAGAGAGAGAGACATACAGTGTGAGCAGGGAAGGGTCAGAGAGAGAGGGAGACACAGAATCTGAAACAGGCTCCAGGCTCTGAGCTGTCAGCATAGAGCCCGATGCAGGGCTTGAACCCACGAACCGTGAGATCGTGACCTGAGCTGAAGTCAGACGCTTAACCGACTGAGCCACCCAGACGCCTCTTTATATATTTATACTAAAATGTTATTTACCTTTTTTACTGTTGTCCTCTCATGAGTATAACTATAGTTTTTCAGAGTTACATGATACATGATATCTCAACAGATTGAATGAAGTATATATGAAAATTCAGCTGTCTTTTGGTAAATTATACATTAGATTTGCAAAATTAGTAAAACAGAAATACTCTGGGTTTTTTTGTTTGCTTTGGAAAATAATTGTGTTTTTCATAGAAACATGTTATCATGAAACATGTGGGTTTATTGTTACTTTTTTAAGTAATAATAAATATTTTAAATGTTTTCATTTTTAATTTCTTATCTGAAAACATCTGGTAGATATAATCCACAGTAACAAAAGCTCTTTGAAGTTCTCAATAACTGTAAGAAGGTAAAGGAATCATAGCATCCAAGATTCAGAAGAGTAGGCATAGTGTTTAAGAGCATATGGGACACATGGGTGGCTCAGTTGGTTAAGTTTACAACTTCAGCTCAGGTCATGATCTCACCTGTTCATGGGTTCATGGGTTCGAGCCCGGCATCAGGTTCTGTGCTGACATTTTGGAGCCTGGACCCTGCTTCGGATTAGTTCGCTTAACCGACTAAGACACCCAGGTGCCCTGCACAAATCTAAATTTTAACAGTAGCAGTTGGTTAAATAATTTATAGTGCATTCACATGATTGAATATGATTAACTAATGTCATCATGAGATTATTTGAAGATGTGGAAAAATGTTTACTATTTGTCTATAAGACAAATAGTCTTTTGTCTATAGTCATTTGTCTAATGACTATAAGAATATATACCAGAATATTATTAGTTGTTGCTGAGTAGTAGGGTGTTTTCTTCTTTGATGTTTTCCTGTATCTCTCTGATTTTCTATCATAAACATATATTTCTGTTGTATCCAGATGAAAACCATATTTGTGTGTGTGTGTGTGTGTGTGTACATGTAGGTCATATAGGTACAGTTAGTTATATAAGAGGGAGAAAATGGCTGGAAGTATAGCATCTTGGATTTGGAGCTAGAACTATTGATTAGGGACCTCTGCAGGCAGACCAAGCAGTGCATGGTAAGGAGGCACTCCATCCCATTAAGCTATTCCTTCTGACCAGTCTAGTTTGTATAAATCGCTTTTACATTTTTTGCCTTTGTTTCTATTTTGTAACATTTATTGAAAATCATCTTTGCTGTATTTGTGTTAGGCCATGTTCTTGGCAGAGCCATAGATCTTTCCTGAGCACACAAAGTGCTCTCATATGCTGAACCTTTCAGAAGTTTTATAAAATAAAAACACACTAAGTTATTTTTTTGTTTTTGATGGGTAAGAACTTGAATTCTCATAGGCATAAAATAATCGCATTGGTACAAAATGCTTTAAGTATTTGAAGCTACATTTTCATAATGTATTTTGCCCTTTGACTCTAGGGTTTAAGTGTGAAATCCTCTCGACAGTTGTGTCTGCTCTTTATTAGAAAGCCAAAACTCATATTGCCGCATCTTTGCCTTATAAATAGGACTTGAAGCTTTTATGTTGAAAAATTAAAATGTTAAATTGACCTTGATTTTCTGAACCATTAACTTAGTATATTCTTGTGAGAATCAATTAGATTATATTCCTTAAATCAGTGTGTAAAACTAATTTACAAAATATTTGGTTGTGTACAGAGTATTGAAAACTTATAATATTCACATTAGTGAAGCTGCCCAAACAGAAACTATGACCTCAGTCTTCTAATACCTTGCTGCTCAAAGTGTATTCCAGGGACCAGCAGCATCTGTATCACCTGGGAGCCTTTTAGAAATGCAGTGTCTCAGGCCCCGCCTCACACACACAGTTACAATCTTCATTTGAACGCGGTCCTCAGGTGCAGGCTAAAGTTGAGCTATATTGTCCTAACATATTTTTATTGACTTTATTTTTGAGGCAAACAGGTGAAATTAAGATGACTTGTTGGTATATTTCCTGGAAGGTAAGTACTGCCCAAAATGATAAAAGTGAGAAGAGAAGAATGCAGTGGTTAGAAAGATTAAATGATATCTAATTGGTGTGGAAGTGTTGGGTAAATAGGAAACAAATAAAAAGAAGAAAATTTGTTCCTAGTACAGTACTCTGCATGTGAGAAATGTTCACAATTTGACACCTTCTGACCCATTTTTCTTGACTTTTGGAAGAAAGAACAAATAGGCTTCTCCTTAGCATTCTAGAATGTTTACCTGCAAAGGAACCTTGGAAATGATCCTTCATTTATGCACTGATCCTTCAATGTGCACTGATGAGCACATTGGGAACTAAGAATGTTAAGTGACTTAACCTAAGATCACAAAGCTTGGACTCCCCATGTCCTGACTTTTACAGCAGTGCTCTTCATCCCTCCTGAGCTGCCGCTCTGTGCTGTTAAAGCCATAGTGTAAGTTGTTTCTGTCGATGTTGGTTGAAAACCATACTGAACACTTAGGAGAATATACCTAACACCTCACAGCCTCATGGAAAAATAGCTTACTCTCTTTTTTCCTTGCTGTGTGAACTCACGAACAGCTTCAGTAAAAGACATGACTTGTCTGGAAGTTAAACTGCTTCTGCTCTGAACCAGTGGAACTTGCCGCGTGGGCCTGTCCTCTCGGAAGTAGGAGGAGCAGGGCGTGAGGGAAGGTGTGGGAATTTTATGTTCTGCTGAGATGGCAATGGTTTTTGAGTATTTAGAAGTAGTGTTGTTTTATTTTTCTTTATATCCCTCGTTTAAATAAAAGCTTATAAATCAAGAAAGGAAACCTTCCAACAAAGAATGCTGAAAGAACTGGCTGTCTGGATTAAAAAACAAAAAATGGACCCGTATCTCACACCATACACAAAAATTCACTCGAAATGGATCATAGGCCTAAATATGAAAGCTAAAGGACACAAAAAGTCTGAACTCTAAAAGAAAAATTCTTAAATTAGACTTTATCGAGTTTGAATACTTTTTGTCTGCTTTGTCCACTGTTGAGAAAATTAAAAGACAAGCTATAGAATGGATGGAAATATTTGCAGTACCTGTATCTGACAAAGAGCGTGTATCTGGAATAGATAAAGAACTCTTAACACTCAATAACAAGACAACCCAATTTCGAAAGGGGGGAAAGATTCGAGCAGACACTTCAAAAATATGCAAATAGACAATTAGCACATGAAAAGATGCTCAACATCATTGGTCATCAAGGAGATGCAAATTAAAATAGACTGAGATACCACTGCATCCCCACTATAATAATTAAAACTAAAAGACTGACAGTACCAAGTCTTATGGAGTAGTGGGAATTTATACACTGCTGGTGAAATGTAAAATGGTGTCTTCACTTTGGAAAATAATTTGGAATTTAAAAAAAAAATTTTTTTTTTAAGTTTATTGAGAGAGAAAAAGAGCAGGGGAAGGGTAGAATCCGAAGCAGGCTCCAGGCTCTGAGCTGTCAGCACAGGGCCCAACACGGGGCTCAAACTCTTGAACCATGAGATCATAACCTGAGTCAAAGTCAGATGCTTAACTGACTGAGCCACCCAGGCACCTTCTATGTATTATTTCTTGTAACTTGCATATGAGTCTATATTTACCTCAACATAAAAAGCTTACTTGAAAAATGTAGTTTGGCAGCTTTTCAAAACGTTGAACATAGACTTACCATATGACCCAGCAACTCCACTCCTAGGTGCATACCCAAGAAAATTGAAAACATTTGTACACAAATGTTAATAGCAGCATTAGCCAAAAGTAGAAACAACACAAATGGCCATCAGTTGATGAATGGGTAAACAAAATGTGATATATCTTTACAATGGAATGTTATTCAGCCATAAAAAGGAATGAAGTACACATAAGGTCTGTGAAACAAATGATACTTGAAGTCATTATGCCAAGTGAAGATAGACACAAAAGGCTACATATTATAAATTCCATTTATATGAAATGCCCAGAATAGGCAAATCCATAGAGATAGAAAGTAGACCATTGGTTGTCAGGACCTGGTGTTGGGGGATGGGATGGGGTGTGACTGACTGCTAATAGATACGGGTTTTTTGGGGGGTGGTAGGAGGGTAATGAAAATGTTTTAGAACTAGATAGTAATGGTTACACACTTTTGAACTAAAAACTACTGGATTATACACTTTGAATGGGTAAATTGAGTGGTATGTGAATTATATCTCAGTAGAAAAAACTGTATAAAAACATGCAAGTTTCGGGGCACCTGGGTGGCTCAGTTGGTTAAGTGTCTGACTTTGGCTCAAGTCATGATCTCCCTATTCATGGGTTTGAACCCCACATCAGGCTCTGTGCTGACAGCTAAGCGCTGACAGCTCAGAGCCTGGAGCCTGCTTTGGATTCTGTGTCTTCTTTCTCTGCCCTTCCCTCACTCGTGTTCTTTATCTATCAAAAATAAGTAAACATTAAAAAATTTATTCTTTTTAAAAAAAATTTTTTTTTAAAAAGGAAGTTTCTTTACAGTGACAGCAAATCATTTGTTGCCTGGAGGGCAGAGATAGAGAAGTTAACTGCAAAGGGGCATAAGAGAACTTTATGAAATGAAAATGTGTATCTTTATTGTTGCAGTAGTTATGCAGGTATATGCATTTGTCAAAATGCATTGAACTGCATGTTTAAAATGGGTGAAGTAGATGGCCAACAGACACATGAAATGATGCTCAGCATCGCTCCTCATCAGGGAAATACAAATCAAAACCACACTGAGATACCACCTCACGCCAGTCAGAGTGGCTAAAATGAGCCAATCAGAGAACTCTAGATTCTGGCGAGGATGTGGAGAAACGGGCACCCTCCTACACTGTTGGTGGGAATGTAAACTGGTACAGCCGCTCTGGAAAACAGTGTGGAGGTTCCTCAGGAAACTAACAATAGAACTCCCCTATGACCCAGCAATAGCACTGCTAGGAATTTACACAAGGGATACAGAAACGCTGATGCACAGGAGCACATGTACCCCAATGTTCATAGCAGCACTCTCCACAATAGCTAAAACATGGAAAGAGCCTAAGTGTCCATCAACAGATGAATGGATCAAGAAGATGTGGTTTATCTATACCATGGAATAGTACATGGCAATGAGAAACAATGAAATCTGGCCATGTGTAGCAACATGGATGGACCTTGAGGGTGTTATGCTGAGCGAAATAAGTCAGGCAGAGAAAGACAAATATCATATGTGTGCATGTATAGGAGGATTGGGAGGAACTTAACAGAGGACCAAGGGGGAGAAGAAGGGCGGAAATGGTGGGGGAAAGGGAGAGAGGCAAACCATGAGAGACTCTTGAATGCTGACAAAAACTGAGGACTGATGGATGTTGGGGGGGAGGAAGGATGGGCACGGAGGAGGACACTTGTGGGGATGAGCACTGGGTGTTATGTGGAAACTAATTTATCAATAAACTATTTGTAAAAAAAATAAATAAAATGGGTGAAGTATATCTAAATTAAAATTCAGTAAAGTTGATTTTTTTATTTTTTTTTATTATTTTTTTAAATTTATCTCCAGGATAGAGAGAGAGAGAGAGAGAGAGAGAGAGAGAGAGACAGCGTGAGCAGGGGAGGGTCAGAGAGAGAGGGAAACGCAGACTCCGAAACAGGCTTCAGGCTCTGAGCTGGCAGTCAGCACAGAGTCCGACGCGGGGCTCGAACCCACGAACCGCGAGATCATGAACCAAGCGAAAGTCGGACGCTTAACCGACTAAGCCATCCAGGCGCCCCAGTAAAGTTGATTTTTTAAACTTATAAAATTATCTCCAATTGTTGTAAGTTTAAAGTGATCTTTAGGTTAAAACTCTCTCTTATCTTTTGGGGCACCTGGGTGACTCAGTCAGTTAAGCATCTGACTTCAGCTCAGGTCCTGATCTCAAAGTTTGTCAGTTAGAACCCCTCATCGGGCTCTGCACTGACAACACAGAGCCTGTGTGGGATTCACCCCCCCACCCCAAATAAATAAATAAACTTAAAAAATCTTTTTTTCTTATATTTTATTAATATAAGGCTAACAACTACTACTAGGAATTTACCCAAGGGATATAGGAGTGCTGATGCATAGGAGCCCATGTACCCCCAGTGTTCATAGCAGTACTCTCAACAATAGCCAAAACATGGAAAGAGCCTAAGTGTCCATCAGCGGACGAATGGATCAAGAAGATGTGGTTAATCTATATGATGGAATACTGCATGGCAATGAGAAGCAATGAAATCTGGCCATGTGTAGCAACATGGATGGACCTTGAGGGTGTTATGCTGAGCGAAATAAGTCAGGCAGAGAAGGACAAATATCATGTTTGCACGTATAGGAGGATTAGGAGGAATTAACAGAGGACCATGGGGGAGAAGAAGGGGGGAAATAGTGGGGGAGGGGGAGAGAGGCAAACCATGAGAGACTCTTGAATGCTGAGAACAAACTGAGGACTGATGGGTGGGGGGGAGGGGGGAGATGGGCATGGAGGAGGGCACTTGTGGGGATGAGCACTGGATGTTATATGGAAACCAACTTGACAATAAACTATTTGTAAAATATATGTATAAGGCTAACAACTGAAACACAAATTAACCCAAGGACTCTGACTTCTATTGTTTATTTTTCTCTCCCTTTTCCATCTAGTCAATTTACAAAGTAAAATTAGATTGATCACTTCCAGTCAGACTATGTTCTTGTGCTTTTGAACTAGCATGATTCTATTGTTCTTCTCAAAGCTAGGAGTGGGTGTAATTGTTCTAGTTTTTGCTAAGTTTATGGAACATTCTGTTGGCTTGTATTGCTGGTTTCCTTTATTTAAATTTTAGGTTTTTATTTATTTTGAAAGAGAGAGAGAATCCCAAATTGGCACCACACTGTCAATGTGGAGCCCGATCCCATGAACCATGAGATCATGACCTGAGCTGAAATCAAGAGTCGGATGCTTAACTGACTGAGCCACCCAGGCACCCTTGCTGTTTTCCTTTTATGTGCAGCAGAAAATGTTCCATTAGGTATAACATATTGGGTCGATTGCCTTTCACCTCCACTGTGGAGTACCAGAGCTAATTTGGGCGCCAGGAGGTTGGGGCTAAAATGACTCTTGAAGGAAGGAAGCAAAGGGATAAAAGGTAGTGGTACTTCTAGGTGTTGCTAGAAACAAACACAAACAAGTATGTGAACTTCTTTCCTGCAGACACCATTTCTGTCTCCCAGCCCCTGATCTCTTGCTAGGAAATGTGCTATATTACACAAAACCTCTCAAGGGAATAGTTCTTGGAGATCATTTCTGAGTTAGAAAATTCAGCTTTGTAGGTGACTTCTGAATTTTCTCCCTGAGATTTCCTTCCTCGGCCCTCACTCAGTTCTTGGACCTGACAATACTGAACACTGGGTAAGGTATTTTCCATTTAAAACTCTGCCCCAGAGGTGGATAAATCTTTTATTATTTCCCTTAAGCATAACCAAGGCAGCCTTTTATATATATTTATATAATAAATTTATAAAATACTTATAAAGTATAAAATTTATAAAAATTTATATATTATATATTAATTCCAGTATAATTAACATACAGTGTTATATTAGTTTCAGGTGTACAATATAGTGATTGAACAATTCTCTACAGTACTCAGTGCTCATCACAAAAAGTATACTTTTCATCCACTTTACCGATTTTACCCATCCCCCCACCAACCTCCCCTCTGGTAACCACCAGTCTGTTCTCTGTATTAGAGAGTCTGTTTTATTGTTTGTCTTTTTTTTCTTTGTTTTTTAAGTATTTTTTTATTTTTGAGAGAGTGCACGCGGACTCTCTCGCGGACTCTCTCTGTCTCTCACGTACACGCATACGCACACGCACACGCAAGTGGGAGGGGGCAAAGACAGAGGGAAACAGAGGCTCTGAAGCAGGATTTGCACTGACAGCAGAGTGCCTGACATGGGACTTCAACTTATGAACTGTGAGATCATGACCTGACACAGGTGTTTAATAAACACAGACATCCCTGTTCATTTGTTTTGTTTCTTAAATTCCACATATGAGTAAAATTATATCATATTTGTCTTTCACCGGTTGACTTATTTTACTTGCCATTATATCCTCTAGATCCATCCATGTTATTGCAAATGGCAAAACTTCATTCTTTTTATGACTGAGTAGTATTCCGGTGTGTGTGTGTGTGTGTGTGTGTGTGTGTGTGTGTACACCACATCTTCTTTATCCATTCATTTATCAATCAGTGTACACTTTGGATGCTTCCCTAATTTGGCTATTTTAAAATTATGCTGCAATAAACAAAAGTGCATATATTTTTTTTGAATTAATGTTTTTGTATTCTCTGTGTAAATACCCAGTAGTGGGATTACTGGATCATATGGTAATTCTATTTTCAATTTTTTGAGGAAACTCCATAGTGTTTTCCACAGTGGCTGCACCAGTTTGTATTACCACCACCAGTGCCTAGGAGTTCCTTTTTCTCCATATCCTTGCCAACAGTTGTTATCTCTTGTGTTTTGTTAGCCATTCTGACAGGTGAGGTGATATCTCATTGTGGTTTTCATTTGCATTCCCCTGATGGTGAGTGATGTTGAGCATCTTTTCATGTGTCTATTGGCCATCTGGATGTCTTCTTTGGAGAAATGTCTGTTCATGTGGTCTGCCTATTTTTTAATTGGATTATTTGGTTTTGGGGTGTTTTATAAATTATTTTAAAAAAATTTTAACTTTTTTTTTGAGAGAGATATAGAATTGCCAGTGGGGGAGGGGCAGAGAGAGAGGGAGACACAGAATCCAGAGCAGGCTCCAGGCTCTGAGCTGTCAGCACAGAGCCTGAAGTGGGGCTTGAACTCACAAACAGTGAGATCATGACCTGAGCCGAAGTTGGAGACTTAACTGACTGAGCCACCCAGGTGCCCTGAATTTTATGTTTTTAAAATATATTATGGATACTAACCCCTAACTAGATCTGTCATTTGCAAAAATCTTCTCCCATTTAGCAGGTTTTCTTGTAGTTTTGTTGATTGTTTCATTTTCTGTACAGAAGCTTTTTTTGATGTGGTTTCAATAGTTTATTTTTGCTTTTGTTTCCTTGCCTTAGGAGACATATCTAGAAAAATGTTGCTATGGCTGATTTCAGAGAACTTACTGCCTATACATTCTTCTAGGATTTTTATGGTTTCAGGTCTCATATTTAGGTCTTTAATTCATTTTGAGTTTATTTTTATGTATGGTGTAAGAGAGTGGCCCAGTTCCCAACACCGTTTGTGAAGAGACTATCTTTTTCCCATTGCATATTCTTTTTTTTTTTTCCTCCCTCAGATCCACATCGGCCCAGGGCCCTATCCAGGCTTTATTTGACACCACTCCCATTGTGTATTCCTGCCTCCTTTGTCAAAGATTAATTGACCATGTAACCGTGGATTTACTTCTGGCCTCTCTATTCTATTCCATTGATCAGTGTGTCTATTTTTGTGCCAGTACCATACTGTTCTAGTTACTGCAGCTTTGTAGTATATCGTGAAATCTGGGATTGTGATACCTCCAGTTTCGTGTTTCTTTTTCAAGTTGGTTTTGGCTATTTGGGGTGTTCTGTGGTTCCATACATACTTTAGAATTATTTGCTCTAGTTTTGCAAAAAATGCTGTTGGTACTTTGACAAGGATTGCATTAAATCTGTAGATTGCTTTGGGCAGTATGGACATTTTAATGGTATTCACTCCTAATCTGTGAGCATGGTATATGTTTTCTGTTTGTTTGTGTCACCTTCAGTGCCTTTCATCAGTGTTTTATGGTTTCCAGAGTACAGATCTTCCACCTTTTTGGTTAAGTTTATTCCTAAGTATTTTATTATTTCTGATGCAATTGTAAATGAGATTTTCTTAATTTCTTTTTCTGTTACTTCGTTATTAATATATAGAAATGTGACAGTTTTCTGTACATTGATTTTATATCCTGCGACCTACTGAATTCATTTGTCAATTCTAGTAGCTTTTTGGTGGAGTCTTTAGGGTTTCTGTATATAGTATCATGTCATCTGCAAATAATGAAAGTTTTACTTCTTCCTTAACCAATCTGGATGCCTTTCTTTCTTTCTTTCTTTTTTTCTTTTAACTGATTGCTGTGAGCAGCCTTATATTTTAAAAATAAACCATTAAAAACTAGTAGAGACCAAACAGGAAAATGCAAAGATAAACAAATCCCACAACATAAGAGACATATTTCTAGAGTTGGAATTCTAAGTGGATTTTGTGATAATTCCAACAAAAATATAAAAATATATTTAAAATAACATAATAGCAGCCAGCACTCAAATAGGATTTACCATGTGCCACAGTGTTCCAGGCTCTTTACATATGTTAACTCTTTCTTTTTTAATTTTAATTATTTTTAATTTTAGAGAGACCATGTGTGAATGAGGAAAAAGGGCAGAGGGACATAGAGAATCTCAAGCAGGCTCCATGCTCAGGGTGGAACCCAGCAGGGGGCTTGATCCCATGACCATGGGATCATGACCTGAGGTGAAATCGAGTCTGGAGTGAGTCACCCATGTGCTCGCGTATATTAACTGTATGAGATGGATGCTCTTATTATCCCATTTTACAGATGTTGAAGTTGAAGAGCAAAGTGGATAAGGAATGTGGTCAGTGCCACATACCAGATAAGTGGTAGAGCTCAGATGGATCTAGGTAATCTGGCTTCAGAAACTGTTTTCTTTACTGCTACTTTACATTGCTTTTTTTTTTTTTTTAATATTTTTATTTCTAGGAGAGAGAGAGAGAGAGGGACAGCATGAGCAGGGGAGGGTCAGAGAGAGAGGGAGATACAGACTCTGAAATAGGCTCCAGGCTCAGAGCTGGCAGTCAGCACAGATACCGACGCAGGGGTCAAACCCACGAACCGCGAGATCATGACCTAAGCGAAAGTCAGACGCTCAACCGACAAGCCACCCAGGCGCCCCTACATTGCTTTCTAAATCGAGTTTTAAATCCTTTTATCCTCCAAATTTATATAGCACCTCTTGTCTACCCAACTTATCTAGATTCCTTTGTCCTTTTCTTTCAGTACATTCCCTACCTTTGTTTTTTTGTTTTTTGTTTTTTGTTTTTATTTCTAGGAGAGAGAGAGAGACAGCGTGAGGAGGGGAGGGTCAGAGAGAGAGGGAGTCACAGACTGAAACAGGCTCCAGGCTCTGAACTGGCAGTCAGCACAGAGCCTGACGCAGGGCTTGAACCCACAAACTGCGAGATCATGACCTAAGCGAAAGTCGGATGCTTAACCGACTAAGCCACCCAGGCGCCCCTTCTCTTCTTACCTTATTCCTCTCCCCAGAATACTATGACATAACCATTAAAAATGACAAAACAAAACAAAACACCTTTAATTTCCTTGTCTTTTGGATTACTTGTATTAAATTGTTTTCCTAGACTTCCTTTCTGCATAGGGATGACCTTTTCTCTTCACTTAACCTGATTTAGAAAGTTTCTATGTTTTTAACAGTGAGTCTTGTACCTGTTCATGAGAATTAGAAACGATGCTATTTTGAATTACAGTGTAGTAAGATTTCTGACTCCACACCCATGGCCAAAACACTAGTGTCATATGTTTGAAACTAACCAAAACCTCTTGAGTATCTTGCCATAAATGTGCATTAGAAATTTTTTCCGATGTAGCAAATAGTTTCTGTGGGTAAGAAATAAATTTAAACCTGTATATCTTAAGAGTAGGAAGATTTTCCATGTGCAGGTCCTTGCTGACTCTGTTAAGAAAAAAGGTTCCTTGCCTACCCGCCCCCCCCCCCTTTTTCTGTCAAGCTCTGTAGTATAGAGCTTTCATGAATCTTAAAAACTGAGTTTTATATTTGCTAAGTCCGTCCATGAGATATTTGCAAGTCTTGTAATCTTCCATTAGTTTTATCCGAAAGATCCCCTTGCAATTGGACTTTTAGTTGACTGACTCAATGTTGCCAATTTATGTTTAATCCCAATTATGGTGTCAGTATGAATGTTTTTAGAAAAGTATTGATAAATTTGAGGACAAACTATAGTTTTGGTATACTCCTAGAATTCCTAGGTGTTATTGAGAATCTAGAAAAACATTTGATCCCCACTTACACAGGGATCATATTCTACTTGAGATAATTAAGAGTAAGAGCTTGGGTCGTATCTAGCGCTGCGGTCAGTATTGGTACCCTGGGATAGTAAGTATGTTTCCCAGTCAGTGTGCATAGTTTTATCTGCCTACTCTTTAACTTCAACACCTCTCCCCCTTTTCCTTTTTGCTTCCTGAGTTTTATCCACCTCTCCTTCCTTCCATACCCCACGTTTCCCATCTGTTTATTGTCCTACTCATCCTCAGGTCTCAGAGAATGCCCTGTCCTCTCTCTTCCCCTCCTTTGCCTCTCTGATTATTTTCATTGTCTCTCACTCTCCCTTTCTTCATGTGCTTTAAGATTATATATTTGTTTATGGGATTTTTTTGGTTCAGTTTTCCCTCACTAAATTATAAACTCTATGAAGGCTTGTATCTGCCTGTTATTGTTAATTTTGTTTTACTATTTTTTTTTTTAATGTTTATTTTTAGGAGAGAGAGACAGCGTGAGCAGGGGAGGGTCAGAGAGAGAGGGAGTCACAGGCTGAAACAGGCTCCAGGCTCTGAGCTGGCAGTCAGCACAGAGCCCGACGCGGGGCTCGAACCCACGAACCGCGAGATCATGACCTAAGCGAAAGTCGGACGCTTAACCGACTAAGCCACCCAGGCGCCCCTTGTTTTACTATTTTATTTCCAGCGTCTGTTTAGCTTGATACATAATAGGTGGTGAGTAAATGTATGTTAATGAATGAATGACGTGAACATGAAATACTGGAGATACAGGGAAGAAGAAAGCCACTCCTGGCACCTTCAGTATTCAGGTCCTCCAACCCTACTGTTTCTCATAGAGCAAGTACAAATTATCCTGCTAAGGATAACCCTCAGATCTCTTTATAAAATGTAGAGGGCCATGTTTTTTGGTACCAGCTTTCCCTCTCCCTCATTCATTTTGAGAAAGGTCGTTCTCAGTTTTTGTGAAACTGTCAAGATATGTAAACTATGGACTGTTCATATCCCTGACTCTAGGTACGTGACTGCTTAGTGCTTTGTCTCCTGTTTCAAGTAAGGAGCTAGCACATATTTGGGAGCACTATGTGTTCCAGCTAATTACTTAGAGATTTAAATGTTTCATTTTTTAAAAAATGTTTTCTTTTTAATGCACTGGTATTGTCTCAGGCTTTGCAAGATCACTGTGGCATATTTTAGTCAAAGGACTTAACAGTTTTCATTAAAACAGCCAGTGTCCATTTTGAAATTTAATAGCTCAGGCTCAAACCAAGAGTGTCAGCATCTGAATGCTCAAGCTCCCTGCCTACTGATCTCTTCTTCTGCGTCTCAGAGAGCTTTTAAGGTGAAGATTGACAAATTTTGTGAGATACGTGGTGTTTCTGAAAGCTCTTGGCTTAGTGTCTCAGCTTCAGAAATTGTTTTCATAAGGACGTCAGACAGCTTTAAACTTGGTATGCTGGTAGTGGGATTAAAGTACCACAAACAGACTTTATTTCTTGGAAAACTTCCCTTTCTTCTAATTTCTTTCTTTTGTTACTTTAAGCTTTCTAAATTGTCTTTGTTCTCTGAAGGTGCTCAGAAATTTCTTTTCTTAGTAAAAGAGCTAAGTAAAATAAGATTTAGAAAATTTACAGTTTAATGTTCTTGTAAACTTTTCACGATAAAGATGTGTCAGTTAGAATTTACAAATTACTTTTAAGATGCAAATTGCTAAGTGGTGTTGTTAACGGTTTGAGTTTCTTGGCCTTTCAGGATGTCATCCTTTTAGCCCTGTGGCTAAATATCAAGAGGCTACATGTTTAACCATAAAACATTAGCCTCTGCCAACATTACATCAACTTCAAAAAACCTCATTGGCTAATTATCCCCTGGGACCAGGACATGGATTTGGCAGCTTGTGAAAGCTGCTTTTTCCAATTTCTCCCTTCCTGGCTGTGACATATCCCCAAGGAATGAAGTTGAGAAATAATCATCTTCTTTTGAAAGCTCTCAACCTCTCATTCCCACAGTGGTTCTCATGGTCTGGGATAGGAGATCCCTTCTTCCACCTGAGGACTCCTCTGTACAAGGAGGACTCCTCCTTGTAGCTGATGATGTACTCTTTAAGTAGTGACTATGGTACCCTGAATGAGCTGTGGAATGGTGATGGCAAGGAACCTCATGTTCTTTGAAGTATGTTTCTGGGTGGTTGTCTACAAGGATCCTAGTGCTTTTGTTAGAATCCTCTTATATTACCAAAAATCAAGGAAGCTGGAAGTCTGGGATTGGGAACCATATGTGGTCATCATCTGTGTCATTTGATACATGGTATAAAGAATTAGTATAAACGTTTAACATCTCCTTAAATGAACATCCATAAAATAACTTTCTTGAGGGCAACGTTGAATAGTAAAAAGGACTATGTGACCTTAAACGATCCTCTTAGTGTCTTTTAGTCCCATTAAAAAAAAATTATTTAAGGGGCGCCTGGGTGGCTTAGTCGGTTAAGCGTCCGACTTTCGCTTAGGTCATGATCTCGTGGTTCGTGGGTTCGAGCCCCGCGTCGGGCTGTGTGCTGACTGCCAGCTCACAGAGCCTGGAGCCTGTTTCAGTCTGTGACTCCCTCTCTCTCTGACCTTCCCCTGCTCATGCTGCCTCTCTCTCTCTCCTAAAAT
>JAESUZ010000357.1:0-62200 GCA_017311185.1 Proteles cristata cristata | reverse complement strand
AAATATTCAAAGGACTCGACAGTGTGGCTTATGAACCATTACTCTAAGAACTACTTGCACACATTTCTTCCAACTATATATACTTGCCAGTATTAAAAATTAAAAGATGAGTATTACTTTATGAATGCCTACTTTTGTGCCAGGCATTGTTAGAGGTTCTTATCCTATCTTTTTTTTCCCTATCTTATTGCTATTTTTAAAACCAACTTTATAAAGTAGGTATTCCTATATCCATTTTAGAGACCAAGAATAGTAAAAACAGTGAAATAGAGAAAGTGGCAGAAGCAAGCTTCAAATCTGGGGCTATTAAATCTGCCCATTTAATCTTTGTCTTCTTACCCCCATCTGCTACATCCCTGCTTCACCCTCTGCCTCGAGCAGAAAATAAATTCCCCAATCCCAACTTTGTGTTTTCACCACAATTATCAGAGTATTTATGCCTCATTACCAGAGATCACTCTTGACTCTCTTGAAAGAGTAACCGCATCCTGGTCAAGCTAGAGTGACTGCCACTCTGCCCCCACCCTCCTGAGTTACAAATCACCCTGCAAATTAAAAGGATTCTTTTCTGCTTCCCATGCTTCCATAGGGCTTCCAGTCCTGAGTTCCATAATTCTATTAGCACACTGGCCCATTCACCCACCTGCCCTAGAAGATACATGATGAGAGAGAGGTAAGCCGTAAAGAGCATGCATCCTCTTCCACCCCTTGTGACTCACCTTGCAAAGCCACATAAGTGAGGCATAAACTGCTTTGTGAGGTGCTAACTCCGATCCTGCATCTCTGTTGCTTCTTGTGAGAGGCAGTGTGTCATGGTGCTTCAAGTACCTCTGTTGTCATAGCTGAGCTCTATGTGTGCTACAAGGCTTAGGTCATTTATCCAAATGTTACAGACTTGTGAAATTGGAATTATATCTTCCAGCAGGGTCATCGTGAGGAACAGATAAAAAATAAAAACGTACTTAGCATCTCTCCCATTACTGAAGTTCAATAGATGGTAGTTATTATTATGTTTGGCTTTGTTATTATTTTCTCTGAAAAATGGGATTTGAACAGCGGCAGAACATTTACATGCTGGTCACAATATTATTGTTGCAGTGAAAACAATGAGCTGCCTCAGAGGCCAGTAAGGATGATTTGGGTTCTCCCGATTTTTCTCAGATCTCTTTACCTCCCATTTCCTTTCTAACCAGAGACGAGGATTTCTCAGAAGCAGCAGTTAGTCTGTGTGCTTAAGGTGAAGAGAAGCCCTTTCAAAACCCTTGATTAAAGACTCCAGCACCCAGGCCTCTGCAAGATGGGCCTAGACTATACTGCAACTTCCATACAATGTCCTCTTCCAAATTTGAGTCAACTTTCACATGTGCAGTGAAATGAATTCTGACACCAACTACCTGAGCTCGGCCGAACTTCACAGGCAAAGAACACTATCCCTCCCAAGACTGCCCTCAATTCTGCTCCAGGACCCCCAGTCGCCTGCACATCTGACCAATTGGCTACAGAGTCAGAGGTTTCCATAATCCTTCAGGTTTAATAATTCACAGAACTCAGGAAAACACTGTACACATGATTACACTTTTATCATAAAGATTATAAATCAGGACTAGACAAAGGACCTAGGTGAGGTGCTAGATGCATAGCTTCTGTGCCCTTTCCCCGTGTCCTCAAGATGTATCACCCTCCTGGCACATTGATGTGATTACTAAGCAGGAAGCTCCACTGAGCCCTGGGTGCCAGAGTTTTTATTGGAGAATTACTCCATAGGCATGATTGGTTGAGTCATTGGCCATGGATTTCACTCAATCTCTAGTCATCTACCCCTCCCTGGAGGTTAGGATGACCTCACCTGACTCAAAGCCACAATCCTCTATTGACATTTGAAACAAAACAAACTGCAGCAACAAAAGCAAGGTTCTATCTTGTAGATATATTTTTTTAAGTCGAATGTAGTTTACAACTAAACATATGATGATTTACTATGGCTTAATAGTTTTCAAACGTTTGAAGCAAACAAATTGTTATGTCAAAAAATTCTACTTTTTTCATTCTGTGAGTTAGTATAAAACAAAGATAACCTATTTTCCATCCATAAGTGACTTGCACAACACACTTTTTGACTTATTTCTGGTTTGCTCCTGGGAAAAATGTTTCTCACCTATTTTGTGTAAACATAAGCACTTTCTTTGGAGAATGACAGGAGAACAGAACAGAATTAAATAATAAATTTCTGTAAACTATGTTTTTCCAGATGTAATTTCTCCCAAACCATCAATGTGTGGTGTCCTTGTTAAAGTATTTCTTAGACTTTTAGACAGTGTGGTGGAATCTCAGCAGCCACATTCTGGAAAGCCCAGATTGATGGTTCTTCCATCTGTGATGCCTGTGTTGGAAGAAGGGCAAGACAGAAGATGCACACCATAAATTATGCCAAAGAAACCAAGGCACTAAGGTGAAAGATTGCACCCTTCCCCACAATATCTAAATGTAGAGAGGAACTCAGCCAGGCAGTGGGTGGTGATATGTGGACCCGTTTTCACTTCCCTACTGCTGAGTGGATCCAAGCCAGTTTCAATGGTTTTAACAATGAAACTCACCTGGGTGTGTTGCGGTTTGGCTTTGCTCTTCAGGTTTAGATGTTCCCTAAGGTCTCAAACTGGTGTCTTATAATAGGCCAACCCTTATAATGTAATATAAGGTAATTTATGTGTAACATAATGTAATGCATGATTCAAATTTAGGTCAACTGAAGTCAGTAGATTTATTATAGCTAAACAGGACCTACCTCCTTGACCAGTGAACCCCTGGAGTCATGAAATGACAAATTGGTCCTTGTGTTCAGGGCTGAATGAAAGACATCTTGAACCCCAAAACAAACTGTATTCACTTCAGACCCTGTCCCTTTAAACCCATCTCCCATATACAGAGACAATATAAATCCTTCACATTTATACTAAAATAAAATAATTATAAATAAATATACATATGTAAACATGTAACATACTTATACGTATATAAACATGTGTGTTTATGTATATGGTTTTGAATCTCACTATTTTATTTAATGATCTGATTTGTAGAGTTTTCCATATCAGTGTATTTAGATCTATCTCATTCTGCTTAATAGCTGTAAAATATTCCATAGTATGTACATACCTTAATTTATCTAGTCTCCTATTTATGGACATAAGCATTTTCCCCTCCTCCCTAACTTGTTTTGGCTCTACAAAGTGCTGCAATAAACATCCTTATAGATAAACATCTATGGATAGACGATGATGATAGATAATGATAGAATTGTACTTAAAAACACATAGAGTAGGGGCACCTGGGTGGTTCAATCAGTTGGGTGTCTGACTTCAACCTGGGTCATGATCTCAGATTAGTGGGTTAAAGTCCCACATTGAGCTCTGTGCTGACAGTTCAGAGCCAGGAGCCTGCTTCAGGTTCTGTGTCTCCCTCTTTCTGCCCCTCCCCCGCTCACTCTCTTTCTCTTTCTCTCTCTCTCTCTCAAAAATAAATTTAAAATGTATTTAAAGGGGCGCCTGGGTGGCTTAATTGGTTGAGCGTCCGACTTTCGCTTAGATCATGATCTCGCGGTCCGTGGGTTCGAGCCCCGGAGTCGGGCTGTGTGGTGGTGCCTGTTTCAGAGTCTGTATCTCCCTCTCTCTCTGACCCTCCCCTGCTCATGCTGTCTCTCTCTCTCTCTCTCTCTCTCCTAGAAAGAAATATATATATATATAAATAAAATAAAATAAAGTGTATTTAAAAAACCACATAGGGTAAATTGGTAAATTGCCTGGAAAAGGTCATATGCATTTTATTTATTTTTAATTTTTTAATGTTTATTTTTGAGAGAGAGAGAGGGAGACAGCATGACCTGGGAGGTGCAGAAGGAGAGGGCGACACAGAATCTTAAGTAGTCTTCAGGCTCTGAGCTATCAGCACAAGCCTGACATGGGGCTGGTACTCCATGATCTCTCACCAACCATGAGATCACTTAACTGACTGAACCACCCAGGTGCCTGGTAACATATACATTTAAAATTTTGACAGCCACTGCCCACCATTTACTCCTTCCACCAGTCTCACAAGAGACTAATGGGTAAACTTCACCAACACCAAATTTTATCAAGCTTTATTTGGCAACAATACTATAAAGACAGCCATTTATACTGCATTGTTATTTTGATTTGCATTTCTTTATGAGTATAAAATCTGTTCCAGGTGAGGTGGCTATTTGCATTTTTATTGCCTTGAACTAGCTGTTAATAGCCTATTTTTAATAGAATTGTTTACTTTTTTCTTACTTATCTGACAAAGTTCATTGTACAGTAAGAAAAATAGAGGGGCCCCTGGGTGGCTCAGTCGGTTAAGTGCCCGACTTCAGCTCAGGTCATGATCTCACGGTTCGTGGATTCGAGCCCCATGTCGGGCTCTGTGCTGACAGCTAGCTCAGCGCCTGGAGCCTGTTTTGGATTGTGTCTCCTTCTCTCTCTGACCCTCCCCTGTTCACACTGTCTCTATTTCTCTCTCAAAAATAAATAAAACTTAAAAAAAAGAAAAATAGAATCCCACAGTCTACATATGTTGCAAAATTGTATCTTTTGGCTTTGTGTATTTTTTATGTAAAAATTTAATTTCTTTTGAAAAATTAATCAATATTTTCCTTCACCATTTTCTGACCTTCTCCTTCATCAAGATGATTTTTGAAATCAACTCTTTTCTTAGAACTTACAGTTATGACCAACTGTAATACTTAACAGAGCTTTTAAAATATGGTGTGTTGTTAATTCATAAACTCACTGATTCCTGGATGATGCTCCTATGCAACATTGTCGCAGGTGAACTTTTATTCTAAGTGTCCTTTTTCCAAGGGTGACACAGTCAATGCCATTAGTTGCTTGTTTTTTTCATCATGTGAAAGGATGACTATTTGAAAAAGCTGAAAGCCAATCAAATAATTCTATAAACAGTCAAGGTAGCAACTGTCATTTCCAAATTTTTTGTTGTTGTGAAAGATCCCTGGGCTGTTCTAATTAAATCTAAAATTTACCTTATTCAACTATAGTGCCATTTCTTTTGTGTTTAATTATGGTAATATTCATTTTTCTGAAATTCTTTGAAGGAATGTTATAAAATCTGTAGAAAATTGCTGAAAAAAGTTTTCAAGATATTTGGTGGGTTGATAGATGAATGGATAAAGAAGATGCAAGCCATTTGCAACAACATGGATGGAGCAAGAGTGCAATAATAAGTGACATAAATCAGAGAAAGAAAGATACCATATGATTTCACTCATGTGAAATTTAAGAAACAAAACAAATGAGCAAAGAAAGAGAGAGAGAAACCAAGAAACAGACTTTAACTACAGAGAACTAATTGATGGTCACCAAAGGGGAGGTGGGAAGGGGGATGGGTTAAATAGGTAATGGGGATTAAAGAGCACACTTGTCATGATGAGCACTGAGTAATGTATAGAATTGTTGAATTACCATATTGTACACCTGAAACCAATATTACACTGTATGTTAACTATACTGGAATTAAAATTAAAGACATAAATAAGTAAATAATAATTCAGGTAGTTGGGATGAGTTCAAAATTATAACAATGACCTAGCTATGTAACAAATGAATAACATAATGACAATAAAGAGGATGAGAAGAAAACTAAAATAAAAATGATTAATAATATTAATTATTAAAATAAAATATAAAATAAATTCCCAAGTTTTAAAGAAAATATATTTGATGTGGAGAATGTAGTTATTACATAATGAAAAAAATGTTAGCCATTCTTTGTTTCAAAATGAGAGAATTAAAAATATCTGACCTGGGTCATAAAATTCCCACCACATGTTTTAAAGAACTGAAAGGTATCACAAATTCTTTCAGCTGAAAGTAACAGTGTTAGAGGCAGTTAGTTAGATTCTAACAGGATACCTGGAGGCCAGCAAAGAGAAAGTCATGGTCGCTACTGGGAAAGTCAGAGGCTGTCCTGGAAGTGCTCCACAAGAAGTCAGTCAAACCAGACAGGCCCAAGATGGGGGATGACATGACAGGAAACACCTGATGAAATAAAGAAGAAAAGACGTGAAAACTCTGTTCCCAAGAAATCTCTGCTCCAAGTAATGACTATCCCATTACCTGCCAGTTAACAGCTATCAATAAAAGAAACCAAATCTGGGGCGCCTGGGTGGCTTAGTCGGTTAAGCGTCCGACTTTCGCTTAGGTCATGATCTCGCGGTTCGTGGGTTCGAGCCCCGCGTCGGGCTCTGTGCTGACTGCCAGCTCAGAGCCTGGAGCCAATTTCAGAGTCTGTATCTCCCTCTGTCTCTGACCCTCCCCTGTTCATGCTGTCTCTCTCTCTCTCCTAGAAATAAATAAAAAATATTAAAAAAAAAAAAAGAAACCAAATCCTCAGAGCACAAGCATGCTGTGCTCCCTCTCTCTCTCTCTCTCTCTCAATCTTTCACTCAAGCTTGCCTGTTTTCACATTTCAAGAGTATACTTTCACTTTAATAAATTTTTCTGCTTGTGTCACTCATCCACTATATTGTGTCTGCCCTTGAATTATTTCTTTTTTTTTTTAATGTTTTATTTATTTCTAGGAGAGAGAGAGAGAGAGGCAGCATGAGCAGGGGAGGGTCAGAGAGAGAGGGAGACACAGAATCCGAAACAGGCTCCAGGCTATGAGCTGGCAGTCAGCACAGAGCCCGACACGGGGCTCGAACCCACGAACCGCGAGATCATGACCCAAGCGAAAGTCGGACGCTCAACCGACTAAGCCACCCAGGCGCCCCTGCCCTTGAATTATTTCTAATGACAAGACCAAGAAGCTTTGGTGACATCCTTGGGAGAGCTTGAGTTGAAGCTCAAGGGCCCAGGGTTTCCCCAGTCCAGCCAGCAACAGAAAACATGGGTAACAACAACTTAAGCAATAAAGTATTTGTTTGTCAAGGCTGCCACAACAAAGTACTGTAAAAAGAAATCTATTTTCTCACAGTTTGGAGATTGGAAGTCCAAGATCAACGTGTCAGCAGTGTTGAGTTTTTCTGAGTTTGCTATCCTTGGCTTGCAGATGGCTAGCTCTTCACATGGTCTTTCCTCTGTGCTTGAATATCCTTGTGTCTTTTATTGTTTCCAAATTTCCTCTTCTTATAAGGACACCAGTCACATTGGATTGGGATCAGCTATAATGATCTCATTTTAACTTAATCACTTCTTTTTTTTAATAGTTTTATTTATTTCTAGGAGAGAGAGGGAGACAGCATGAGCAGGGGAGGGTCAGAGAGAGAGGGAGTCCCAGACCGAAACAGGCTCCAGGCTCTGAGCTGGCAGTCAGCACAGAGCCCGACGTGGGGCTCGAACCCACGAACCGCGAGATCATGACCTAAGTGAAAGTCGGACGCTTAACCGACTAAGCCACCCAGGCGCCCCACTTAATCACTTCTCTAAAGAACTTGCGTCCAAATATAGTTACATTCTGAAGTACTAGAGATCAATATTTCAATATATGAATTTGGGGTGGGGGACAAAATTCAGCCAATAACAGTATTTAATTATCAAAAAATGTGAAGTGTAGAGATAGGCAGTCCAAAGCTGGTGCAGGAGTTCACGAATATCAGAATGAACTTTTCTGTCTTCCTTATTGGTTGCAAGATGGCTCCAGTCCCAGACCCTGCATTTACAATCAAAAGAAGAAATAGAGAAATGTGGTGCCAGTGTTTTCTGTTTGCTTTTTTGTTTTGTTTTTTGATTTTTTAGATGGTGAGAACTGTCATGCAAGCTTCCTGGTAGACTTATTTTTCCACTTCATTAGCCAGGGTTGTACCACATGACCATTCCTGGATGCAAAAGAGGCTGGACATGCTCGATACTTATGACTTCAGTAGAGGTACGAAAGAAAGAGGATGGTGGTTGGCTTAGCCTACAGTCTCTGCCACATTGGATTTTTCTCTGATGCCCTGGGGTCATGCTTCCTGTTCTATATTTGTGTATAATTTGTGATTCTGGTGCCTTTTGAGAATGGTTTATGATGCCATAGTTTACTGTGGTGGAAACGTTGCTCTTCTATCACTTATACCAACACTCTTGTTATTGTTTCATGTACATTTTTCTTTTCTATAATTCCAATGCTTATGTAATACACATAAATTAATTTTACATTTTCAAAAAATAATGGATGTGGAAAATATCAAATAACAATAATATACATATTTAACTCCCTGGCAAACAGAAAAGATTCCTGAATTCATTTTTAAACCAATATGGGAAGGTGATAATATAAGAAATGCACTATACAGAATACATGAACTGATGCAGACCTGAAAGATCATATGGTCAAACACTTGTTTTCTATCCATAAGAAAATAAAGGCCTGGAGTTTTCATCAAAGTCAGTCAGCAAATTAGTGTTCAAGTCCCAGTGATGTCCATATTCTCCCATTCCTAGTATTCCCTATCCTAACCCATCCTTCTCTTATATAAACCAATATGTTGTTTAAATATAGTATGACAAATGTCTGGCTTCCTTCAAGGAGAGACCTCTTGTCAAGGAGGAGCTTACGGCAACTTCCTGGAAAGACTTATGGTCTTGTGGCACTACTCCTCAGTCCTACTACTGCAGTGGGTGCTCAGGGCCTACTTTGTGCTTCGTATGCTCCATGCCCCAGAGCACGAATCCCACAACAATAATAAATACACTAAGCACTTATTATGTGTGCCAGGCACTAAGCTCCATTAGTTTTATTCTTCACAACAAATATGCAAAGGAAGTTATTGGTCCCATGTTATTATGATGGTATTTTTAAGGATTCTTATGTGTCCCTCCAAAAGGCATATTGAAATCCTAATTCCCCATTATCCTAGAATTTAACCTTATTTGTTTTTTTTAAATTTTTTAATGTTTTATTTATTTCTAAGAGAGAGAGAGAGAGAGAGAGGGAGAGAGAGAGACAGAGTGAGCAGGGGAGGGCCAGAGAGAGAGGGAGTCACAGACTGAAACAGGCGCCAGACTCTGAGCTGGCAGTCAGCACAGAGCCCGACACGGGGCTCGAACCCACGAACCGCGAGATCATGACCCAAGCGAAAGTCGGACGCTTAACCGACTAAGCCACCCAGGCGCCCCGAATTTAACCTTATTTGGAAAGATGCCACTTGCTGGTGTAATTAGTTAAGATGAGGTCATACTGGAGTTGGGTGGGTCCCTAATCCAATATTAGTGCTGTCCTTAAAACCACACAGGGAAAGGATGGCCATGTGGAGATAGAAGGAATACCAAAGGTTTCCAGCAACCACCAGAATGTAGGAAGAGAGAATATATGGTCTTGCCGACATACAAAGCTTGAAGTCATGTCAACAGATGATACCTGGATAAAAGTAATGGGGGGCCTGGGAAAGAGATGCCATGGGCAGATGGACCAGCACCAAAAGAGGAGAACTTGTGAGTGTGTTGGGGAGTGGTGTCCCATTAGCACTTTATGTACCTTCTCAATGTATCAGTAAGTTGTTCCCAAATCCTTCCTCAGAAATTAATGAATATCTTTTTTTTTTTACAAATAGTTTATTGTCAAATTAGTTTCCACATAACACCCAGTGCTCATCCCCACAAGTGCCCTCCTCCATGCCCACCCCTCCTCCCCCACATCCACCAGTCCTCAGTTTTTGTCAGCATTCAAGAGTCTCTCATGGTTTGCCTCTCTCCCTTTCCCCCACCATTTCCGCCCTTCTTCTCCCCTTGGTCCTCTGTTAAGTTCCTCCTAATCCTCCTATACGTGCACACATATGATATTTGTCTTTCTCTGCCTGACTTATTTCGCTCAGCATAACACCCTCAAGGTCCATCCATGTTGCTACACATGGCCAGATTTCATTGTTTCTCATTGCCATGTAGTAATCCATGGTATAGATAAACCATATCTTCTTGATCCATTCATCTGTTGATGGACACTTAGGCTCTTTCCAGGTTTTAGCTATTGTGGAGAGTGCTGCTATGAACATTGGGGTACATGTGCTCCTATGCATCAGCATTTCTGTATCCCTTGGGTAAATTCCTAGCAGTGCTATTGCTGGGTCATAGGGGAGTTCTATTGTTAGTTTCCTTAGGAACCTCCACACTGTTTTCCAGAGGGGCTGTACCAGTTTACATTCCCACCAACAGTGTAGGAGGGTGCCCGTTTCTCCACATCCTCGCCAGCATCTAGAGTTCTCTGATTGGCTCATTTTAGCCACTCTGACTGGCGTGAGGTGGTATCTCAGTGTGGTTTTGATTTGTATTTCCCTGATGAGGAGGGATGCTGAGCATCGTTTCATGTGTCTGTTGGCCATCTGGATGTCCTCTTTGGAGAAGTGTCTGTTCATATCTTCTGCCCATTTCTTCACTGGGTTGTTTGTTTTTCGGGCATGTAGTTTGGTGAGTTCCTTGTAGATTCT
Source organism: Proteles cristata cristata (assembly GCA_017311185.1). NCBI lineage: Eukaryota > Metazoa > Chordata > Mammalia > Carnivora > Hyaenidae > Proteles > Proteles cristata. The sequence goes on along the minus strand of JAESUZ010000357.1, from coordinate 51,768 downwards.
GGATATCAACCCTTTATCTGATATGTCATTTGCAACTATCTTTTCCCATTCCGTTGGTTGCCTATTAATTTTCTGGGTTGTTTCCTTGGCTGTGCAGAAGCTTTTAATCTTGATGAGGTCCCAACAGTTTATTTTTGCTCTTGATTCCCTTGCTTTTGGGGATGTGTCAAGTAAGAAGTTGCTGCGGTGGAGGTCAAGGAGGTTGTTTCCTGCTTTCTCCTCTAGGGTGTTGATGGTTTCCTGTCTCACGTTCAGGTCCTTTATCCATTTTGAGTTTATTTTTGTGCATGGTGTGAGAAAATGATCTAGTTTCATTCTTCTGCATGTTGCTGTCCAGTTCTCCCAACACCATCTGTTAAAAAGGCTGTCTTTTTTCCATCGGATATTCTTTCCTGCTTTGTCAAAGATTAGTTGGCTGTATACTTTTGGGTCCACTTCTGAGTTCTCAATTCTGTTCCATTGGTCTATGTGTCTGTTTTTGTGCCAATACCATACTGTCTTGATGATGACAGCTTTGTAGTAGAGGCTAAAGTCTGGGATGGTGATCCCTCCCGTTTTGGTTTTATTTCTCAGGATTACTTTGGCTATTCGGGCTCTTTTGTGGTTCCATACAAATTTTTGGATAGTTTGTTCTAGTTTTGAGAAGTATGCTGGTGCAATTTTGATTGGAATTGCATTGAATGTGTAGAGTGCCTTAGGTAGTAATGACATCTTAACTATATTTATTCTTCCTATCCATGAGCATGGAATGTTTTTCCATTTCTTTGTGTCTTCTTCAATTTCCTTCATAAGTTTTCTATAGTTTTCATCATACAGATCTCTTGTATCCTTGGTTAGGTTTATTCCGAGGTATTTTATGGTTTTTGTGCAATTGTGAATGGGATCAGTTTCTTGATTTCTCTTTCTGTTGCTTCATCATTGGTGTATAAAAATGCAACCGATTTCTGTACGTTGATTTTGTACCCTGCAACTTGGCTGAATTCTTGGATCAGTTCTAGTAGGCTTCTGGTGGAGTCTGTCGGGTTTTCTATGTAGAGTATCATGTCATCTGCGAAGAGGGAAAGTTTGACTTCCTCTTTGCCAATTCTGATGCCTTTGATTTCCTTTTGGTGTCTGATGGCTGATGCTAGGACTTCCAGCACTATGTTAAACAGCAGTGGTGAGAGTGGGCATCCCTGTCGTGTTCCTGATCTCAGGGGGAAAGCTCTCAGTTTTTCTCCGTTGAGGAGGATGTTAGCTGAAGGCTTCTCATAGATGGCTTTGATGATGTTTAAGTAGGTTCCTTCTATCCCAACTTTCTCGAGAGTCTTTATTAAGAAGGGATGCTGTATTTTGTCAAATGCTTTTTCTGCATCTATTGACAGGATCATATGGTTTTTATCTTTTCTTTTATTCATATGATGGATCACATTAATTGATTTGCGAATGTTGAACCAGCCCTGTAACCCAGGAATGAATCCCACTTGATCTTGGTGGATGATTCTTTTTATATGCTGCTGGATTCGATTTGCAAGGATCTTGTTGAGAATTTTTGCATCCGTATTCATCAAGGATATTGGCCTGTAGTTCTCTTTTTTTGCTGGATCTCTGTCTAGCTTGGGAATCAGTGTGATGCTGGCTTCATAAAATGAATCCGGGAGTTTTCCTTCGCTTTCTATTTTTTTGGAATAACTTGAGAAGAATTGGGATTAATTCTGTTTTAAATGTCTGGTAGAATTCCCCAGGGAAGCCATCAGGTCCAGGGCTCTTATTTGTTGGGAGATTTTTGATCACTGATTCAATTTCTTCACTCGTTATGGGTCTGTTCAGGTTTTCTATTTCTTCCCGGGTGAATTTTGGTAGTGAGTGTGTGTTTAGGAATTTGTCCATTTCTTCTAAGTTGTCCAATTTGTTGGCATATAATTTTTCATAGTATTCCCTGATAATTGCTTGTATTTCTGAGGGGTTGGTTGTAATAAGTCCATTTTCATTCATAATTTTGTCTATTTGGGTGCTCTCTCTTTTCTTTTGGATAAGTCTGGCTAGAGGTTTGTCAATTTTGTTTACTTTTTCAAAAACCAACTCTTGGTTTCATTGATCTGTTCAATTGTTTCTTTGGTCTCTATGTTGTTTATTTCTGCTCTAATTTTTACTATTTCTCTTCTTCTACTGGGTTTAGGGCGTTCTTGTTGCTCTGCCTCTAGTTCCTTTAGGTGAGCTGTTAGATTTTGGACTTGCGCTTTTTCTCATCTCTTGAAATAGGCCTGGAGAGCAATGTACTTTCCTCGTAGGACTGCCTTTGCCGCATCCCATAGATTTTGAATTGTTGTGTTTTCATTTTCATTTGTTTCCATATATTTTTTAATTTCATCTCTAATTGCCTGATTGGCCCATTCATTCTTTAGAAGGCTGTTCTTTAACCTCCATGTTTTTGGAAGTTTTCCAGACTTCTTCCTGTAATTGATTTCAAGTTTCAAAGCATTGTGATCTGACAGTGTGCATGGTATGATCTCTATTCTTTTATATTTATTGAGGCTGCTTTATGTCCCAGTATGTGATCTATCTTGGAGAATGTGCCATGTGCACTTGAGAAGAAAGTAAATTCCCTGGCCTCAGGATGTAAAGTTCTAAATATATCTGTCAGGTCCATCTGGTCCAATGTATCTTTCAAGTCCATTATTTCTTTAGTGATTTTCTGTCTGGTTGACCTATCCATTGCTGTAAGCGGAGTATTAAAGTCCCCTGCTATTAGCACATTCTTATCTAGAAGCTTGTTTCTGTTTGTGATTAATTGTTTTATATATTTAGGTGCTCCCATATTCGGTGCGTAGACATTTATGATTGTTAGTTCTTCCTGATGGATGGACCCTGTAATTATTATGTAGTGCCCTTCTTCATCTCTTGTGATTGTCTTTAATTTAAAGTCCAGTTTGTCTGATATAAGTATCGCTACTCCGGCTTTCTTTTGATTTCCTGTAGCATGATATATATATCTCCATCCCCTTACTTTTAATCTGAAGGTATCTTCCCGTCTAAAATGAGTTTCTTGAATATCCGATGGAAAAAAGACAGCCTTTTTAACAGATGGTGTTGGGAGAACTGGACAGCAACATGCAGAAGAATGAAACTAGATCATTTTCTCACACCATGCACAAAAATAAACTCAAAATGGATAAAGGACCTGAACGTGAGACAGGAAACCTATCAAAACCCTAGAGGAGAAAGCAGGAAACAACCTCCTTGACCTCCACCGCAGCAACTTCTTACTTGACACATCCCCAAAAGCAAGGGAATCAAGAGCAAAAATAAACTGTTGGGACCTCATCAAGATTAAAAGCTTCTGCACAGCCAAGGAAACAACCCAGAAAATTAATAGGCAACCAACGGAATGGGAAAAGATAGTTGCAAATGGCATATCAGATAAAGGGTTGATATCCAGAATCTACAAGGAACTCACCAAACTACATGCCCGAAAAACAAACAACCCAGTGAAGAAATGGGCAGAAGATATGAACAGACACTTCTCCAAAGAGGACATCCAGATGGCCAACAGACACATGACAGCATCGCTTCTCATCAGGGAAATACAAATCAAAACCACACTGAGATACCACCTCACGCCAGTCAGAGTGGCTAAAATGAGCCAATCAGAGAACTCTAGATGCTGGCGAGGATGTGGAGAAACGGGCACCCTCCTACACTGTTGGTGGGAATGTAAACTGGTACAGCCCTCTGGAAAACAGTGTGGAGGTTCCTAAGGAAACTAACAATAGAACTCCCCTATGACCCAGCAATAGCACTGCTAGGAATTTACCCAAGGGATACAGAAATGCTGATGCATAGGAGCACATGTACCCCAATGTTCATAGCAGCACTCTCCACAATAGCTAAAACCTGGAAAGAGCCTAAGTGTCCATCAACAGATGAATGGATCAAGAAGATATGGTTTATCTATACCATGGAATACTACATGGCAATGAGAAACAATGAAATTTGGCCATGTGTAGCAACATGGATGGACCTTGAGGGTGTTATGCTGAGCGAAATAAGTCAGGCAGAGAAGGACAAATATCATATGTGTGCACGTATAGGAGGATTAGGAGGAACTTAACAGAGGACCAAGGGGGAGAAGAAGGGCGGAAATGGTGGGGGAAAGGGAGAGAGGCAAACCATGAGAGACTCTTGAATGCTGACAAAAACTGAGGACTGGTGGATATGGGGGGGAGGAGGGGGCATGGAGGAGGGCACTTGTGGGGATGAGCACTGGGTGTTATGTGGAAACTAATTTGACAATAAACTATTTGTATAAAAAAAATAAATAAAATGAGTTTCTTGAGTAATTAATGAATATCTTGAAAAAAAAGACTATCTTATTCTTATATTCAATATCCTTTTTCATAGTGAGTGCAGATCGGCCTACAGAGAATTTTAACCCAAGCTTTCTTCCAAAACCATGATATGTGAACGTAAATATTGACCAGTGAACATATTTTCTCATTTAAAAAATCAAGAAGAAAAAGGAAAGGAAAAAGATTTTGGAAACCTCCTCTGATGAGTGAGTTGATTTCCACCTATCTGTTGTGCTGTACTCTCTCTCTTTCCTTTTCTCTCTCTTTCTCTCTCTGGCCCTCATGTTCCATTTTTTCAGACATCACATAACAGAAAAGAAACTTATCTCATGCAAGACAAGGCACCCATCCACACACTGAAGACTATAAAGGTGGAGTGTGGTTAATCATTTCATAGAGAGAAACCTTTCTCTCTGAGGAAAGCAGAAAGAGAAGTTAAATTCTTTGCTCACTAGAGATTTACAAAATAAGATTAAAGAATTAGTGTTCACAAGACCAAGGGAGAAAGAGAAATATTGAAAGAAGAGCCAAAGGGAATATATTACCAAACCTTGTCTTTTATGACCGCATTGCCCTTCTCTATGTTTCTAGAAACCCAGGTTTTTGTGGAACTTTTTTCTGGGATGGTGATGGGGGGTAAAGGGGTCTACAAAAAACTATTACAATAAAGTAGGAATTTTGCACTTCTGACATCAAATCTGTGTGGACAATAAATAACACTTTCTATAACTAGAATCAATTTTTCTTTGCGTCATTTTTTTCTTTTTCTTTTTCTTTTTCTTTTTTTTTTTTTTTACAAATAGTTTATTGGCAAATTAGTTTCCACATAACACCCAGTGCTCATTCCCACAAGTGTCCTTCTCCATGCCCATCCCCCCCAACATCCATCAGTCCTCAGTTTTTGTCAGCATTCAAGAGTCTCTCATGGTTGGCCTCTCTCCCTTTCCCCCACCATTTCCCTCCTTCTTCTCCCCCTTGTTCCTCCGTTAACTTCCTCCTAATCCTCCTATACGTGAAAACGTGGTATTTGTCCTTCTCTGCCTGACTTATTTCGCTCAGCATAACATCCTCAAGGTCCATCCATGTTGCTACACATGGCCAGATTTCATTCTTTCTCATTGCCATGTAGTATTCCATCGAATAGATAAACCACATCTTGATCCATTTGTCCGTTAATGGACACTTAGGCTCTTTCCATCTTGTAGCTATTGTTGAGAGTGCTGCTATGAACATTGGGGTACATGTGCTCCTATGCATCAGCATTTCTGTATCCCTTGGGTAAATTCCTAGCAGTGCTATTGCTGGGTTAAAGGGGAGTTCTATTGTTAATTTTCTGAGGAACCTCCACACTGTTTGCCAGAGGAGCTGCACCAGTTTACATTCCCACCAACAGTGTAGGAGGGTGCCCATTTCTCCGCATCCTTGCCAGCATCTAGAGTTCTCAGATTTGCTCATTTTAGACACTCTGACTGGAATGAGGTGGTATCTCAGTGTGGTTTTGATTTATATTTCCCTGATGTGGAGGGATGCTGAGCATCGTTTCATGTGTCTGTTGGCCATCTGGATGTCCTCTTTGGAGAAGTGTCTGTTTATGTCTTCTGCCCATTTCTTCACTGGGTTGTTTGTTTTTCGGGTGTGGAGTTTGGTGAGTTCCTTATAGATTTTGGATATTAACCCTTTATCTGATATGTCATTTGCAACTATCTTTTCCCATTCCGTTGGTTGCCTATTAGTTTTGTGAGTTAATTCCTTCGCCGTGCAGAAGCTTTTAATCTTGATGAGGTCCAAACAGTTTATTTTTGCTCTTGATTCCCTTGCTTTTGGGGATGTGTCAAGTAAGAAGTTGCTGCGGTGGAGGTCAAGGAGGTTGTTTCCTGCTTTCTCCTCTAGGGTGTTGATATATCGTTTCCTGTCTCACGTTCAGGTCCTTTATCCATTATGAGTTTATTTTTGTACCTGGTGTGAGAAATTATCTAGTTTCATTTACTGCATGTTGCTGTCCAGTTCTCCCAACACCATCTGTTAAAAAGGCTGTCTTTTTTCCATCGGATATTCTTTCCTGAATACCCAATATTCTTTGTCAAAGATTAGCTGGCTGTATACCTTTGGGTCCAGCTCTGAGTTTTCAATTCTATTCCATTGGTCTATGTGTCTATTTTTATGCCAATACCATACTGTCTTGATGATGACAGCTTTGTAGTAGAGGCTAAAGCCTGCGATGGTGATACCTCCCATTTTGGTTTTATTTTTCAGTATTACATTGGCTATTCGGGGTCTTTTGTGGTTCCATACAAATTTTCGGGTATTTGTTCTAGTCTTGAGAAGAATGCTGGTGGAATTTTGATTGGAAATGCATTGAATGTGTAGATTGCTTTGGGTAGTAATGACATTTTAACTATTTTTATTCTTCCAATCCATGAGCATGGAATGTTTTTCCATTTCTTTGTTTCTTCTTCAATTTCCTTCATAAGTTTTCTATAGTTTTCATCATACAAATCTCTTGTATCCTTGGTTAGGTTTATTCCTAGGTAGTTTATGGTTTTTTGTGCAATTGTGAATGGGATCAGTTTCTTGATTTCTCTTTCTGTTGCTTCATTATTGATGTATAAAAATGCAACTGATTTCTGTACGTTGACTTTGTACCCTGCAACTTGGCTGAAATCTTGTATCAGTTCTAGTAGGCTTCCGGTGGAGTCTGTTGGGTTTTCTATGTAGAATATCATGTCATCTGCGAAGAGTGAAAGTTTGACTTCCTCTTTGCCAGTTCTGATGCCTTTGATTTCCTTTTGTTGTTTGATGGCTGATGCTAGGACTTCCAGCACTATGTTAAACAACAGTGGTGAGAGTGGGCATCCCTGTCGTGTTCCTGATCTCAGGGGGAAAGCTCTCAGTTTTTCTCCGTTGAGGATGATGTTAGCTGAAGGCTTCTCATAGATGGCTTTGATGATGTTTAAGTAGGTTCCCTCTATCCTGACTTTCTCAAGGGTCTTTATTAAGAAAGGATGTTGTATTTTGTCAAATGCTTTTTCTGCATCTATTGACAGGATCATATGGTTTTTATCTTTTCTTCAGTTGACGTGATGTATCACATTGATTGATTTGCGAATGTTGAACCAGCCCTGTAATCCAGGAATGAATTATGATCTTGGTGCATAATTCTTTTTATGTGCTGCTGGATTCGATTTGCGAGTACCTTGTTGAGGATTTTTGCATCCGTATTCATCAAGGATATTGGCCTGTAGTTCTCTTTTTTTGCTGGATCTCTGTCTGTCTTGGGAATCAGAGTGATGCTGGCTTCATAAAATGAGTCTGGGAGTTTTCTTTCGGTTTCTATTTTTTGGAATAGCTTGAGAAGAATGGGTATTAATTCTGCTTTAAATGTCTGGTAGAATTCCCTAGGGAAGCCATCTGGCCCAGGGCTCTTATTTGTTGGGAGATTTTTGATAACTGATTTCATTTTTTTCACTCGTTATGGGTCCGTTCAGATTTTCTATTTCTTCCCGGGTGAATTTTGGTTGTGAGTGAGTGTTCTGGAATTTGTCCATTTCTTCTAAGTTGTCTAATTTGTTGGCATATAATTTTTCATATTATTCCTTGATAATTGCTTGTATTTCTGAGGGGTTGGTTGTAATAAGTCCATTTTCATTCATAATTATGTCTATTTGGGTACTTTCTCTTTTCCTTTTGATAAATCTGGCTAGAGGTTTGTCAATTTTGTGTATTTTTTCGAAAAACCATCTCTTGGGTTCATTGATATGTTCAATTGTTTCTTTGGTCTCTATGCTGTTTATTTCTGATCTAATTTTTACATTTCTCTTCTTCTATTGGGTTTAGGGCGTTCTCGTTGCTCTTCCTCTAGTTCCTTTAGGTGAGCTGTTAGATTTTGGACTTGTGCTTTTCTAATCTCTTGAAATAGGCCTGGAGAGCAATGTACTTTCCTCTTAGCACTGCCTTTGCCGCATCCCATAGATTTTAGATTGTTGTGTTTTCATTTTCATTTGTTTCCATATATTTTTAAGTTTCATCTCTAATTGCCTGATTGGTCCATTCATTCTTTAGTAGGGTGTTCTTTAACCTCTATTTTTTTGGAGTTTTTCCAGGCTTCTTCCTATGATTGATTTCAAGTTTCAAAGCATTGTGATCTGACAGTGTGCATGGTATGATCTCAATTCTTTTATGTTTATTGAGGGCTGCTTTATGTCCCAGTATGTGATCTATCTTGGAGAATGTGCCATGAGCACTTGAGATGAAAGTAAATTTCCTGGCGTCAGGATGTAAAGTTCTAAATATATCTGTCAGATCCATCTGATCCAATGTGTCTTTCAAGTGCATTATTTCTTTAGTGATTTTCTGTCTGGTTGACCTATCCATTGCTGTAAGCGGAGTATTAAAGTCCCCTGCTATTAGCACATTCTTATCTATAAGCTTGCTTCTGTTTGTGATTGTTTTAGATATTTAGGTGCTCCCATATTCGGTGCATAGACATTTATGATAGTTAGTTCTTCCTGATGGATGAACCCTGTAATTATTATGTAATGCTCTTCTTCATCTCTTGTTATTGTCTTTAATGTAAAGTCCAGTTTGTCTGATATAAGTATAACTACTCCAGCTTTCTCTTGATTTCCCGTAGCATGATATATATATCTCCATCCCCTTACTTTTAATCTGAAGGTATCCTCCAGTCTAAAATGAGTTTCTTGTAGACAGCACATAGATGGATTTTGGGTTTTTTATCCATTCTGCTACCCTATGTCTTTTGATTGGAGCATTTGGCCTATTTACATTCAGTGTTATTATTGAAATATGTGGGTCTAGTGTCTTTGTATCTTTTGTAGGGTTCATGTTTGTGGTGGTGTCTCTGGTTTCTTTGTACCTTGCAACCTTTCATTCAGAGCGTCCCCCTCAGGATTTCTTGTAGGGATTGGCTTAGTGGTGACAAATTCTTTCAGTTTCTGTTTATTTGGAAAGACTTTTTCTTTCCTTCTATTTTGAATTACAGGCTTGCTGGATAGAGGATTCTTGGCTGCATATTTTTTCTGGTCATCACATTGAAGATCTCCTGCCATTGCTTTCAGGCCTGCCAAGTTTCAGTAGATAGGTCTGTCACCACTATTATAGGTTTCTTTTTGTATGTTAGGACCCTTTTCTCCCTAGCTGCTTTCAAAATTCTCTCTTTGTCCTTGTATTTTGCCATTTTTACTATGATATGTCGTGCAGAAAATAGATTCAAGTTACGTCTGAGGGGAGTCCTCTGTATTTCAACGTTTACTTCCTTCCCCAGGTTGGCAAAGTTCTCTGCTATAATTTGTTCCAGGACTCCTTCAGCGCCTTTCCCTCTCTCTTTCTCTGCTGGGATTCCTATGATACGGATATTGTTGTCTTTGACCATATCGCTGAGCTCTCGAACTCTTCTTTTATGTTCCTGGATCACTTTGTCTCGCTTTTAGTCAGCTTATTGTTTTTCTATAATGGTGTCTTCTAAATCACTTATTCTCCTTTCTGCCTCTTCAATCCGTGCATTGGAGGCCTCTAATTTATTATGTATCTCATTTATCACTTTTTAAAATTCTTCATGCCTATTTTTATTTTCCATTCTGTCTGTAGCCATAGTTTCTTTGATGTCCCCTATGCTTTTTTCAAGCCCAGCTATTAATTTTATGATTATTATTCTAAAATCTTGTTCAGTATGCTGCTTATATCTGTTTTGAGCTGTTCATTAGCTGTCGTTTCTTCTTGGAGTTTCTTTGGAGGAGAGCTCTTTCATTTCATCATTTTAGTTAGCTTTGGCTCTCGTTAGTTTTAAAGACTTGTTATGCTCTCTGTACCTATGAGCCCTGCTGTATCCAAGAAGACTCTCTGACTGTCCAAGGCCTATCCTTTCAGAGAGTGTTTTTTGAATGGTATATCTTGGTGTCTCTTGTTTGGACCTTGGTTATTTTATTTTCCTACTTGTAGTAATATTTGGGACTCTCCACCTTGTGTACTCTGGCTTGTTTCTTGAGGTAGCCCTGGAGAAGAAAACAGACAAACACACAGGGAGCAGGAGTACACACGCACAGACTAATTCAACTAACATGCAAACAGAGAAGGAAAACGAAAAAGTAAGAGAAAAGATGGAGAAGGGAGGGCGAATAATATAAAGTATAAAATACATAAAAGGGTCAAAAAGGAGAAAAGAAAAGGAAAAAAGAAGGAAACCAATGGACAAAGAACGGTTTAAAGCATATACCTGGATTTCCCAGCTACAGTTAAATAGGCGTGTGTATGCAGTGCTGGTTGAAGAGCATAGAGTAAGAGAGAGAAGGCAGGGCGGGATGAGGCAAAATTGGAAATAGAATGAACAGGCAGAAGGGATAAGAAGCTTTTTTTTCAAAAAGGTAAAGGGTGGAATATGGTTGGATAGGTGAGAGAAGGACACTGGTGTCATCCAGAGAAACTATATATTCTAATTACTCCTGAGAGAAAGAGATGAAAATGTCGGCAGGTGTAGAATTTACATCTACAGAATGGACTAAATGTGATTGTTTAAGCAAGCCGGTGACCAGAGTTAATGAGGTCAGTGTTCTGGGGAAAAAAGAAAGAAAAGAAAAAAGAAAAAAAAAGGGAGGAGGGCGGTTCTCAAGCAGGTATGGGCGTGGTGTGATCCAATGCGTCAGGGGGGAGTTCTGCCTTGGCCGTTGTGGGGAGCAGAGTGGCGGTGCTCCAGTCCCTTCTTGAACCAAGCGCTGCACCTCGCTATTTTGGGCGTGTAAACTCCCCGTACTGGGGGCGCAGCCAAAGTCGGTTGCGCTCTTCATCCTAGGCCAGTCCTAGTCTCCAAATCCCAGTCCGCGCGCCCAGCTGAAATTGCCTTAGACACAACTTCGCAAGCAATCCCTCAGGGCAATTCCAAGCCTCCTGCCTACCTTTGGGGGTGGAGTCAGAATTGCTGCTTCCTTCTCTGGGTTGGGCTGGCGAGCATGGGAGGGGCTTGCCTGCCATGTGCTAGGAGCCTCCTGGAGTGAGGAAAACCAGGTCCCTCTGTGTCTCGTCACCCGAAACACGAACTCGCAGGAAATCTCCCAGTTTTTTGCTCTTTGCCTTCCCTCTAGAGTTCCAGCCAGGCAAAAGCCTGGATGCCCAGTGCCGACGTGCAGCTCTTCCAGGGGCCGAAGCCCGCCAGGAGGGCAATGACGGCAGGCACGCAGCTACTCTAGAAGTCCAGCCAGCCAGGAGCAAGCACAAAGAAGCAGTCCACGAGCTCAGCCTCTCCGGGACGAATTGGCGTGTGGGGACCTGGCGCGCAGGTATTTGGCGCACATGGTCTTTCTATGCCCCGAGCGGAGACTCTCTTTCTTTCCCCTCTCACTCCCCACAGAGGGGGATCACCCCCATCCCTCTGAGTCTCCGATCCCTGCCCGATTTTATCTTCCCCAGTTCGCACTCTCGTTAGAAGTCTTTCTCAGTGGATTCTGTGTCTTTTTTTTCCCCAATCTCTCGGGTTTCATAAGGTCTCCTATGGCTTCGGATCTTTTCCGTGTGAGGTATGGGCGCGAGTGCAAGTATGGACGTCCCTACTTCTCTGCCATCTTGCCCCGCCTCTCACAGGCAATTTCTACCAAACGTTTTAAAAAAAATTTGATACCTATTCTTCTCAAACTATTCCAAAAAATATAAAAGGAAGAAACGCTTCCAAATTCATTGTATGAGGCCAGAATTATCCTCATATCAAAACCATATTTAAAACACACACAGACACAGACACACACACACACACACACACACACACACACACAGAGAAGAGAACTACAGGCCAATATCTAATACAATGCAAAAACCCTCAACAAAATACTAGCAAACTAAATCCAATAACACCTTTAAAAAATCATTCATGGGGGATCTGGATGGCTCAGTTGATTAATTATCTGACTTCAGTCAGGTCATGATCTCACGGTTCATGAATTCAAGCCCTGAATCAAGCCCTTCCATTCTTTCTGCCCCTCCCCTGCTCACACTCTATCTCTCGCTCTCAAAAATAAATGAACATTAAAAATTTTTAACAAAATTATTCACCATGATCAAGTGGGATTTCTTTATTCCTGGGATGCAAGGGTGTTTCAATATTCACAACACAGTCAACACAATACATCACACCAATAAGAGGATAAAAGCCACATGTTTATTTCAATAGATGCAGAAAAAGCACTTGGCAAAATACAACATCAATTCACAAAGAACTTGGTAAAAAAGATTGTGATTCTCATATTATTTCCAAGGTATTTGAGCAAGGAGAGAAGGTAATCCACCATTTTATCCTTGTGACAGGCTTAATTCTTTTGGGTTTTTTTCTTTTGTTCTTAGGAGATGAATTATTTCCCCCCTCATTTACGTTAAAAAACAAAAGCTAACAACCAATAACAACAACAACAAAAATACCCCTTAAACTTGCATTTAAACTTCAGTGAGAAAAACTATTTTAACAAAGTTAGCATTTTCCTAGTATTGCCTCATCTCAGGATTTGTGTTTTTCAAAGGCCATTGGCAATACATATCTTTGTAGAGACTTAGTAGCCTTTGTCGAATGTCATTTTTTTCAACTATATCTCAACCACCTCTGCATTGTGAAATTTTATTTATCAAGCAGTATCCATTTCTAATCTATATTCAGTCTAGAGGATTTGATTGCACAGAAATGATCTAATTTTCTTAACTCAGAATGAATTATCTGAATTCATTCTAAATGCTCCTCACTATTGTATGATTAATAGGACACTAAAGGAAGTCTCTCCATGACCTGCACTCTGGCTTGTGTTTTTACAGTTAACTGTGTACAACCTTGGGATAATTTTAGAAGTCTCTTACATTCTCTTGAAAGCTGTTGTTCTTTTATCTCCATGAAAATAATGCATGATTACTGATGTCTAAGGTTTTGAATGAGCCTTTCAAATTAATTGTCTATCTTCGTCCTTTGGCATTCCAAATTCTATATTAAATTTTGCCTTATTTACTTACAAACTTATTATTTGGAACAATTTCAGACTTGAAGAAATAGCACAAAGTATCCCATATTTCCGAAACCAGGAGTCTGTACGTGTTAATATTTTATTAGATTTATTTATGTTACTGGTTTTAACAAAGCAGTGATCTCTGGGGCAGATTACAGAACATGGGTTAATCAAGTGACAGGCAATTAGTTAACACTAAAATATTAAGTGCTAACAAACAGCTTTGTTGCTATTCAAAACATTTCCATTTTTCTTTTCTTTTTAATGTCCATTTATTTATTTTGAAGGAAAGAGAGCGAGAGAGAGAGAGCAAGCTGTGGAGGGGCAGAGAGAGGAGAGGGTATCCCAAGCAGGCTTCACAGTGTCACTACTGTGTTCTAAAATTCTTGTGTGTAATTAAAGAGATACGTGAGATGTTTACATATAAGCAAATATCTATTATGTGTGGTCTTTACTCTCCCTCTTTTTTTTTTTTTTACAGAAAGCATACTCTACACATTTTTTCACGTTTACATTGCTCTCATCGGGAAACGCGATATTAGTGGAAAACCAGGTTCTCCGTAGTGTCCATTCATAGAGTTGAGTGTAGAAATGTTACTTGATCCTTCCCCCATATGTTTTCATACATTACTCACTCAGTGAAAACTGACCGTCACCGGATGCTACGCGTTCCCAAGGTATTTACCCTAAACTGAGTAAAGCCTCCATATATATTATGCTTCCAACAATGGTTTTCCAGCATGATTCCTTTCGAGAGACAAGGAAGTCACTGAATATTGCTCTCCACACACTCTCTCCCGGAGACGGGTGCATTCCTCTGCCCGTTTACTTCGAAGCACACGTAGTCACCTTTAACCACCTGATCGAAACGAGAAAGTATCTGAATGCTGTCTGCCACCCAACGTTGTTTCATGGAACTGAGGCTACTCGGCTTCCGTCGTCCTTTTGCACCCCTGTAGGGTTACAGTGCTTACGTTGGGTAAAGCGAAGTTGTTGAACAGACGGGAACTCCTGTTCTTCCATAGAGTTGAGTAGATTTACATGATCGGTCCACGCATATATCTTCCCGTATTCCTCAGTGAAAGCTGATGGTCACTGAATTCTACAAGGCTCAGAGGGTTCTTTCACCACATAGAGTATATCACCTGTATGTAATACCACCAGTGGTTTTCAGCAGGAAGCCCTCCGAGAGACAAGAGGGTCACGGAATACTGCTCTCCGCACACCAGTCTCTCTCGGAGATTAGTACATTCCCCTTCCCGTTTACTTCGGAGCGTGCTTGTCAAACTTTACTAGCTGATCGAAAGGAGAGCCTATCTGAAGGATGCAGGCCTTCCAACGTTGTTCCAACGACCTGAGGTTCCGCTGCTTCCCACTTCGTTCTGCGCCACTGTAGGGTTACTTTACTTACGTAGGGGAACGCGATGTTGGTAGACAGACGGGAACTGGGGTTCTTCCAAAGAGTTCTTTAGATTTTTAGGATCCGTCCACGCATATATCTTCCCGTATTCCTCAGTGAAAGCTGATGGTCACTGAATGCTACGAGGCTCCCAGGGTTTTTTCCCTAACCTGAGTAAAGCATCCATAGATCATACTTCCAACAACGGTTTTCCAGCATGATTCTCTTCGAGAGACAAGGAGGTCACTGAATACAGCTCTCCACATAGTGTGTCTCCCGGAGATGAAGACATTCCTCTTCCCGTTTACTTCGAAGCCTGCCTTGTCATCCTTTACTAGGTGATTGAAAATAGATCATATCTGAAGGATTTAGGCCACCCAACATTGTTGCAGCGAAACGGGGCTACGCTGCTTCCGCTCCGCTGTTGGTTTACATTGCTAACCACGTAGGGAAACGCCTTTAGCGGAACACCGTGTCCTCCACAGTGTTCTTTCATAGTTGATTGTTGAACTGTTACCTGATCCTCCCCCGATATGTTTTCACATATTACTCACTCAGTGAAAACTGACCGTCACTGAATGCTATGCGTTCCCAAGGTATTTACACTAAACTGAGATGAGCATCGTTTTTTCAGCGACTTGAGGCTCTGCTGCTTCCACGTCGTTCGTTCTGCGCCCCTTTAGGGTTACATTGTTAACCACGTAGGGAAACCCCCTTTGCAGAAGCTCAGATTCTCCTCAGTGTTCTTTCATAACTTTGCATACAGAAAACCTACTGATCCTTCCCTCATATGTTTTCATACATTAATCACTTAGTGAAACCTGAGGGTGACTGAATGCTCTTTCGGTTAGTGTTCTCTCACCGAACTTAGTATACTACCCATACATTATACTTCTGTTTTCCAACTCTCTTTCCTAGAGACAACAAGGTCATTGATTTGTGCTTTGTGCACAGTCGTGTCTCCCTGAAATGGGTATATTCCTCTCCCCTTTTACTTACAAGCTTGGGTGGCTTAGTCGGTTAACCGCCGACTTTCGCTTAGGTCATGATCTCTCGGTTGGTGGGTTCGAGCCCCGCGTCAGGCTCTGTGTTGACTGCCAGATTAGAGCCTGGAGCCTTTTTCAGTCTGTGAATCCCTCTCTCTCTGACCCTCCCCTGCTCACGCTGTCTCTCTCTCTTTCTCCTAGAAAAAAAAAGAAGCTTACTTTTTCTACATTTACTAGCAGAGTTGAACAAGATCGATTCTGAATGCTGCATTCCGCACCGTGTTTTTCAATGTGTGTTTTTTACAGTACATTGCCTTTTTCTTTTATATATATATATGTTTCCAAACATTATAATGGTTGGATTCTTGTATCTTAATTTTCATTTTATCTTAATTTTCATTTGTTTCCATATATTTCAATATCTTCTCTTATTGCCTTTTTGGCTTATTCATTCTTTTGTAGCGTGCTTATTAACCTCCATGGTTTGGGTGGTTTTCGAGAATTCTTCCTGTCATAGTTTTCCAGTTTCAAACATTATGATCTGAAAAATGTGCATCATATGATAATCTTTCTTTTATATTATAAGGCTGCTTAATATCCCATGATGTGATCTATCTTGGAGAATATGCCTTGCCCACTTGGGAAGTGAGTGAATTCCATATCCTCAGGATGTAGAGTTCTAATAATATCGGTCTGTTCTTTCTGGTCTAGTGTGTAATTCAAGTCCATTGTTTCCTTAGTGATTTTTTTTCTGGTTTATCTATCCATTGCTGTATGTGAAGTATTATCGACCCCTGCTATTAGCCCAATCTTATCTATAAGATTGTAACTTGTTGTCAATAATTTTTCAAAATTATGTGCCCCCTAATTCGGTGTGTGGAAATTTAATATTTGCTGGGACCCGCAGTGTTCTCCTTGGATGACAGTCACCGTAAGGATTTGGTAGTGTTTGTACAGCTCTTGCCATGAGAAATGGAAACTGGTATCTCCTTCTGCTATTACTGGCTCATGGTGGGAACGAGGCTGCTGGTCTTGACCAGGCCTCACTATATTCCAGAACAGACCGATATTCCTCATGCAGATTTGTCATAATGCAACACATGTCCCTACCTTTTCCATGGAGATTTCAGATGAAAACCATGTGGAGGATTATTAAAAGGCTCTTCCAAAGGGCCTTGTAGATCCAAGACTTACATAATAAAAGGGGCTTGAGTCTGGCCCTGAGACAAAGAGCTTAATTTAGAGTTAAGGGCAAATATCCACCCCCACCCATTTGTTTCTGCTTGGAGCATTTTCTGCCCTTGTATATGTTGATTGCTCCCTGTGAAAGAACCTATGGAGGAACTTTGTGATGATGAGAGCCTAGGTGTTCCCTGAAAGACCTCTTTTTCTTCATACTTCCACCTCTAAACAAACTAGCTATTGACCCCTGCCCACAAAAAAGTAACTTCACCCTTTTTGTGCTAAAAACTTTGTCTAGCATGCTCAGGACTCCTTCCTTCCCCATAAGATAAGCATATCAATCCTGTACCTCAATCACTCTTGTAAACGTTATGCATGAGTCTTCTGTAAATCTATGTTCTGGGAAATTCTTACTTATTGAAGTTTATTATCAGAAGTCATTGTCTAAGGCAAATTTCACTTCCGTACCGTCCCCCAAACACTTAATGATCCAATAAAATTGAGCCCCAGTCAGAGCATAGATGTCTGCCTGGTGACCAGGTAGAATCTCGGGTCTCTCTCACCCCTCCTTCGTCAACATTTTCCATCCTTCAGGGACCCCTGGGCCCTGGCCTAGCCGGTCTCCCGCAATGATTATTAGTTCTCCCTGATGGATAGACCGTGTAATTACTATATAAAGCCCTTCTTCATGTCTTGTTATTGTCTAATTTAAAGTACACTTTGATATAAGTATAGCTACCACAACATTTTTTTCATTTCCAGTAGCATGATATATATTTCCCAATCCTCTTATTTATATCTGAAGGTATCCACCAGTCTAGAATGTGTTTTTATAGACAGCAAATAGATGGATTTTGTGTTTTCATCAATTCTCCTACCCTATGTCTTTTAATTGGAGCATTCAGTCCATTTACATTCAGAGTTATTATTGAAATCTGTGGGTTTAGAGCCATTGTGTCCTTTGTGCTATGCATGCTTGTGATGGTGTGTCTGATATGTTCGTTCCTTGCGACACTTCCCTCAGACAGTGCCCCTCAGGATTTCCTGTAGGGCTGGCTTAGTGGTGACAAATTCTTTCGATTTTTGTTTATTTGGTAGGACTTTTAGGTCTGCTTCTATTCTGAATGACAAGCTTGCTGGGTAGAGAATTCTTGCCTGCATGTTTTTTCTACTCACCACATTGAAGATTCCATTCCATTCCCTTCTGGCTTGTCAAGTTTCAGTTGATAAGTCTGTCACCACTCTGATAGGTTTTCCTTTGTATGTTAGGGCCCATTTCTCCCCAGGTGCTTTCAGAATTCTCTCTTTGTCTTTATATTTTGCCAGTTTCACTTTGATGTGTCGTGCATAACATCGATTCAAGTTAGGTCTGAGGGGAGTTCTCTGTGACTCTTGGATTTCAACGTCTGTTTCCTTCCCCAGAAGAGGGAATTTCTCTACTATAATTTGTTTGAAGTTCTTAAGCTCCTTTCCCTCTCTCTTCCTCTTCTGGAATTCCTATGGTACAGGTATTGCTCCGTTCGATTGTATCGCAAGGCTCTCCCTTGGTGTCTCTGGATCAGTTTATCTCTCTTTTTCTCAGCTTTTTCTTTGTCCATAATTGTGTCTTCTTAGTCACTTAGTTTCCTTCCTGCTCCTTCAATCCGTGCATTGGCCATCTCGATTTTATTTTGCATCTCATTTATAGCATTTTTTATTTCATCACAACTATTTTTAAACTCCATAGTCTTTGCAACAATAGTTTCTCTAATGTCTTCCATGACTTTTTTCACGCCCAGTGATTAATTTTATGACAATTCTTCGAAATTCTTGTTCAGTTATGTTGCTTACATCTGTTTTGAGCAGTTCTTTACTTTTCGATTCTTCCAGGAATTTCTTTGGAGGAGACTTCTTCCATTTCATCATCTTGGTTAGCTTTCTATCTCTTGTTAGTTTTAAAAGATTGTTATGCACTCTGCACCTGCGAGTGCTGATGTACCAAAGAAGGCTCTTTGGCTTTTCAGGGCCTGTCCATTCCGAAAGAGTTCTTTGCTGTTGTCTCTTGGTCTCCCTTCCTGAGACCTTGTTTATTTTAATTTCCTACCCGTGGTGGTGTTCGGGACTCTCCACCATGTGTACTTTGGCTTGTTTCTTGATGTAACCTGGGGGAAAAAAAACAGACAGACAATCTCAGGGGGAACAAAAGCACACAAAACCACAGACAAATCCAACAAACATGCAAAACTTTGAAAAAAAACCAGTTTAGGTAATCCAGTGACGAGAATAAATCAGCGCAGTGCATCCATGTTGGTCTTGCCTTGGCTTCCGGGGGGGAAAAAAGCAGCTCTCTAAAGGGGATGGGTATGGTTTGGTGTAGTCAGGTTTTAGCCTCCAGTATGTCCTGCGGGGTTCCTGCCTTCGTGGTTGTGGGGAGAAAAGTGGTGGCGCCCCAGTGCCTTTTCGAACCTCAAGCATTGCAACACACACTTTTGGGTCGAATCTCCCTGTGCCAGAGGCGTACCCAAGGTGGGCTGTCCTCTTTATCTAAAGCCAGGCCTCGTTTCTGGATCTTAGACTGGGTGCCCCATTGATATTGCCCAAAATATAAACTCGCAGGCGAGTCCCTCAGTGCAGTCTCAAGCCTCTCGCTTCCCCCCTGGGGATCAAGCTGAGCCAAGAGCACAAAGTCGCGGCCGCGCCACTCCTCCATTTTGAGCTGGCGAGTGAGATGCGGTTTCTCCCGGGGTCACGTGAGAAGCGTGCGTCCCACCTAGGGTCAGCTGGACAGCAGGAAGCCTGGTCCCACTGGATCCCATCGCCCAAATATAAACTCATGGGTGAATCCCTCAGAGCAGTTTCAAGCCTCTCACTTCCCCCTGGGGATCTAGCTGAGCCAGAAGCACAAAGGCACGGCTTTCTCCCAGGTTGAGCTGGCGAGGGAGGAGCAGTTTCTCCCTGGGTCGCCTGGGACAAGTGCGACCTGCCTAGGGTCAGCTGGCCAGCAGGAAACTGCATCCCTCTGTGTCCCAGGAGGATTTTTTCTTCTCCAGAGACAGGGACAGTGTCTTGAGCCATTCCAGCCACTCTTTCTTTCTTCCCCTAGACTCACCGCGGTTCCCAGCAAAGGGGCATCCCACCTCCTCTGTGTCTCCAGGCCTGGCAAGTTTTTATCTTCCCCAGTTTGCACTCACGCTATAAGGTTTTCTCTATGGACTGTGTCTCCTTTTCCTCCCAGACTTCTGAATTCTGTAAGGGTTCCTATGGCTTCAAGCCTTCTCCTTTTGAGAGAAGGAGGCTAGTGAAATGTACTCTCCTCCCAACTTCACCATCTGGCCTCCAACCCTCCCCCACAGTTTCTTTCACAGAGTTTAGTATATGACCCTTAGGTAATAGTTTCATACATGCATTTTCAAACATTACTAACTTACTGTATCCACAAGGTAATTGAATACTGCAATCCGCACAGATTTGTTCCGAACAGTTGAGCATACTGAACTTCCCTCCTTGGTTTCTGGAGCTGTATTCTCACACTACTAACATGGTGCAACATGACGTTCATTGAATGATGCGTTACCCACAGTGTTCTTTTGCAGAGTTGAGTATATAACACTTATGTTGTACTTCCACGTATGTGGTTTCAAACAATACTACCTTAGTGAAACATGATTTTCACTGAATGAGGCGTTCCGCACACTGTTGGTTCACAGTTGAACGTATTGCACTTTTCTCTTTGGCCTCCGCATATATGTCCGATCACTACTCACAGAGTGAAACATGTCGGTTCTTTCACAGAGTGAGTATATGACTCATAGGGGACACTTCCATGCATGGTGTTTCAAACATTACTAACTTAGTGAAACAACATGGTAATTGAATCCTGCATTCCCACAGGTTTGTTTCACACAGTTGAGCATATTGCACTTCCCTCACTGGTCTCTGTATTGTACTCTAACATTACTAACATAGTGACATGCTATAGTTGAATGATGGGTTCCCCACCGTGTTCTTTCACAGAGTTGAGTATAAAACATGTAGCTTATACTCATGCGTGGGTTTTGAAACATTACTAACTGAGTGAAAGATGATTTTAGCTGAATGCTGATTTATGCACACTGTTGTGCAGAATTGAAAACACTGCACTCTCCTTGGTCTCCGCATCTGTTTTTAATCACTATTAACATATTGAACCATAATGGTAGTTGAAGGATTGTTCCCAACAGTGTTCTTTCACTGACTTGACTCTATAACACTCAGCTTATACTTCCATGCATGAGTTTTCACACATTGCTAACTTAGGGAACAAGTTTGAAACTGAATACTCTATTCAACACAGTGTTGTTTCACAGAGTTGAGCACACTCCACTTCCGTCATTGGTCTCTGTGCTGTATGCTATCACTACGAAGAGAGTGAAACACGATGGTAGTTGAATGATGCGTTTTCCACAGTGTTCTGTCACACAGTTGATCATGTAATACTTAGTTTACACTTCCATGCATGAGTTTCCAAATATTGCTAACAACTGGTTAATGAATGCTGCATTCCGCACACTTTTGTTTTTCAGAGTTGAGCACACTGCACTTCCCTCATTGGTATCCGCATCTGTTTTCAAACAGTACTGACATAGTGAAACATGATGACAGGTGAAGGATGGGTTCCCCACAGTGTTTTTTCACAGAGTTAAATATCTAAAACTTAGCTTAGCTGCTGGCGAGGATGTGGAGAAACGGGCACCCTCCTACACTGTTGGTGGGAATGTAAACTGGAGCAGCCCTTCTGGAAAACGGTGTGGAGGTTCCGCAACAAATTAACCATAGAACTCCCCTACGACCCAGCAATAGCACTGCTAGGAATGTACTCAAGGTATACAAGGGTGCAGCGGCATAGGGGCAAGTGTACCCCAATGTTCATAGCAGCACTCTCAACAAGAGCCAAAACATGGGAAGAGCCTAAGTGTGCATCAATGGACGAATGGATCAAGATGTGGTTTTTCTATACAATGGAATACTACATGGCAATGAGAAAGAATGAAATCTGACCGTGTGTAGCAATATGGATGGACTTTGCTGGTGTTATCCTGAGTGAAATAAGTCAGGCATAGAGGGACAAATACCATATGTTTGCACATACAGGAGGATTAGGAGGAACTTAACGGAGGCCCGTGGGGGAGAAGAAGGGGAATATAGTGGGGGAGAGGGAGGGAGGCAAATCATGAGAGACCCTTGAATACCAACAACAAACTGAGGGCTGATGGGGAGGGGGAGAGGAAGGATGGTGGTGGGCATGGAGGAGGCCACTTTTGGGGGTGAGCACTGGGTGTTATATGGAAACCAACTTGACAGTAAACGTTTTTTAAGAAAAAATAAAACTTTGCTCCTCCCTCCATGCATGTGGTTTCAAAAATTACTAACTTACTGAATTCACATGGTTGCTGAATGCGGCATTCCGCAGTTTTCTTTCCCAGACTTGAACTTACTCCACTTTCTTCCTTGGTCTCGGTATCTTTTTTGATCACTCCTAACATAGTGAAACATGATGTTAGTAGAATGATGCATTCCCCACCGTGTTCTTTCACAGAGTTGATTACATTATATACTTTCATGCTTGTCTTTAAAACATTAGTGACGAGGGGCGCCTGGGTGGCTTAGTTTGTTGGGCGTCCAACTTTCGCTTAGGTCATGATCTCGCGGTTCGTGGGTTCGAGCCCCGCATCGGGCTCTGTGCTGACTGCCAGCTCAGAGCCTGGAGCCTGTTTCAGTCTGTGTCTCCCTCTCTCTCTGACCCTCCCCTGCTCACGCTCTCTCTCTCTCTCTCCTAGAAATAAATAAAATATTAAAAAAAAACATTAGTGACGTAGTGCAACGACATCATAAGTGAGTGCTGGATTCCACACAGTGTTCTTTCTCAGCGTGCAGCATACTGACCTTGCCTCACTAATCTCTGCGTCTTTTTTCTAACCCTACTGGCATAGTGAAAATTGACAGTAGGTGAATGATACTCGAATTATTGCTCTGAACTAGTTGTATTGGAAATACCTGGGATTGAATCTTTACCTTAGCATTTCCAGTCTGAGGAAAATGTCTTAATTTCAGGAAGTCTGAGGTGGATTCTTCATATAAGGAGAATATATTATGGAGAAAATATGATATTTTCTCTTTAATCTTTATTTTCATTATTCATGTTAATTTACTTTCAGAGAAAGAGAGGCAGGGAGAGAGGCAGAGAGAGAGCATAAACAGGGGAGGAGCAGAGAGAGGGAGAATTCCAAGCAGGTTCTGTGCGGTTCCTGCATAGCGCTCTATCTCACAAACCATGAAATCATGACCTGAGCCAAAACTAAGACTCCGACCCTGAACTAATGGAGCCACTCAGTCACCCCTCTGTTCATTGTGACTCAAAAATATTATTTGCAGAGGGAATCTCTGCAATATCTGGCAATGCTTTACTGCCTCTCCTTCTTTCTTTTTTTTTCTTAAAATTTTAAAACGTTTTCATTTTATTTCTGAGACACAGAGACACCATGAGCAGGAGAGGGTCAGAAAGAGAGGGAAACTCAGAATCAAAAACAGGCTCCAGGCCCTGAGCTAGCTGTCAGCACAGAACCTGATTCAGAGCTCGAACCACGAACTGTGAGATCATGACCTGAGCCGAAGTAAGGCGCTTAACTGGCTGAGCCACCCAGGCGCCCCCGCTTCTTCTTTCCTAAGCGGAGCGCTCATATTTCTTAGTTGATGCTTGAGGATCTCAAACTTGAGACTTTAATGAATATGTCCCCCTCTTCCATCAAAGAATATTTTCTCAAGTATATAATTTATATAACTTTGTGAACAATATACAAACAACAAACCATTGAGTTCCTTTTTCCCTTCCTGACATTTGGTGCAGTCGTGTCCTATATTGTTTTTGATCCTTGCCAGTAGACTTAACAGTTTAATGCTTCTATGTTTCCTAACAGAGACCAGTATCTAGTAGAGGAAAATTTTAAATGAGATGACGAACGACAACTATGGTTCCATTTACTTATCCACCTCCTTCATTTCTTTCTAGATTCCAGTGCCCATCTGGTACCATTGTTTGCCTGAAGAACTCCTGTGGAAGATGTCTCTAGATGTACTGTCACCTGTTTATCGGGAGGGGGTGTCTTTGGTTGTGGAATTATTTTTATTCTACCTATGGGTTCCATTTTCCTCCTTTGGAGATTGAGCATTTTCTTTATTTAGAGGCTGGACATGACACTTTGAATGTTTTGGAGGTCTGGATGGTATCCCCTCTGATGAGTGCTGAATGTGGTTTTGGCAAGCACTTAATGACATTGACTTGCCTTCATCTTCCCTAGGGTTACCTGGTTTCATTGTCGGAAGTGCCATAATATTTACCATTTTCAGGGTTCTTTTCAAGTGCTGATGGACGAGTTGAGAGGAACATTTGCTCTAGCCTAATGACTTGGGATCTTTGATGGAGTCCCATGGCCCATGAAATGATTTATATCGGTGAGCCTAGTGAATGGTGACCCTAAAGGACACATTTGGCTTTTTTCCGGTCGAGACTTTGAACCTCGCGACGACTGTACTATAGATATATCCCAAATACTAATTTCTCAGCTTGAAACTGAATTTTTCCTTGAAAACATTTTGTCCAGGCAATGATGTCACAAGGGCCAATGTGAAAGCCATCTGTGATTGGCCAGCGAAAGCTGCCTGGTGAGTGGCCACCTGATCAAGGCGAATTTGCATGAGTACGGATGATTGTCCAGAAGTTTTGCTGACATCACCAGAAAGTATTGTGATGAATCCGTGCGGGTAGAAAAGCTAGACAACAGCTCAGGCCACACTGAAGAGAGACACGGCAATACCACCACAGCTCTTTCTGTTGCTCATCCCCTTGTCTGCCCTATTCCCGCCCCTGCTGATGGCAAGTGTTCTTTTCACTCCTCCTGCCTGAGGCCTCTTATTAGTGGAGTCTGTACTCCACTTCTCTGTGGTCCTGAGTGTCCGCATGCCTGCACCCAATGACTCGTGGACTCGCTTCCCACCGTGAGGTTCGGTGGGGCACTCTGGTACGTGTTCCCATTTGGCAGGTGGGAGTGACCATATTTCGAGGGAGCTCTGCATGCCCCCTTCGCCCCAGGAGTCCTCTGACCCAGCCTAGCACAGGGTACATCAATGTTCTGAACCTCAGACTGACCCAGCTTTCCACAATGTGGACCATGCTCACAGATACCTGGCACAGATGGAATTGTTTTGAAACAAATACCTTCTGGGAGATGGAGTCACAACACCGGAGACAGTGGGAGTCTTTGGGAAATAGGCCTCTGGTCATGAACTATTTGATCCACCTCAGTAGTGGACAAAACGTATCTCGGACATTTGACTGATCAGGTACCCACAGACCACATGCCTTCGAATCCAGTATCACATACTACCGCTGAGTCCTCAGAACACCATGTTTGCCGGGTGAAGTTTGCCCTATTATGAGCCCTGCATCCCAGCTTAACCTTGGGCTAAGGACTTACCTGGACACAGAGCTGACCAGAGCCCATCAGTCCATGAGAGGGGGCAATTGATTGCCCTAGACACTGGCCTTGACAGGAACTTTCAGAGCACAAGCGTTCCAATTTAGGAGAACATAGGGCAATCAGGTCTCCACTATAATGAGCCTGCCAGTAGTCATCAGACCATGTGTCCTCCAAATCAACTCTGCTTTACGGCAAGTCGCCACCTGGACAACATGCTCACCACTTCCCTGGGACCTGGAGGGCTCCAAAGCATCGCAAACTAGGCCAAACAGTGTCCTGGACAGCGAATTCCCCACAGGTCCTTGGGTCTGGAGCTCTTTAACAGAGCAGAGAAGAGGACAATCAAATCTCAAGAACACTGGGCTTGCCAAAAGCTGGGAGACCAGTATTTCTCCTACCCAGCATGGAACTAGGCCAAGGAGTCACCTGGACACTGATCTCAACACATGCCCTGGGACTTGGAGTCTGAAAATCCATCTCTGAACTAGGCCATGAAGTCACTTGAACAGTAAGATCACCGTATGCCCTCAGATCTGGAGATGTCCAGCACAGCAGACTGAAGGGCAATCATGTCTTCAGAACATTAGACTTGCCTGGAACTTTAAGACCAAGATCATTCCAGGCCAACTCTGAGCTAGGCAAAGTTGTGACCTGGAGAGTGCATTCACTACTTTCCCTTGGTTCTGGCGGTCTCCAAACCACCTTTGCACTAGGCCTAAGAGTATCCTGGACAAGTGGCTCACCATGTGTCCTTGGATCTGGAGCCCTGGAGTGGAGGGGAACACATGGTAATAAAGTGTACAGAACACTGGGCTTGCAAGGGCCTTCTGACAATGAGCCATCCAATCCAGGCCTGCTCTAGGCCAAGGAATCATGTGGAGACCAGGATCACCATGAGCCCATGGCACTGGAGCCATCGACCACAGCTCTGCACAGTGCCATGTAGTTGCATGCACGTCGTACCCACCATGTGCCTTTGGACATGAAGCTCTCCAAGAGAACACAGCACAGCAGGTTAACTGTGGGCTTGCGAGGAGCATTCAGAATACAAAGTACTCCAAAATAGCTCAGCTCTAGCCTAAGAGTCACCTGGAGAGTGAGCTCAACATGTGCCCTTGACCTGGAGAGCACCTACCCGGCAGAGACGAGGCAATCAAGTCTCCTGAACACGAGGCTTGCCGGGGGCATCCTGACGAGAAACCATCCAACTCTGCTCTGTCTAAGGTCAAAAAGTCATGTGGACAGGAGACTCATCCCATGCCCTTGGACCTGGAGACTTCCAACCCAGCAAGGAACAGGGCAAACAAGTCTCCAGAGCACTGCTCTTCCCAGGAGCCTTCAGACTAAGAGCCTTCGAACATATCTCTCCACTAAGTCGAGGTGTCCCCTTGAAACAGGAACCGGCACATGGCTTTAGACTTGGATGGCTCCAAACCAGCTCACAAATAGGCCTAGCAGTGTGCCGGACAGAGGGATCACCATGTGCCCTGGACATGGAAGTCTCCAAACGTACTCTTTACCAACGAATCACCAGGACAGTGGGCTTGCCATGCGCCCTTGAACGTGGATGGATTCAAACCAGCTTAGCACTGGCCAAGGAGTCACCTGGAGAGTTGGGACAGGCCCGTTAATCAAGCAGGGCCCAGGACAGTTGAACACTGGGATTCCCAGTTGGCCTCAGGAAACAAGCCCTTGACACTAGCTCAGCATTAAACCCACAAGATCACTGGATCTATGGTCTCCCAAGAGGGCTTAGTTGAGGGCGCATAGGAGAGTGCCGGTCAGCCATTGGCCTTGGCTTTAAAGGCTGGCCTCCTCTTTCGGCTAGCCTGCAGGTGAGTCTCAGGAGGCCTACCGTGCAGCTCTGTACTGGCCTGTTATCGCCGCTGGTTTGGGAAAACAGTGAGGTGTAGTCGGAACAAAGACTCGCGAAGGAGAAGGCACATCCTTCCTCAATTTTGGCAGGATCCTAATCAGTTGCTTCTGGCCAGCACCACTCTGCCATTTACGTGGGACTCGAGGAGATTTGGCAAGTGAGAGGTGATCTGACACCCTAATGTAGCTGGGCCCACCAAAGAGGCGGGCCATGGAACCCAAACCCTAAGCCTGGCCCGCTCCGTCCCACGTTCTCTCTCAACTCAGCCCTCCAGGTGGACTACTGCACTGGTGGCAGATCGCTTCATGGGGCATTCTGGGCTCGGAACCCTACCCCTAGCTTTAGCCCTCCACCTAACCCTAACCCTTGACCTACCCCTAAAGCTCACCAGAACCTTTCACTTGACTGGGCCGTGTGCATGGGCCCTCAGTTCAGCCCTGCAGGGAGATCACGGGACTGGTGCCGCTTCTGCCCTGGTGACTTCCCAGATACAAC
Organism: Proteles cristata cristata; assembly: GCA_017311185.1. Classification (NCBI taxonomy): domain Eukaryota; kingdom Metazoa; phylum Chordata; class Mammalia; order Carnivora; family Hyaenidae; genus Proteles; species Proteles cristata. The sequence continues at coordinate 24,026 of JAESUZ010000357.1, read as the reverse complement.
CATAACCATAGGGAAGTTTCTAGTTCCCCATTGGGACCCAAGTCCTTGGTCTGAGAAAACCACCGATATGTGGCCTGGAAAGCAGTACAGAATAACTTGACCTGGCACATGGAACATCAACCTGCATTTCCATAGCCCAGTTAGAGCTGCATGGGAGGGCTCCTGAGACTTAGTTTCCCCACGGTAGACAGACACACAGCAAAAAAGGAGAACAACGGGCTACTCTCCTTGATGAATGCAGATAAAAAATCCTCTACAAGGTATGTGCAAATCAAATTCAAAAGCACATCAAAAGAACTATCCACCATGATCAAGTGAGATTCATTCATTCCTCGACTACAGGGCTGGTTCAATATTCGCAAATCAATTAACGGGATACGTCGCATTCACCAAAAAAAATGATTAAAACTGTATGATCCTGTTCATAGTTGAAGAAACACACTCGAGGACATACAGAGTCCCTTGCTAATAAAGACCTTCGAGAAAGTCGGGATAGAAGGAGCTGACGTTAACATCCTAAAAGCCATCTATGGGACGCCCTCAGCTAACATCATCCTCAATGGGGAACAACTGAGAGCTTCCCCACTGAAATGAGGAACACGACAGGCAGGTCCACTCTCACCACTATTGTTCAACATAGTGCTACAAGTCCTGCCATCAGACCCAGAACAACACAAGGAATTACAAGACATGAGAATTAGGAAAGAAGTAAAAATTTCACTTATCACAGACGATTAGATACTCAATTTAGAACACAGGAAACACTCCACCAGGAAACTACGAGAACTGATCCATGAATTCAGGAAAACTGCAGAATACACAATCACCATCCAGAAATCCGTTGCATTTGGATACACCAACAATGGAGCAGAAAGAGAAATCAAGTAACGGATCCCATCCACAAATGCACAAGCAAACAGAAAGTACCTAGGCAGAAAACCTTACCAATGATAAAAGAGATCTGTATGATGAAAACTATAGAAAACTCAGGAAGGAAATTGAAGAAGACAGAAAGAAATGGAAAAACATTCCATGCTAATGGATTGGAGAACTAAACTCTGTTAAAATGTCATGACTACCCAAGGCAATCTACATATTCAATGCAATCGCCATCATAATTGCAACAGCATTCTTCTCCAAACACATACTCCAATGTGTCTGGAACCACAAAAGACCTTCAAGAGCCAAAGGAATATGGAAGAAGAAAAGCAGGACTGGAGACCTCAACATCCCAGACTTTTGCCTCTCCTACAAAGCTGTCATCATCAAGACAGTATTGGCACAAAAACAGACACAAGGACCAATGGAATAGAATTGGGAACTCAGAATTCGACCCAAAAGTATACAGCCAGTGAAACTTTGACAAAGCAGGAAAGAATATCCAATGGATATTCATAGCCACTTTAACAGTAGATGTTTGGACAGCACCATGAAGAAGAATGAATCTAGGCCATTTTTCTCATACCATACACACAAATCAACGCTGGATGGATAAAGGACCTGAACGGGAGACAGGAAACCATCAAAATCCTAGAGGAGAGAGCAGGAAACAACCTCCTTGACCTCCACCGCAGCAATTTCTTCCTTGACACATTCCCAAAAGCAAGGGAATCAAGCGCAAACCTAAACTATCGGCACCTCATCAAGACGAAATGCTTCTGCAAGGCCAAGGAACGAATCCATGACACTGATAGGCGACCAATGGAATGGGAGAAGATGGTTGCCCATGACATTTCAGATTAAGGAGCAATATCCCAAGTCTATAAGGAACTCCCCAAACTCCACACCCTCAAAACAAACAAACCAGTGGAGAAATGGGCAGACCATGGCAAGAGACACGTCTACAAAGAGGAAATCCAGATGGCCAACAGACACATGAAACGATGTTCAGCATTGCTCGTCATCAGGGAACTACAAATCAAAACCTCACCGAGATACCACCTCCCCCCAGAGTGGCTCAAATGAGGAAATCAGGGAACTCGAGATGCTGGCAAGGAGGTGGAGAAACAGGCACCCTCCGACACTATGGGTGGAAATGTGAACTGGAGCAGCCCCTCTGGAAAACAGTGTGGAGGTTCGTCAACAAATTAAGAATGGAACTCCTCCAGATCCCAGCAATAGCCCTGCTAGGAATTTATTCAAGGGATACAGGAGTGCTGACGGATTGGGGCATCGATACACCAATGTTCATCCCAGCACTCTAACAAAAGCCAAAACTTGGAAGCAGCCTACAGCCCCTCTGGAAATCAGTGTGGAGATTCTTAAAAATATTTACATTAGAACTCCCTTATGACCCAGCAATAGCACTACTAGGAATTTACCCAAGGGATACAGAAATGCTGATGCATAAGAGCACATGTACTCCAATGTTTACAGTGGCACTCTCAACAATAGCCAAAACATGGAAAGAGTCTAAGTGTCCATCAAAGGACGCATGGATCAAGTCGATGTGGTTTATCGATACAATGGAATGCCACATGGCAATGAGAAAGAATGAAATCTGGTCATGTGTAGCAATATGGGTAGACCTTTTGTGTGTTATGCTTAGCGACATAAGTCAGGCAGAAAAGGACAAATACCATATGTTTGCACGTACAGGAGGATTAGGAGGAACTTAACGGAGGACCATGGGGGAGAAGAAGGGAGGAAATGGTGGGGGAACGGGAGAGAGGCCAACCATGAGTGACTCTTAAATGCTGAGAAGAAACTGAGGACTCATGGTTGTGGGGGTGAGGGGACAGAAGGGCATGGAGGAGGGCCCTTGTGGGGATGAGCCCTGGGTGTTATGTGGAAACCAGCTTGACAATAAACCATTTGTAAAAAAAAAAAAAAAAAGAATAGAAAAACTAAAAAATGAAAACAAAAAAATGAACTTGTGGTTATCTATACACTGGAATACTACATGGCAATGCAAAAAATGCATCTGGCCTTGTGTGGCAACACGGATGGAACCTGAGGGTTTTATGCTGAGTGAAATGAGTCAGGCAGAGAAGGACAGATACCATATGTTTTCATGTATCGGAGGATTAGGAGGAACGTCACATAGGACCATGGGGGAGAAGATGGGGGGAAATAGTGGGGAGAGGGAGGGAAGCAAACCATGGGAGACCCTTGAATGCCGTGAAGAAACTGAGGGGTTATGAGGGTGGGGTTGAGGGGAAGGGTGTGATGGGCATGTAGGAGGGCATGTGTGGGGATTAGCACTGGGTGTTATATGGAAAATATCTTGACAATAAACTATTTTTAAAAAGAAAAAACAAAACAAAACAAAACAAAAGAACAGTGAGGAACACATCATTCAACTACCTTCACATTTCATTATGTATTGATTACAAACAGATGTGGCTTCTTCTCCCGCTTCATCCTCCTTGAACTTTCTCCTAATCCAACTATAGGTGCAAACATGTGGTATTTGTCCTTCTCTGCCTGACTTATTTCGCTCACCATAACACCTGCTAGTTCCATCCATGTTGCTACACATGGGCCAATTTCATTTGAGAATTAGGGGGGAAATAGTTGGGGAGAGGGAGGGAGGCAAACCGTAAGAGACTTTTGAATGCTGAGATCAGAGGACTGAGGGGGTGGGCAGGGAGAAAGGGGTGATGCACATAGAGGAGGGCACTTGTTGTGATGAGCACTTGGTGTTATCCATAAACCAACTTGACAATAAACTATTTTTGAAACTAAAGATAAAGAAAAACAGATGTGGTAACCAATGAGTAAAGTCTAGTTCATCCAACTCTGTGAAACAACAGTATGCAGAATACTGCATTCAGTTAAAATCTTGTTTCAGTCAGCAATGTGTGGAAACCCAGGCCTGGAAGGATAAGCAAATTGTTCCATACTCAACTCTATGAAAGAATACTCTGGGGAACCCAACATACAACTAACATCACGTTTCAGTATGTCAGTAGTGTTTGAAAACAGAGGCGGGGGATGAAGAGCAACGTGCCTCTGTGCAACTCTGTGATACAACACGGTGCAGAATACAGCATTCAGTTATAGTCTTGTTTCACTACATTAGTAATGTAGAAAATGTATTAGTAATGTAGAAAACACAGGCCTGTATAAGGAAAGCGTTACTAAAGTCAACTCTGTGAAAGAGCACTGTGGGGAACCCATCATTCTACTAACATCATATTTCAGTATGTTAGTGTGTTTTAAAACAGATGCGGAGAATAATGAGGGAACGGCACTATGTTCAACTCTATGAAACAATACTGTAAGGAATGCAGCAGACAGTGACAATCTTGTTTTAGTAGGTTAGTAGGGTTGCAAACGCCTGCATTGAACTATAAGGTAAGTGGTATGCTCAGCTCTGGGAAAGGACACAGTGGGGATTGCATCATTCAACTAACGTCATGTTTCACTATGTTCGTAGTGTTAGAAAATAGATGCGGAGACCATGAGGGAAAGGCACTATGCTCAGCTCTGAGTAGAAAACACTGTGCGAAACGTAGCATTCAGTTACTATGTTGTTTCCCTAAGTGAGCAACGTTAGAGAACATGGGCATGGAAGTATAAGCAAAGGGTCATATACTCAAATCTGTGAAAGAACACTGTGGGGAATGCATCATTCAACTAACGTCAATTTTCACTAGGTTAGTAGTATTAACATACAGATGCGGAGGGAAGTGCAGTGTGTTCGACTCTGAACCATCACTGTGCGGAACGCAGCATTCAGTTACCATTGTTTTTAACGAATTTAGTAATGTCTGAAGACACATGCACGGAACTATAAACTAGGTTATAAACGCAACTCTGTGAAAGAGCACTGTGGGGAACGCATCATTCAACTAACATCGGGCTTCACTCTGTTACTGCGTTTGTAAACAGATGCAGTGAAGAAGGAGGGAAGTGCACTACATTCAACTCTGTGAAACAACACTGTAAGGAATGCAGCAGACAGTGACAATCTTGTTTTAGTAGGCTAGTAGGGTTGCAAACGCCTAGCATTGAACTATAAGGGAAGTGGTATGCTCGGCTGTGGGAAAGAACACAGTGGGGATTGCATCATTCAACTAATGTCATGTTAGCAGTGTTAGAAAATAGATGCAGAGACCGTAAAGGAAATGCAGTATGCTCAACACCGAGAAACAACAGTGTGCAGAATGTAGCATTCTGTTACTAGGTGGTTTCAGTAAGTTAATGACGTTAACAAACACAGTTGGGGCAAGTGGTTGGCTCAGTGGGTTAAGCGTCTGACTTCAGAGGCATCGAGGGCGTCTGTGATGGAGCCAGCCAGACCTAAAGTTTGGCTTTCAGGGCCTGACTCCCCAGTGGGCCTGGCTCCAGTCGGGCCCCTGGACAGCCATCGTGCCTCTGATTTCGGGTTTGGGGACTGTTGCTGTGACGTCCACATTACATGGGAAGGAAGCTTGCACTGCTCTGGGGTCCCATGTCCACGGGGACCCCAGACCGGGGACAGAGCTCCCCATAGGGCCAGAGCCATTGCTTGGGATAGGGTTCCGGCCTGCCGCGTCACCTCGGCCAAAGCGGCACTAGTCCCGCAATCTTCCCAGAGGCCTGAAATGAGTGCCCTTGCACGGGGCCAGCTCAGGTGAAGGGTTCGGTGACCCTGAGGGCTAGGTCTAGGGTTAGGGCCCAAGCCCAGGATGATCCAGGCCCAAAATGCCGGCAGTGCCGTGGTCCACCCAGAGGGCTGAGTTGAGGGCACAGGGCACGGTGCTGGCCAGGCTTAATGTTTGGGTTCAAGGGCCTGCCTCCTCGGTGGGCCTGCCTACAGTGGGGCCTCTGGAAACCCATCGCCGCCATCGAAACGCGGCAGACCTCAAGGTGATGTTCCACACTCCATTCCGAGGATGTCTGCACCGCTTCTGTGTCCCGGGTCGTGGTGTTCTCAGACTGAGGACTCGGCTTCCCACGGGGCCAAAGCCTTGGCTAGGGTTATGGCAGCATCCTGCGGAGCGGTCAGGGTCAGGGACAGTGGTCAGCGACCTTCCTGGAGGGCTAAAAGGAGGCCACATGTGTTGGACCGTGTTAGGTGATGCATTCAGGTAGCCTGAGGGGCGGGGCTAGGGTTAGGATTTGGTGGAAGACTGGGAATATGGTTGGAGCCCGAGCCCAGGACGCTCCAGGGCCCGATCCCCTAGCAGTCCCGTGGTCCACCCAGAAGGCTGTGTTGAAGGCGCCTGTGACAGTGCCGTCCAGACCTGCTGTTAGGCTTCCAGGGCCTGCCTCCTCGTGGGCCCGGCCCCGATGGTCCCCTGGATAGGCATCTTGCCCCTGATTCCAGAATTTGTGACTGATTCAGTGATGTTCCATGTTCCATGCCGAGGAAGCCTGCACCGCTCTGGGGCCCCAGGCCAGCGGGGTCACAGATTGGGGACGCGGCTCCCCGTGGAGCCAGAGCCTTTTCTAGGGTGAGGGTTGTGGCTTGGGGAGTAGCCAGGGCCAAAGCGGCACCAGTCCAACGATCTCCCTGGAGGGCTGAACGGAGGGTCCATGCACCATGCAGGGTCTGGTGAAGAGTTCTGGTGAGTCTGGGGAGCAGGGCTAACATTAGGGTATGGTGGAGGGCGAGGGCTACGGTTAAGGCCCGAGCCCGGAATGCTCCAGGAACCGATCCGCTAGCAGTGCCGTGGTTCACCCGAAGGGCTGAGTTGAGAAGGCATGGCACGGTGTCGGCCAGGCTCAGTGTTTGGTTTCCAGGGCCCACGACCTCAGTGGACCCGGCTATGGTGGGGCCTATGGACACCCTTAGTGTTGCTGTTTCCGGGCTCAGTGAATGTCGTGGTGATGTTCAACACCCCATGGCGAGCATGCCTGCACCGCTTCTGGGCCCTGGGTCCGCGGCCTTCTTGGACCGAGGACTTGGCTCCACATGGGGCCAGAGGTTTGGGTAGGGTTATGCTTGCGGCTGGGAGAGTCACTGGGACCTAAGTGGCACCAGTACTGCCATCTCCATGGAGGGCTGAATGGGTGACTGGGGGCGCCACCATAGCCGGGCCCTGGTCTGAGAAACTCGCGGAATTGGGGCCCCGGAGTGGAGTAGGACACCTTGGCATGGCACGTGGAATATCACCACAACAGTTGCGAAGCTCCTGAACAGCAGAACGACAGGTGTCAGGGCATGGTCGGCACCGTACCAGGAGCCCTCCATTCAGCTCTCCCGGTGGACCTCAGTGCTGTTGGTGGATCAGTTCCTGGAGCGTCCCAGACTCGGGTCCTAACCCTAGCCCTAGCCCTCCACCACACCCTTAGCCTAGACCCGCTCCTCAGGCTCACCAGAACCCTACACATGGCCGGGGCCTGCTTATGGGACCACCATTCAGCCCTCCAGGGAGATCGCAGGACTGGTGTGGCTTCGGACCTGGCGACTCCGCCAGCCACAACCCTAACCCTAGCCAAGGCTCTGGCCCGTGGGGAGCGGCATCCCTGGTCTTTGAACCCCACGGACATGGAGCCCCAGAGTGGTGCATGCTTCCTCGGCATGGAACTTGGAATATCACCACAGCAGTCAGCAAGCCCAGAAACAGTGGCACGACTGGAGTCCGGGGCCCCCACCAGAGCCGGGCACACCTAGGAGGCGTGCCCTGAAAGCCAAACACTAGGCCTGGCCAGCACCGTTCTAGGCGCCCTCCATTCAGCTCTCCAGGTTGATGACGGCACTGCTGGCAGATCCATTCCTGGAGCTTCCTGGGCTTGGGCCCCTACCCTAGCCCTAGCTCTCCACTGCACACCTAGCCCACCCATCAGACTCACCAGAACCCTACATCTGACCCTGCCTTGTGCATGAGCCCTCCGGTCATCCCTCCAGGCAGATCGTGGGACTGGTGCCACTTTTTCACTGGTGTTTCCCCCGGCCGCAACTCTAACCCTAGACAAGGTTCTGGAGTCATGCGGAGCCACGTGTCCTGGCTGACGAACCCCGCGGACAAGGGAGCCCAGAGTGGTGCAGGCATCCTTGGCAGCGAACGAGAAAATTCACCGCTACAGTTGCCAAGCCCAGAAACAATGGCCGACGGGTGTCAGTGGGCCCACCCGGAGCAGGTCCCACTAAGAAGGAGGGCCCTGGAAGCCCAACACTAGCCATGGCTGGCACCATCCCAGGCACCCTCCATTCAGCCCGCTGGATGACACTGCCGGCAGGTTAGGCCCTGGAGCATCCCGGCTCAGGCCCTAACCCTAGACCTAGGCCTCCACCACACCCTAACCTAAGCCCTACCCCTCAGGCTCACCGGAACCATACACCCGAGCCCGCACTGAGCATGAGCCCTCATTTCAGCCCTCCCGGGGGATCGTGGTGCTGGTGTCCCTTCGGCCCTGGCCACTCCCCCAGATGCCGTGCAAACCCTTGCCAAGGCTCTGGCCCCATGAGAAGCCGAGTCCTCCGTCCGAGAACACCGCGAACCCGGGGCCCAGGAGGTGTGACTCCTCGTCACGGAGTGTGAAACATCAAAGGGACGTTCGCCGAGACCGGATATGGAGGCACAACGGGTTTCCAGATGCCCCATTGTAGCCGGGCCCACCAAAGAGATGGACCCTGGAAGCCAAATGCTAAGTCTGGCTGCATCGTGCCATGCGCCTTCAAATCAGCCCTCTGGGTAACCACGGCACTGCTGGCGGATCGGGCGCTGGAGCGCTCCTGGCTCGGGCCCTAACCGTAGTCCTAGCCGTCCACTATACCAGCTGCTTTGGCCCTGACTGCTCCTATAGACACAGCCCTAACCCTAGGCCAGTCTCTGGCCCCATGGGGAGACGAGTCCTCGGTAGGAGAACGCTGCGGACCCTGAGCTCAGAAGCGGCGCAGGCTTCCTTGGCATGGAGCATGGAACATCACCGCCCTGATCGACGAGCCCTGAAACCGCGGCACAACAGCTGTCTGAGGGCTCCACAGGAGCTGGGCCCACTGAAGATGCGGGCCCTGGAATCCAAACACTAGGCCTTGCAGGCACCGTCCGAGGCGCCCTCAACTCAGCCCTCTGGGCGGACCATGACACTGCTGGTGGATCGGTTCCTGGATGATCTTGGAATCGGGCTCTAACCCTAGCCCTCGCCCTCCACCACACCTTAACCCTAGTCCCGCATCTCAGGCTCTCCTGAACCCACCTCCTAACACAGCCCCAAGCATGGGCCCTCATTTTAGGCCTCCAGGGAGATCACGGGACTGGTGACGCTTTGGCCCTGGTGATTGCCCCCACTGCAACCCTAACCCTAGCCAAGGCTCTGGTTCATGGGGAGCCACGTCCCTGGTCCGAGAACCACGCAGACATGGGGTCCCGGCGCGGTGCACGCTTCCTCGACATGTAACGTGGAACATCACCGCATCAGTCACCAAACCCAAAATCAGGAGCACCACGGTTTCTGGGGCCCCTCCACAGCTTGGCGCACCGAGGAGGCAGGCCCTGGAAGCCACACGCTAGGCCTGGCCGGCACTGTCCCTGGTGCCCTCAACTCAGCCGTCTGGGTGGACCACGGCAGTGCTGACAAATCGGTTCTTGGAGCATCCCAGACTCGGGCCCTAACCCTAGCTCTAGCTGTCCACCCCACCCTAACCCTAGCCCTACTGCTCAGGTGCACAGGAACCCTACACCTGACCTGGCCCTGTGCATGGGCCCTTAGGTCAACTGCCCAGGGAGTTTCCGGGACTGATGACCTTTCTGCCCTGGTGACTCCCCCAGCGGCAACCCTATCCGTCGCCGTCGCTCTGGCCCCATGGGGAGCCGAGTCCCCTATCTGAGAACACCGCAGACATTGTGCCTGAAAGCGGTGCTGGATGACTTGGTTTGGCACATGGATCATCACCGTGCCATTTCCAACGCCCAGATGCAGCTGCCCGAGCACGCTCATGGGGTCCAGCTGTAGCCTGGCCAAACGCGGAGGCTGGCCTTTGAAGCCAAGGCTGAAGACCCACTGGCACCCTGCTATGTGATCTCAACTCAGCCCTCCAGGAAATCACCGCACTGCTGGTCTTTCAGTGCCTGGAGCCTCCTGGGATCTCCTCCTATCCCTCACCCTATCCCGACACCCAACCCGAACCCGACCCCTAGCCCTACCTCTCCTCATAACTCTACACCTGACCCGCACCCCTGCATGCCCACTCATTCAGCCCTCCAGGGAGATGGCGGGCTGGTGTCGCTTTGGCCATGGAGATTCCCCCAGACTTAACCCTAGCCAAGGCTCTGGCGCCATGGGGGCTCCTCTCCAGATGACACTTTTCCACAAAACCTGTGACCTGCGAACTCCTCAGCTAGACGTTAAAGGTCGCTTTTGCCCAGTATGTACACAGACCAGTAAATCTCGCTAAAAAGATGTCAACGTGTGTTGTGATCAGTGTGGTATATTGACTTTACCCTTTCTCTCTTCCAGCAGCAATGCTGGCAATAGTTCAGCCTGGACCTGGAGGCTGCCGCTCCACTGTGGGGACTGTCGATCGTCCACACGGACACTGCCGTTGTCCGGTCAGTGGGTACGGAGAACTGTCATCCACAAGAACACTGTGGTTGCCTGGGTCTTGTTCGCCCTCATGGGGACGGGGACGTGTAGTCAACACTGACATTGAAGGTGTCCATGCCGCCATCGTGAGGACAGGGATCTGTCGTTCGCCTGGACACTGCAATTGTCCGCGTTGTGTCCCGTCATCATGGGTTATAAGTGGCGTGCTGTCCACAGGAACACAAAGGTCACCAGGCCCCATTCGCATAGCCCAGGGCTGAGTTCTGATGCCCCAAGGCTTCTGAGGAGAATCGGTGGTCTCCAATCTTTTGGCGTCAGCAGGCGCCAGCCTGAATGGAAGCCCTGGGCTGGAGTCTCCACCTGCATGTCTGCAGGATACCTGTGGCCTGTGTGGCCGGCAGGCGGCTGTGGTAATGCTCGCGTGATCTCATGCTGAACGAAGGTCCTCAGGTGGAGAACATCAGGACAGGGCAGAGAGCGTGAGGGACTGGGTGGAGAACCACCGGTGGGGCGGAGCGCCGTGGATGGAGTTGTATGCAGACCCACAGCATTGAGGGTAGAAGTCTGGTGGAGATCGTGCTCTCTTCCTCCTCTGTGAGACTGGGTGAGGCTGGGGCTTTCCTGGCCCTTGCTGTTCTTGCAGCAGTGTCGGCTCAGAGATGTGTCTGCCAGGGCTGAAGCAGCTCCTTAAGTACACCTGGAAACCAGGCAAAGGAGGTGGTTTTAATCTGCTCTGCATAGAAGACGGTGGAGGGATTGGGTGGTCTCAATCAACTGATTCATCAATTTCCCCTGAATGTAATTTCCAGCATCTGATCCAGGTGTGACCCAGAAAAGCAGCTTAACCCTCTTGCTTTGAGTTTCTTTCATCACAAGGTTCTGGTAAGAAATAATGAGAAACTGTATGTAAAAGCACACAGCTCATTTCTTGACACATAGAAAACCATCAAAAACCGTAATTGTTATTCATTATTATTTTTTCTTTTTTAGAAATTAGGAGAGTAGAGGAGAGACGAAAAGAAGTCAGGATGCTATGAGAAAAATGTTGCTATTCTCATAATCAGATCTACTATAACTCAAGTTCCTTAATTGGGGATGAGTGAATCCCCAAATGCACCGATGAATCGGTATTCACCGATGAGTGAAAACTTATGTAACATTGGAATGGTCATCTATTTACTTTCGAGTTCAAGCAACTACACAACTACATAAAAATACATACACTTGAAAACTTTCCGCCGACAGGAAAGATAAAACTCACCTAGCTGAGAGGATCGTTGAAGACACTGCAGTGGCCAGGAACTGTTTATGCATGCAAGGTATTAAACTCTCATGAAACCCTTGATACTTTTCATGATATTTGTCATGAAACCCTTTAATACTATTAGTGACGTTCAAATTCCTATCCTGCGACAAGTTCTTCCTGCAGAGAAGCCAGAGCAGATTGAGTCCATGGGAGTTGGGTATCACTAAACAGATGGGAGCTTTTGCTCTCAGATCAAGTAACTTCTGTGTTCTCTCCACATGAGCAGTGTGTTCTCTTCCTTCATTTGAAGACAGAGGCACTGTACACTGGTGGGACATTTCTTCACCCAACATCTTTGATGAAATTTTGGAAAACTCATTGGGACTTCAAACACAGAGTCTACATATTCAGCCATTGCGTAGTCTACCAAATATAGTGAGTTCCCTTTCAACCAAAGGAATGAACTTCAGGTCTCTACCATTTGCTTTACTGTGATGTAGCTTGTCTCTTTTGGCTACTCCAATTCCATTTCCAAGAAGTCTGCTTTTTAAAGATTCATCAAGATTTAAAGAAAACAGAAGACAGCATAATGGAACCATTACCAGCTCCCCATGTGTAAACCCATGCTCAGTCTTTGTTTTATATGTTCATCATCTTTTAGGATACAGAGAAAGACACGTATACTCACACTTGCCAAGATGATGTCAAAGACAATAATCATGGATGATTTTCTCCTCATGTGAATGGAAAGCTTCAGAAATATTTCGTATTGCTGCCAAATGATCATCATGATTGAGCAAAACCAAACTATTCAAAAGAGCCAAAATATAAGGTGTAATGGGGAAATTCAAATGAATTTGATCCCTGTAGGCAAAGAGAATGCACTTATTACTTGTTTGGATTCCTGCTGCTGCTGCTGCTGCTGCTGCTCTGGATAACGATCTCTGAGCCCACCGGTGTAAAATAAACCTCCCTTCCAAGATCTCCGAGTGCCACTTGGTTCTTCCACCAGGTGATCCAGACCAGATTCTGTACGATTTGGTTCCCTGACCAGGAAACCTAACTGCACTGGCCGGTTATCGCCACTGGTTTGGGAAAACAGCGAGGTGGAGTCGGAGCAAGGACTCGCAAAGGAGAAGGCACATCCTGCCTCAACTGTGGCAGGATCAAGCTCAGTTGCTTCTGGCCAGCCCCGCTCCACCATTTACGTGGGACTGGAGGAGACTTGGCCAATGAGGGGTGATCTGGCACCCTACTGTAGCCGGGCAACACAAACCCTAAGCCTGGCCGGCTCTGTCCCACGCGCCCTCTCAACTCAGCCCTCCAGGTGGACCACTGCACCGGTGGCGGATCGCTTCATGGGGCATTCTGGGCTCGGAACCCTACCCCTAGCTTTAGCCCTCCACCTAACCCTAAACCTTGACCTACCCTTAAAGCTCACCAGAACCTTTCATCTGACGGGGCCGTGCGCATGGGCCTTCAGTTCAACCCTGCAGGGAGATCACGGGACTGGTGCCGCTTCGGCCCTGATGATTCCCGGGATGCAACCCTAACTGTAGCCAAGTTTCTAGTTCTCCATCGGGACCCGGGTCCTTGGTCTGAGAAAACCACGGACACGTGGCCTGGAAGCAGTACAGGGTAACTTGACCTGGCACATGGAACATCAACCTGCCATTTCCATAGCACTCATGGAGCTGCACGGGAGGGCTCCTGAGACCCACCTGTAGGCTAGCCCAAAGAGGAAGCCAGCCTTTGAAACCAAGGCCGATGGCTGACCGACACTCTCCTATGCGCCCTCAACTAAGCCCTCCTGGGAGAGGACAGATCCAGTGGACATGTGGGCTTAGTGCTGAGCTTGTTTCCTGAGGCCAACTGGGAATCCCAGTGTTCAACTGTCCTGGGTCCTGCTTGATTAAAGGGCCTGTCCCAACTCTCCAGGTGACTCCTTGGCCAGCGCTAAGCTGGTTTGAATCCATCCACATTCAAGGGCGCATGGCAAGCCCACTGTCCTGGTGATTCGTTGGTAAAGAGTACGTTTGGAGACTTCCATGTCCAGGGCACATGGTGATCCCTCTGTCCGGCACACTGCTAGGCCTATTTGTGAGCTGGTTTGGAGCCATCCAAGTCTAAAGCCATGTGCCGGTTCCTGTTTCAAGGGGACACCTCGACTTAGTGGAGAGATATGTTCGAAGGCTCTTAGTCTGAAGGCTCCTGGGAAGAGCAGTGCTCTGGAGACTTGTTTGCCCTGTTCCTTGCTGGGTTGGAAGTCTCCAGGTCCAAGGGCATGGGATGAGTCTCCTGTCCACATGACTTTTTGACCTTAGACAGAGCAGAGTTGGATGGTTTCTCGTCAGGATGCCCCCGGCAAGCCTCGTGTTCAGGAGACTTGATTGCCTCGTCTCTGCCGGGTAGGTGCTCTCCAGGTCAAGGGCACATGTTGAGCTCACTCTCCAGGTGACTCTTAGGCTAGAGCTGAGCTATTTTGGAGTACTTTGTATTCTGAATGCTCCTCGCAAGCCCACAGTTAACCTGCTGTGCTGTGTTCTCTTGGAGAGCTTCATGTCCAAAGGCACATGGTGGGTACGACGTGCATGCAACTACATGGCACTGTGCAGAGCTGTGGTCGATGGCTCCAGTGCCATGGGCTCATGGTGATCCTGGTCTCCACATGATTCCTTGGCCTAGAGCAGGCCTGGATTGGATGGCTCATTGTCAGAAGGCCCTTGCAAGCCCAGTGTTCTGTACACTTTATTACCATGTGTTCCCCTCCACTCCAGGGCTCCAGATCCAAGGACACATGGTGAGCCACTTGTCCAGGATACTCTTAGGCCTAGTGCAAAGGTGGTTTGGAGACCGCCAGAACCAAGGGAAAGTAGTGAATGCACTCTCCAGGTCACAACTTTGCCTAGCTCAGAGTTGGCCTGGAATGATCTTGGTCTTAAAGTTCCAGGCAAGTCTAATGTTCTGAAGACATGATTGCCCTTCAGTCTGCTGTGCTGGACGTCTCCAGGTCCGAGGGCATATGGTGATCTTACTGTTCAAGTGACTTCATGGCCTAGTTCAGAGATGGATTTTCAGACTCCAAGTCCCAGGGCATGTGTTGAGATCAGTGTCCAGATGACTCCTTGGCCTAGTTCCATGCTTGGTAGGAGAAATACTGGTCTCCCGGCTTTTGGTAAGCCCAGTGTTCTTGAGATTTGATTGTCCTCTTCTCTGCTCTGTTAAAGAGCTCCAGATCCAGGGACCTGTGGGGAGTTCGCTGTCCAGGACACTGCTTGGCCAAGTTCTGTCCCAGGGAAGTGGTGAGCATGTTGTCCAGGTGACTACTTGGCATAGAGCAGAGCTGATTTGGAGGACACATTGTCTGATGACTATTGGCAGGCTCATTATAGTGGAGACCTACCCTGTGTTGCCCTGTGTTCTCCTAAACTGGAATGCTTGTGCTCTGAAAGTTCCTGTCAAGGCCAGTGTCTAGTACAATCAATTGCCCCCTCTCATGGACTGAAGGGCTCTGGTCAGCTCTGTGTCCAGGTGAGTCCTTAGCCCAAGGTTAAGCTGGGATGCAGGGCTCATGATAGAGCAAACTTCACCTGGCAAACATGGTGTTCTGAGGACTCAGCAGTAGTATGTGATACTGGATTCGAAGGCGTGTGGTCTGTGGGTGCCCGATCAGTCAAATGTCCGAGGAACATTTTGTCCACTACTGAGGTGGATCAAATAGTTCATGACCAGAGGCCTATTTCCCAAAGACTCCCACTGTCTCCAGTGTTGTGACTCCATCTCCCAGAAGTTTTTTTGTTTCAAAACAATTCCATCTGTGCCAGGTGTTGTGGGCATGGTCCACATTGTGGAAGGCTGGGTCAGTCTGAGGTTCAGAACATTGATGTGTTCCCAAATGGGAACATTTACCAGAGTGCCCCACCGAACCTCATGGTGGGAAGGAGGTCCACGAGTCATCGGGTGCAGGCATGTGGACACTCAGGACCACAGCGGGGGAACCAATGTAGGTGCAAAGATGAAAGTGGAGTACAGACTCCACTAGTAGGAGGCCTCAGGCAGGAGGAGTGAGAAGCACACTTGCCATCAGCAGGGGCGGGAACAGGGCAGACAAGAGGATGAGCAGCAGAAAGAGCTGTGGTGGTATTACCGTGTATCTCGGTTTTTATTTCTTTTTTTTTAATTTTTATTTATTTCTAGGAGAGAGAGAGAGACAGCGTGAGCAGGGGAGGGTGAGAGAGAGACAGCGTGAGCAGGGAAGGGTGAGAGAGAGAGAGGGAGTCACAGACTGAAACAGGCTCCAGGCTCTGAGCTGGCAGTCAGCACAGAGCCCGACGCGGGGCTCGAACCCATGAACCGTGAGATCATGACCTAAGCGAAAGTCGGACGCTTAACCGACTAAGCCACCCAGGCGCCCCTCTCGGTTTTTATTTCTATTATTGCCTTCCCTCTTCCTTCTTTTCTCTTTACTCTTTCGTTTTCCCTCTCAGTTCACGTGTTTGTTTGATTCATCTCTGTGTTTGTGGGCTTCTGCTCCCAGTGTGTTTGCTGTCTGTTTTCTTCTCCAAGGCTACTTCAAGAAACAAGCCATGTACACATGGTGGAGAGTCCCAAATACGAATAGGAAAATAAAATAACCAAGGTCTCAACAAGAGAGACCAAGAGAGACCATTCAAAGAACACTTTCTGAAAGGATAGGCCCTGGACAAAGAGTCTTCTTGGATACAGCAGCACTCACAGGTGCAGAGAGCATAACAAGTTTTTTAAGTTGACAGATAGAAAGCTAATCAAAATGATGAAACGAAAGTGCTCTCCTCCAAAGAAATTCCAAGAAAAATCAGCAGCTAAAGAACCGCTCAAAACAGATATAAGCAGCATAACGGAACATGATTTTTAAACAATAATCATAAAATTAATCGCTAGGCATGAAAAACCATAGAGGACATCAAAGAAACTATGGCTACAAGCAACATGGAATTTAAAAAGAGACATGATGAATTTAAAATGCCATCAATGAGATACATAATAAACTGGAGGCATCCCATGCATGGAGTGAAGAGGCAGAAAGGAGAATAAGTGATTTAGAAGACACCATTATTGATAAAGAAGAAACTTAGAAAAAAAGAAACAAAATGATCTAGGAACATGAAAGAAGAGTTCGAGAGCTCAGTGATACAGTCAAACGCAACAAGATCCATATCATAGGAATCCCAGAGGAGGAAGGGAGAGGGAAAGGTGCTGAAGGAGTCCTGGAACAAATTATAGTAGTGAACTTCCCCAACCTGGGGAAGGAAGTAAATGTCACGACTACCTAAAACAACCTACACATTCAATGCAAATCCAATCATAACTGCACCAGCATTCTTCCCAAAACTAGAACACTCTATACTAAAATTTGTATGGAACCACAAAAGACCTCGAATAGCCAAAGTTATGTTGAAGAAGAAAAGCAAGACTGGAGACATCATCATCCCAGACTTTAGCCTCTCCTACAAAGCTGTCATCATCAAGACAGTATTGGCGCAAAAAAAGACACACAGACCAATGAAATCGAATTGAGAACTCAGAATTGGACCCAAAAGTATACAGCCAACGAATCTTTGACAAAGCAGGAAAGAGTGTCCAATGGAAAAAGAACCTCTTTAACAGATGGTGCTGGGAGAACTGGACAGCAACACGCAGAAGAATGAAACCAGATCATTTTCTCACACCATACGCAAAAATAAACTCAAAATGGATAAAGGAAACTTAACAGAGGACCGTGGGGAAGTAGAAGGGGAGAAACAGTGGAGGAGGGGAGGAGAGGCAAACCACGACAGACTCTTGATTGCTGAGAACAAACTGACAACAGATGGGTGAGGGGGGAGGAGGGAGATGGGCATGGAGGGAGGCACTTGTGGGGATGAGCACTGGGTGTTATATGGAAACCAACTTGACAGTAAACTATTTGTAATAATTAAATACATAAACATTAAAGAAAAGAAAAAAATGGATAAAGGACCTGAATGTGAGACAAGAAACCATCAAAACCCTAGAGGAGAAATCCAGAAACAACCTCCTTGACCTCCACCACAGCAATTTCTTACTTGATAGATCCCCAAACGCAAGGAAATCAAGATAAAAAATGAACTATTGGGACATCATCAACATTAAAAACTGCACAGCAGAGGAAAAAATCCATAAACCTAGCAGGCAACCGACGGAATGGGGAAAGATTTTTGCAAATACATACAAATATAAAGGGCTAGTATCCAAAATCTATAAGGAACTCCCCAAACTCCACACCCAAATAACAAACAATCCAATGAAGAAAAGGGAAAAATATATGAACAGACACGTCTCTAAAGAGGATATATAGATGGCCAACAGACACATGAAACGATGCTCAGCATCCCTCTTCATCAGGGAAATACAAATTACAACCACACTCAGGGCAGTCAGAGTGGCTAAAGTGAGAAAATGAAAGGACTCTAGATGTTGGGGAGGATGTGGAAAAAGGGCACCCTCCCTCACTCTTGGAATGTAAACTGGTGCAGCCCCTCTGGAAAACAGTGTGGAAGTTCCTCAATAAACGAACAATAAAACTCCAGCAATAGCACTACTTGGCTATTGTAACCCAAGGAATACAGGAGTGCTAATGCATCGGGGCACGTGTACTCCGATGTCCATAGCAGCACTATCAACCATAGTCAAAACATGGAAAGAACCAAAGTGTCCATCAACTGACGAATGGATCAAGAAGATGTGGTATATCTACACATTGGAATACTACATGGCAATGGAAAAGAATGCAATCTAGCCATGTGTAGCAACACAGATCGAAAATGAGGGTGTTATGCTGAGTGCAATAAGTCAGGCAGAGAAAAACTGATACTATATACATATCTAAGAAGGTTATATAGAGATATAGGAAGATTAAGAGGAACTTAATGTAGGACCATGGAGGAGAAGAAGGGGGGAAATAGTGGGGGAGAGGGAGGGAGGCAAACCATATGAGACCCTTGAATGCTGTGAACAAACTGAGGGCTTATGGGGGTGGGGTAGAGGGCAAAGGGGGTGATGGGTATGTTGGAGGGCACGTGTGGGGATTAGCACTGGGTAGTATATAGAAAATAGCTTGAGAATAAACTCAAAAAAAAGAAAAAACAGGAAAAGAACACTGTGGAGAACACCTCATTCAACTACCATCATGCTTAACTATGTGAATAGTGATTAAAAACAGATGTGTCCTCTTCGCCCGCTTCATCCTCCGTTAACTTTCTCCTAATCCAACTATATGTGCAAACATATGGTATTTGTCCCTCTCTGCCTGACTTATTTCGCTCAGCATTAACACCCTCTAGTTCCATCCATGTTGCTACAGATGGCTTGATTTCATTTGAGAATAAGGGCGAAAATAGTAGGGGAGAGGGAGAGAAGCAATCCATGAGGGCTCAGCTCTTGAATGCTGAGAACAAACTGAGGACTGAGGGGGGTGAGAGGAGAGAAAGGGGTGATGAACATAGAAGAGGGCACTTTTTGTGAGGAGCACTGGGTGTTATATGTAAAACCACTTGACAATAAACTATTTTTAAACGTAATAATAAATAAAACAGATGTGGTAACCAATGAGTAAAGTCTAGTTCATTCAACTCTGTGAAACAACAGAATGCCGCATTCAGTAAAAAGCCTGTTTCACTCAGCAATGTGTGAGAACCCAGGCCTGGAAGTATAAGCAAATTGTTATATACTCAGCTCTGTGAAAGAATACTCTGGGGAACCCAACATACAACTAACATCATGTTTCAGTATGTTAGTAGTGTTTGAAAACAGATACGGGGGATGAAGGGTGTAGTGCCTCTGTGATACAACATGGTGCAGAATACAGCATTCAGTTACAGTCTTGTTTCACTACATTAGTAATGTTAGAAAACACAGGCCTGTAAAAGGAAAATGGTATTGAAGTCAACCCTGTGAAAGAGCACTGTGGGGAACCCATCATTCAACTAACATCATATTTCACTATGTTAGTGTTTTAAAACAGATGCGGAGAATTATGAGGAAGGGCACTATGTTCATCTCTATTTAGTAAGGTTTGAAAACACATGCACTGAACTATAAACTCTGTGAAAGAGCACTGTGGGAAACCTATCATTCAACTAACATCATGTTTCACTCTGTTAGTGTGTTTGAAAACAGATGCGGTGAATAGTGAGGAAAGTGGAACTAAAGTGCTACTAAAACAATCTTGTATTAGAAAGTTAGTAAAGTTTGAAAACACATGTATTGAACTATAACGTAAGTGGTATGCTCACCTCTGGGAAAGAACACAGTGGGGAATGCATCATTCAACTAACGTCATGTTTCACTATGTAAGTAGTGTTAGAAAATAGATGCAGAGACCAGGAAGGAAATGCAGGATGCTCAACATCGAGAAACAACAATATGCAGAATATAGCCTTCAGTTACTATATGGTTTCAGTATGTTAGTGACGTTAAAAACACAGTTGGGACACGTGGTTAGCTCAGTGGGTTAAGCGTCAAATTTTGGCTCAGGTCATGATTTCTCTAGTTTCGAGGGTTCAGAGCCTGGAGCCTGCTACAGATTCTGTATCTCCTTCTCTATCTGGCCCTTCGTTGCTCATGATGTGTGTCTCTCTCTCTCTCCGAAATAAATAAAATATTTTTTAAAAAGGAAAAGAAAAAGCAGGCACGGAGGTCATAGACAACTGGGAAAGAACACAAAGAAAATGCCACATTCAACAAACGTCAATTTTCTGTATATTAGTGTTAGAAATCAGATATGGAAAGAAGGAAAACATGTGCTATATGCTCCATGTGGAGAAACAACAGTTTGTGGAATGCAACATTCAGGTACAATCTTGTTTCACTCAGTAGTCTGAAAAGGCATGAGTCAAAGGAAACGTAAGGTTTAGGTACTCAGCTTCGTGAAAGAACACTGTGAGGAAAGCATTATTCAATTATCTTCTTGTTTCAAGAAGATAGCAATGTTTGAAAACACATTCTTAAACAGATAAGCTATGGGTCATATACTCAATTCCGTGAAAGAACACTGTGCACAATGAGCGTTCACTTACAACCTTCTTTCACTAAGTCAGTAACGTGTGAAAACATATGCATCAGATGAATCTTATAGACTCAAATCTATGAAAGAACACTGTGGAACACCCGTCTTTCCACTAACATCGTGTTTCCCTATGTCAGGAGTGTTGCCATACAGATGCGGAGAACAATGTGGAAAGTCGACTATCAGCTCTCTGAAACAACACTGTGTGGAAAACACCATTCAGATTCCAGCTTGTTTCCCTAAGTGACTAATGTTCCAGAACACATGACTGGAACTATAAGTATTATATATTCAACTTTGTGAAAGAACAGTATGTGGAACGAAGCAATTTCTGACCATCTTGGTTCCCTCAGTTAGTAATGCTTGAAAGCACACGTTTAAGTGTTCTATACTAACTGAACTCTAAGAGAGAATACTGAATAATTTGTCTTTCCACTCATATGTTTCATTAGGTTAAAAATTCTAGAACGCAGATGCGGAGACCTATGAGGGAAGTGCAGGACGTACCTTCAGCCCTCGGAAATGACCCACTATGGCATGCTTTAAACAGTTACCCTCTTGTTTCACTAAGGTAGTGATGTTTGAAAAGACCTGTAGAGAAGCATTAGGGAAGTGTTATATACTTCCCTTCTTTCACTTCAGTGAGACAACCCTGTGCAGAATGCATAATTCAGTCACCATACTGTTCCAGAAACTAGCCGCGTTGGAAAACACATGTACGGAAGCATGACGGAAGTGTTGTATACTCAACTCAGTGAAAGAACCCTGTGCCGAATGCAGTATTTAGTTACCATCATGTTTCGTTAAGATAGTAATACTTGAAAACACATGCTGAGGTGTAAAAGACAATGGTGATATAGTCTACACTGGGAACCCTGTGCAGAACGCAGCATTCAATTAACCTCTGGTTTCACTAAGATAGCAATGCGTGAAAACACACGGTAAGCTGTAAAAGGGAAAGGTTATATAACAAACTCTGTGAAAGTGCAGAAAGCACGTATTCACTCACCATCTTTCTCACTCCGTCAAAATGCATGAAAACACATTCTTTGAAGTATGAGGGAAGTGTTATATACTCCAATCTGTGAAAGAAAACTGCAGAACGCATCGTTAAATCTTATTTCACGAACTTTTGTATGAAAGCACAAGTGTAGAACTCTCAGGGAAGTGTTATATACCCGACTCAGTGAAAACACAGTGTGGATTGCCAACTTCAGTACCATCTTGTTTCATGAATATAGTAACGTATGAAACCCATTCTCAGATGTAAAAAAATTGTTTCACTAATTAGAAACCACATGTATGGAATTATAAGGGAAGTATGTACTCAGTGAAAAACAGGGTGAGGTATTCAGTACCATATCGATTCACTAATATAGTAATTTATGAAACCCCTTCTTAGATGTAAAAAAAAGTAAGAATTATATACTCAGCTCTGTGAAGGACAAATTGCGGAAAGCGTAAGGTACTTACCACTTTGTTTCACTAAGTCACATGTGTGACAACACATTCCTTGAGGTAACGGAAACATTATACAGCCGATTCTGTGCTACAACACTGTGAACAATGCATCATTCTGTGACTCTCTTGTTGCACACAATTAGTAATGTTTGAAATCCCATGACAAAAGTATAACAGAAGTGTTATACTCAACGCCTTGAAAGAAAACTATACTGAACGCAACCTATATTCATCATCCTGAATCACAAAGCCATAATGCCTGAAAACGCAGTCGTTGCAATAGAGGGGAAGCGTTATACCCTCGACTCCGTGAAAAACACTGTGCGCAAAGCATCCTTCAGTGACCCTCTTGTTTCACGGGAGATAGTAATGTTTCAAATCATGTGTGTAAAGGTGTATGGGAAGCGTTAGGGACCCAATCAGTGAAGGCACAATGTGCGGATTGCGGCATTCAGTGACCATCCTGTTTCACTAAGTCAGAACGTGTGAAAACACATTCTTCGTAACATAAGGGAAGCGCTGTGTTCTCGACTGTGTGAAAGAACACTGTGCGCGAAGCAGCATGCCGTTACCATCTTGTTTCCCTAAGTGAGAAACGTTTTGAAGCACATGTACAAAAGACTGTAAGAGAAGTGTGTATGGACCCGACTTAGTGAAACAACACGGCGCGGAAATGCAGCATTCAATGACCGTCTTGTTTCCCTCAGAGAGTAACGCATGAAACCCAGGCTTTGGCGTAAAAGGCCAGGCGTTTCGACTCCACTCTGTGAAAGACACAGTGCAGGAAGAAGCCGTTCTTTACCATCTTGTGTAGCTAAAGTTCGTAATGAATTTTTAAAGATGTTGTATTTCTCTCTGAGAGAGAGAGAGAGAGAGGCGTGAGCAGGGGAGGGTCAGAAAGAGGGAGACACAGAATCTGAAGCAGACCCCTGGCTCTGAGCTGGCATTCACCAAGAGCCTGATGCAGGGTTCACACCCACGAATCGTGAGATCATGACCGGATCTCAGTCGGATGCTTAACCGACCGAGCCACCCAGGCGCCCCAAGTTCGTAATTTTGAAAACACATACGCGGAACTCTAAGGTATGTAAGTGTTATGTACTCAACTCTGTGAAAGAATACAGTGGGGAACCCATCATTCAAAGACTGTGCGGAATGCAACTTTCAGCTACAGTCTTGTTTCATTAAGTCAGGAATGTGTCGAAACCACATGCATGAACGTGTAAAGTAAGTGAAGAAGCGTCATTCAACTAACATATGCTATAGGCTCCATGTGGAGAAACAACAGTTTGTGGAATGCAACATTCAGGTACAATCTTGTTTCACTCAGTAGTCTGAAAAGGCATGAGTCAAAGGAAACGTAAGGTTTAGGTACTCAGCTTCGTGAAAGAACACTGTGAGGAAAGCATTATTCAATTATCTTCTTGTTTCAAGAAGATAGCAATGTTTGAAAACACATTCTTAAACAGATAAGCTATGGGTCATATACTCAATTCCGTGAAAGAACACTGTGCACAATGAGCGTTCACTTACAACCTTCTTTCACTAAGTCAGTAACGTGTGAAAACATATGCATCAGATGAATCTTATAGACTCAAATCTATGAAAGAACACTGTGGAACACCCGTCTTTCCACTAACATCGTGTTTCCCTATGTCAGGAGTGTTGCCATACAGATGCGGAGAACAATGTGGAAAGTCGACTATCAGCTCTCTGAAACAACACTGTGTGGAAAACACCATTCAGATTCCAGCTTGTTTCCCTAAGTGACTAATGTTCCAGAACACATGACTGGAACTATAAGTATTATATATTCAACTTTGTGAAAGAACAGTA